>JARHVA010004348.1:97500-432500 GCA_037957365.1 Torreya grandis | reverse complement strand
CACCCAAAGCATAGTATGAACAAAATTTTTTATTAGATGAGAATATATAACCTCAAAAAGGTCTAGTAGCAATGATACAAGGTGTAGGTCAAAATTCCATCCTATAGGTGTCACCTTTTGAGCTATAAAACATAACCACACACAATCAACACTTGTATTTAGGCAAGAGAAATGTATATGTGAAGTTTTAGGAAAGGTTTGGGTGGTAAATAGGTATGGAACACATTAATCATGGTTTTAATGGCCTTAAGAGACTCCTACCACATGTAAATAGGGAAAGAGAGGTTTTATAACATCCATACACAGTCCATATTCAGGACCCTACACATAGTGAGATTCTCCAAGAGTCTACCTTACATTTTTTGAGTTTTAGAGGGGATATTCAAGTGATTAAGAGATAAAAGTTTGCAAAAATAATATTCACAACTTGGATAATACCTTAATATCACCCATTTACATGAGATAATAGGAAAAGTGTCATCTATTATATCTTAGATAGAGGGCACTCCCCAATGGTGCAAATCTACAGGTTTTGAGAAAAGAGGATGCAAAAGGTGAGCTAGGGGTTGGTGAGGATTTGTAGAATGATGTTGAGAGTTATGTCATACATGTGCCAATATGAAAGTATATCATAAGGGATATAAACTTATCAAGGTGTCTTAAACCCATAAGCATGTAGACAAACCTATTAGGTCTTGATTAGGCCTAGTGCCTAATAGGGTCCAAACTTCATTCCTAGGGATATAATAAAATTAAAAAGCCTTGAAACATGTGCATGTGGAGTTATAGGGTGTGTTTGAGATATTATAATGTGAAGGAGACTACAAAGAAGCCACTTCTTGGCTTAAGACCATCACAAGCTATGTAGAATGAAAAACAAAGCTCGAGAAGTTAAATTTGAGAGCTCATACCTACTTAGAAACTTTTCATGAGAGATTAAGGATTTAGGAAATGTTAGATAAGGTCCCTAAATTTAATTTTGAGGAATTTTTTTAGGGTTTTAATTTTAGAACATTATAAATAATCATTAAATGTTAAAAATACTCTAAACCCCTCTCAAACCCTTGTCCAATACTCTATAGGAAAAATGAAGAAGGAGAAGAATATAGATGGGATAGAATGTATTGGGAATTAGTTGGAAGTTGTAGAGGAATATCTAGGTCTCATCTCATCATATTGAGTTCTAACCTACCTATATGGATAGGGTGGAAAATGTCTTCTCTTGATTATTTTTTATTTTGTGTAGGTACAGAAGGGTTTAAAGAGATTCAGGTCACTTTGGGAGATATAATGGGACTTGAGATAACCTATAATGTCCATTTTTTACAACAAAATATATCACAATTGCCTCTAATAACACCTTCATCTCGCCCAGTTGAAACTAATATAGTGAACAAGCTAGTGAGAGAGTGAAAACTTCAAGTGGGAGTACTTTTAAGGTTTGATTAAGGAATCTAAGGCTATGATGGGTAATAAAATGTGTCATAAAATCCTATGTATGGATCATATTGGAAAACTAAAGACCAAATTTGGTGCCAAGTGTGAGAGTGAAAGAGGAATTATTTGGATTGTAGGTAGTGATAACTCTTTTTTAGAAGAAACTTGATGATTAGGGACACCTCCAATGCATGTTGGAGCATGTATACAACCCATACCTCTCATTTTAATCACCACACCTTTCATTAGTCTATTATGAGGCATTCTAAGAAGGTCAAATGATGAAGGTTATTTCTTGGCAAAGAAATGAGGAGTTCTATGTCACATTTTAAAAGTTTCATGTTTTGAAGGACATTTGTCCAAGTAGACCTTCCATGGTAAATTACATATTCCTCATTTATACATGTGTAAATCATTTTTTTATCATGACAAATGTGCTTGTGACTCTTGAAATTCATTCTCTTCTCCTCTCTCTTTAATTCTACAAGTAGTAGCCATTTTGGCTATTGTAGACTAATACCACAACATGTATGGTGAAGCCCTACTTGAGTGACATTGTATTTTTCCTTTGAAAAATAAAAAAAATCCTAATTTTGAGTTCATGAATATTTTTCTATGTGTGCAAAGTGATGTATGGTGATGTTAATTGATAATATCATATCCTTGCTTTTCCTTATCCTCTCATGTTTATGCCATAGTTCCTATTCTAACAAGTCATATAGAGTGTTACTATGTTAGACTCCTTTAAAGTGTAAAATTTTTATTAAAGTGTGAAATTTTCCATTTGGCTCAATTACCTTATGTTGTCTCATGCATATCATCTCTATGTTAAAACATTTATGTTAGAACCCCATATGACTTGGAAGTTGGTTTGTAGGTCTTGTTCCTTAGTGAAAAAAGTATGATGGTCACATAAAAATCTTAGTGTATCATCCCATTATATTAGTTTATTTTCATGAAAACTTATATCTCGTTTACCACAAGTAAATATTGAAGTAGGTGATAAACATTTTAAGATATATTCAGGGAGCTAGCCCTTAAACCTAGAGGTCCACTTCTACTATATGTACACCCACATACCTAGAAGTATTCCCATGTTGGAAATTTTTGGAAGAGGATTGAACACCATAATATAGGGTTAAATATTTGTTGAAAACAATTTTGGCATGATTTATGGGACACATTATCCTCAAGATAACTTGTCAATGTGAATGCTAGTCTTGACAATATCAGCTAAAAATTGGTCTACTACTCAGCATTTGGAGACACCATTCAAGGTAAAATATGGTTAAAGACCATTGATTTGTCATATATTTTACCTCATACTTAATGTTACTTACTAGGTCATCATATATTATATTTATCAATCCTATCAATCCACTTATTCATCCTGAACTTCCTCTTGAAGTTCAATACCTTCATCCTAATCTACCTTTTGAAGATAAAAAAGATTTTGCTAGCAAAGTAAGTGAAGATATTGAATAAATTAAAGATGTTGAAGAAACATGACTAGGAAACATGAATTTCATTCATTTAATACTAAAAATACAATTCACCTTCAAGCTTATGATGATATTCCTCTTAATGCTACAAAGAGTGTGCCTACATTCAATGGTGAAAGTCATGTCACACCTAATGAACACATCAGGGATATTTTAAGTTTTTGTAGTTTGCACAATGTTACCAAAGAGAAAATTGACATTAGACTCCTTGACATGTCCCTTACAGGGAAATAACTTTATTGGTATAGGACTTTTCCCAGTGGATGCATCACATCATGAGATGACTTTGGAGTGTTGCTAACTTCAAGTTTTAAAGATGAAAGTGACCATACCTCTCTTATACATCAGCTCAATATGACCAATAGAGATACCAATAAAATAATGCATGAATTTAATGAGATGGTTTAAAATACTTAGTATATATTACCTCTTCCCATGAGACTGCATGTTATCTTTGTGCTCCTTACCTACTTGAGAGCCATTAAAACTAATATTGATATCATGCTTCAACCTATGGGTGGTTTCACTCTTCTTGAAGCATTGAAATTACCCTTAGAGCTGATAATGGACTCATTAAAGTAGGAAAATTACCTCCTAATGTGTCTATGCATCTGATACCCAATACTCCAAATGTGGCCCAAGTTCTTAGTGCCAACACCAAGCCTAAAGTTCTTCCTAAGAAGGCAAATGATGCCATGGATCCATATGAAACAATTAAAATGTTAAGAACTTAGATTAGGTAACAAGGTGATAATTAAAATAAATATTCCTATCAACAAAAATATGGCCAATAATATGGGATGGGAAAAGGTCAGGGGAAGCCTAAATTCAATAGGCCTACCAATGTGTACAATCCCAATTACACTACCAATGCAAGAGAGATGGTACTGGTGCATATAAACTTGGGATGAGGAGAAAATTGGAAACAAAGACAATTCATGGATGTAAATGAGGGTGGGAAGAAAGATATAGTTTCTCAAGGAGGTTTCACTCCTATCTTATTAGCTGAAGATGAAGTTATGATGCAATTAAATGCAAGTTGGCATCATCATGGAGAAATCTTCACTAACTTCTTTGTAGAAGATAAATTTGTGTTCAGTTAAGGAAATTATATTGTTTACAACACTAGAGATAAGATAAATAATTTATTAGGTGATAATATCATGCCTAAAAGTTTATCTAATCTTTCTAAGAGGCAATAAAGCTTGGCTACAAGTATGATAGTCCCTAATGCTCCTACACCATCTTCAAATAAAAACATTGGAAGGTCTGATCAAGGTGATTCAAATATTCAAGTTTCAACAAATTATTTACCTCCAAGGACTCAAGAGAAGGTGATTACTAATTCCCTAAACATAGTGTATTCTTTGAAAAATGCTAAAGCATATATCTCCTTATGATATGTCCTTCATATGCCTAGATAAAAAGAGATATTGAAAAAATAGTTATCCACTATTCCTACTAGTCCTTCACTTTCAAGTCAAAGTAATGGTCATGTTGCTATAAAAAATACACCTAATACCATTGTTTAACCATATAATAAATCTAAGAAGGATCCAACCTTATACCTCACTCTCATTTTGGGTAACAAAATTGGTACATAATTTCATAGTTGATAGTGGTGCTTTTACATCAGTCATGCCCAAGGTTGTACTTGATAAGTTGGGCCTAAAATATGAACCCCATAGTAAAGGAGTGATTTAACTAGATGCTACACCTGATAACATAATAGGGTTGATAAAAAACTTAAAGGTTTTCTTTCATGACTATGTTAGTTTCCCATCCTCTAAGACATAGTTGTTGTAGACCTTCCTGCTCATTTTGCAATCTACCTTTCAAGAGATTTTATAGACAAAATAGGTGGATACCTATCAATTTACTAGTCCTTATTGTCATTTAGGACAAGATATGGAGCCAAGGTGACTATAATAACTCATCCTCTTGTAATGTTTCATATTGAACTATGTGATCAATAAGAAGGAGGAGTTTAATGTGGATGATGGTTCTTATTCCAAGATTGAAGGCATAGTTGTCTTGTTTATAGATTAATATGGTGAAAATGATTATGAGTATGATACTTATGCATAATTTGAGAAAATTGGCCTTGGCACATATATCATACATGAAGAGACATTTGAGGGTGATGAGGTAAGTGTCACACATTCCTTTTGAAAAGATACTGAGAGTAACTATTTGATTCATATATATGATGATGGATTGAAGAATCTGATTGATCACCATAGAGGTCAGAATAATGTCTTTCTACCTACTATTGATGAATTTTCCCTTGATGATGAAACTCATGAAGAAGAGGAGGATGCCCAATGGTTAAAATTCAATGCCATATGTCAAGAATTTAACCAGTTGAGTAAGACTCCTTCTCCTCCCAAGAAATGTATATATGATGTGTTTGATGAGAAGACTAATAATAAGGATATTAAGTGTTATATCAATCATGAAATGAAGGTCCATGTTGTGAAGGAAGGTGAACATCAATTTGTTATTCAAAAGGCTGTAATCTTAGAAGGACCTAGTGGAGTCAAGGTAAAAATTTTCATTATGCTTCAAGGATAGTCAAGAGCTCCATCTAATGTTGAGTGACATTCAAAGGTATGGGATCATAAAGAATAGGAGATTGATACTCCCAAACATCAAGTACATGCTATCCTAGAAGAGGAAAAGGATGAGGCAACTGTCATACATTCTAATCTATAGTTTGAGAAAGGCATATAAGATATGACAATGATCAAGAAGATTGTATCTCCAATTAGGGATCTTATAGAGAAAGAAATATAATTAATTAAGGATCCAAATATTTCATGTGTAGTCCTAAGAAGATCTAAAGGTAATAGGCTTCTTTAACAGATCTATATGCAAGTGGTTGATGATGAACATGCCTCTAATGCTAAATGGCTTTTATGGAGAGACAAAGATGCGAGAGGAAGCATATTTGACCCTAGTTGAAGAGTGGTAAGATGTTTTTTCACCTCAAGAGTGAGGTTTTTAAATAGTAGAGTAGGTGTGTGTGGTTTTCTTTTAGTTGTGTTGTGTTCTATAAGTGTTTTAGTTGAACACATGTGTTTTTTGTTGAGTGTGTCTTATTTTGTATGTCTTTCCTTTATGTTTGGTGTGGTTTCAATGGAAAATTATGTGTAAAACCTATGTATAGGTGACTCCCTAGACTAGTGGAAAATATTAGGCTACTGGTCTTGGCATAGTAATCATAACACCCTCGGAAAATCACCAAGAAAGTTGACCATTTTCACCACAAGTCAAAATGAGTCAACCCTCTATAGTCCAAAACTTGATATATGGGTATATTATAATTTCATATGGTGTGTAATGGTTCATTGAATGTTATTTAATTTTATTATAGGCATGATCATGATTAAATAGAGTGCTTATGTCATTTAATGTCATTTAGGGGTCATAAATGAAGGTGTTAAAATTTTACTAGGTAGAAAAATGTTATAAAATAATAAAAAATGTATTTTATGTTAATAAATATCATATTACTTGACATTAATGTCATAGTAAGAGAAACTAGCAGGTGTTAACTAAAAAAAAGAGAAATGAGTGAAAAAGAGGGAGTTTTAAAGGTTCTACAACCTATGGGAGGGAGTGGCACATGGGAAAAGAATATTAAATGACCCTTTAGATTAAATAATTTTTTTTACATGATTTAAATTCTTCTACAAGTTTCTTCTTGGTATGACCAATAGGAAGACTTCTAGGTCAAATGATCTTGGTGGTGGATATTACACTTTATTATATTAAATTTCATGTTTTGAGTTAAAATAATGGTTGAATATATGTTATGAACCATTTTTAAGAAGTTGACTGTATTATTTTGCTAGTCAATCCCCACACCCTATAGGTTTTGATCCTGTATGAGCTAGTCCATACAATATAGTTGGTGATTTTGATTTTATAGGAATTTAAAACCATAATCCCATGATTCAAATATTTTTATCCATGTTTTAAGATGATTTCATGAATCAAATAGTTCAAATTTTAGGTTGATGTATGATAGTAGACTTGTAGTCATTTCTCAACACTTAAAGAAGGGTTATTTATGTGTAGTGGTTTCAAATGACTATGAGTTATGGTGTTTCTTGTTATAAATATATTATTTATCATATCACCTTCCAAGAATGTTATCAAAATATAACATAATGCAGGTTACAGTCCAACTGTGATACATAATCAACATCCTTCAAGTTTTAATCTATAGTCATGGTGTCTTGAAGAGTGATAACATTCATGGAAGGTATATTAAGATTACCAAGATATTTAACATATTATTAGATCATGAACATCAAATAATGGCCCTTTAATTGATAAAATATGGATTGTGATAGTGAATTCACATATATGCACAGTAATACACCATGAATGCGTACCTACAAAAAGTCAACCACATTAGAATGGATATGTTGAAACTTGTTTCAAGTCATTTAAGGTTATGAGGATTCATTTGATCATATTGAGAGAGTCCAAGACTGACTACAAGGTCGTATTCCATGCATACAACCCATCTCCACACTCACTACCTAGTATGCAGAAATGCACACCTACATGTGGCTTACACAAAGATCTAAGTGCATTATTTGGAGGAGTTTAACATGATTTGATATTACCATGAAGTTATTTGAAGTTGGAGATACTTTAAAAAGCATGTTTGAAGTATTGGACTAGCAGGCATATTTGAGAGGTCTCCCCAAGTGAAGAGATTTGAATTCATGGATAAGTTTCCCTAAAACACAAAAATAGAGGCCCAAGCACTTTTGGTGATGTCATGGAATATTGTAACAAGAGGTTTAGATGAACCCTAAGTTTTCATCATGAAGCCCTCATATAGGGGTAAAATCATGCAAAAGAGATGGATGTTTGATTCAAAGAGCATGATGTTTTAAGGCCTCCAATTTTAACATTTATTCACTACAAACATTTACAGTTTTCCTATAAGATTTGAATTTCAAGTGACCTATACACCCAAAGATAGTAAGGTTAGAATATATATTCATGTCAATTGGTTTTAATAAATTTACGACATTTTTGTTTCAAAATTTATCAATAAGGATGAAATGTTGAGTATGAACCCCCATCAACACCTATAGGTGTATCATTACTTGGAAAAGTCACCTACAACCTGACTGTAGGTGACTCATAAAATCATGTTGTGAACATATGGATAATACGCCTACAAACACAAAAAAATTTCCATGGTAAAATTATTCCAAGACTTATATAAGGATCAAAATTTATGTGAAACTAATTTTAAGGTTGATATCCGCGTACAAATCTCATTTTATTCCAAAATAGTCAACTATAGCTGACTATAGCATCACAATGACATATGAGCATGACCAGTCTTGAAGTTGGCCTCACCCAAAGCATGGTATAAACAAGAATAAAAACTAAATTAGAATATATAACCTTAATAAGGTTTTTAGTAATAATATAAGGTCTAGGGAAAAATTGAAGCCTATAGGTTTCACCTTTTGAGCTAGAAAACATAGTCACACATAGTCATCACATGTATTCAGTCAAGAGCAAGGTATATGTGAAGTGTTTGGAAAGGTTTGTGTGGTAAATAGTTATTGGAAAAATTAATATAGGTTTTATTTTACTTAAGATACTCCTACCACATTGATACATGGAAATAGAGGATCTCTAACATGGATACAAAGTCCATATTTAGGCACCTACACACATTGAGATTCTCTAAGAGTCTAACTTGGGTTTTCTGAGTCATGGAGGGGATATTCATGTGTTCAAGAGATAAAAATTTTCACATATCATGATAAAAACTTGGATAAGACCTTAATATCACCCTATTGCATGAGATAACATGAAATTTCCCTCTATTTTATCTCAAATAGATGGAACTCCCTAATGGTGCAAATCTACAAGTTTTGAGAAAAGAGGATGACAAGGTGAGATAGGGTTTGGTGAGAAGTTGTATAAGGATGTAGAGATTTGTGTCATACATGGAACCAAATGAAATACTAGGCACAAGTGATATAAACAATTTAGTGTGTCCTAAACCCATAAGCATGTAGACAAACCTATTAAGTCTTGATTAGGCCTAGTGCTTAATAGGGTCCAAATTTAATTTTTAGGGATAAAGGAACATTAAAAAGACTTGGAACATGTGTATGGGGAGTTATAAAGCGTTTTTTATATATTGGAATGAAAAGGAGACCAAAATGAAGAAAATTCTTGGCTTAGGACCATAACAGGGTATGCATAATGAAGAACAAAGCTTGAGAAGCTAACTTTGAGAGCTCATACCTACTTGGATAGTTTCAATGAGAGCATATGGAGATAATATATGTTAGATAAGGCACATAAATTGAATTTTTAGGAATTTTTGTAGGGTTTGAATGCCAAACCTTTATGAACAATCATTAAAGGTCAAAATTGCTCTAAACCCTCTCAAACCCTTACCAAAGACTTGATTGGGAAATTGAAGAAGGATAAGTATGTATATGGGATAAAATTGATTTGTAAATTATTGGAAGTTATATATAAATCTCTAGGGATCCTCCTTATCACACTAAATTGTACCCTACTTGTACAAATATGGTGGAAAATGTCTTTTCTTGACTATTTTTGGTGTTGTGCAGGTACAAAAGGGTTTCAAGAGATAAAATTCACTTTGGGATATATATTGGGACTTGAGATAACCTTTCATGTATATTTATTGTATCATAATATCTCACAAGTTACTTTGATAACACCTTCATGTCAGCTAGTTAAAACTAACATAGTGAACAAGCTAGTGAGAGAGTGAAAACTTCAAGTGGGAGTCCTTTCAAGGTATTATTAAGGAATATAAGGAAATTATGGGTCATAAAAGGTTTCATAAACTTATATTTATGGATCATATTGGAAAAATAAAGACAAAATTTGGTTCCAAGTGTGCAAAGTGAGTGAAAGATGGGTTATTTGGATTGCAAGTAGTGATAATTCATCTCCAAAATAATCTTGATGATTAGGGACACCTCCAATGCATGTTGGATCATGTACATAGCCCATACACATCATTTAAATCATCACACCTATTTATATTATTTTTTGGGATATTCCAAGAAGGACAAATGATGAAGGCAATTTCTTGGAAAACAAACAAGGAATTCTACACCACATTTCAAGAGTTTCATATTTTGAAGGACATTTATCCATGTATGTATTACATGGTAAATTACATATTCCTCCATCCTAAATGCTTAACTCTTATAATCATGACACATGTCCTAGTGACTCATGGGTTTCATTATCTTATCATCTCTCTCTCTAATTCTATAAGTAGTAGCCATTTTGGCTCATGTACACTAATACCACACCACGTATGGAAAAACCATTCTAGAATGACATTGTATTTTTCCTTTGAAAAATAGATGCAAGTTTATTTTTGAGTTTATGAACATTTGTATAACTGTGAAAAGTGATGTATGCTAAGTTAAGTGATACTCTCCTATCTTTGCTTCTCATTATCCTCTCATGTTTATACAATAATTTATATTCTAATAGGTCATATAGAGTGTAGTTAGTGTGTTAGACTCCTTTGAAGTGTATAATTGTTCCTAGAGTGTTAAATATTCCCTCTAATTAACTTAATTTATGTTGTCTCATGCATATCACCTTTATGTTGAAACAATTATGTTAGAACCCCCTAGGACTTGGAAGCTAGTTTGTAGGTCTTGTTCAATGAAAAAAGTATGATGGTCATGTGGAAATAATATTGGTGTATCAACCCCTTAGATTAGTTTATTTTCATGAAAACTTCTATCTCTTTTATCGTAAGTAACTACTAAAGTAGGTGATAAGCATTTCAAGGTATATTTATGGAGCTAGCCCTTAAACCTAGAGATCTACTTCTACTATAGGTACACCCATATACCTAGAAGTATTCCCATCATGCCAAAATTTAGAGGATGCTTGAAAACCCTCCTCTAGGGTGCAAGATTTGGTGACAATAGGTTATATATGAACCATATAAATAATGATTGTATTAGATATCTTTAATTGGGTGTGCTTTGTTTTGTGCTCTTGTGTTGTGATTATTTTCTATTTTGAAATGGTGATCATTGTACTACCTTGCATAAATGTTAGAGAGTTTTTGCCATTATCTTCCAAGGGTTCCATTTTATTTATCTAAATTAGGATCAATATAAAATAGTTTTAAACATGATTTAGGACCAAGAGTCATTAGTAAAGTGATATATCCTATGAAATGCTTTAGTTTTCTACATTTATTGAGATGTTGTGTATCATTCCCAAGATATCTAAGAAGAACTAAACTGTATATATTAGTATCATACAAATGGGTAACTTCAACATTAGTACACTGTTTACCATCCATAAGTGGTTTAATTATTAGAGGTTCTAGATATTAATAATGTTTTTTGGTTGAATCTTTTTTAAACATATTTTGAGGAGTGACCTTAGAGATTGAATCTTGATTTGAAAATATTTTATTAATTTTTTTTCTTTGAAAATATTTTGATCTTGATTTAGTATCTTTACCTTTAAATGTTTCTCTATTTTAGATTTTGATTTATCCCTTTTCACCTTTTCCTTGCGAGATGTGATCATTATATTAATATAAATATTTGAGAAAACTGATTATGATATCGTATTCTAATAGTTTAAATTATTCTATTGATATTGTTGGTTAAAAATGGGTGCTTTGACCTTATTTTATGTATAATAAATATCTCTATATTTCCCAACTCTAAAAATGTAAATAAATAATGAGATAAGTATTCATATTCATCAATGGGATTGAAATTTAAATTACATTATTGATCATTTGTTAGTTCTTGTATATTTTCATCATCAATGCATCATAGTTCTCAATATAAAATAAAAGGAATCTTTGGAGTTGACCAATAATGGGAGTTTTGTAAGAGGTTATTATACTTTTTTAATGGATTAATACTTATTATTTCTCTTCTTTGATAGGTTCTTATATTTGTATATGATTTTTCACTTTTTGTGTAGTTTCCTTAAGGTTCCTCTATTTGATTATAAATGTAAGTAACCTATGGGGTATTATTGACATTAATTGATTCATCTACTTCAAAACTATGCATTTGTGCCATCTGAATTGGTTGTTCATGTGGTATGATATAGACCTTATCGATTTGTGATTGTGTTATTTTTATAATATAAAAAAGTCCATCATCAGTTGCAATTTTATACTCATGTGTATCACACAAAAATTTGATGTGTTTATGAAATGTAGAAGGTATAAATTCCATCACATGAGTCTAAGGTAGACCTAAGAGTTTATTACATTATAACTAATTAGGAATGACCATAAAAATAGTAGATATCATTTTGGGTCATAGTAGTTATTGACCAAATTTGACCCTATAGGTCAAATTGGGACCCCTATAGGTAAAACCTAGATCTTTAGGTGTTTTAGGTGTCTAATATTTTGTATTAGGGTGTATTATAAGTATTTTGATATCATTCTATGCCATATTAGCCTTGGTTATTAGTCATTTTAATCCTTGTCTTTTAGAGTCATTTTGGGGGTCAATATAGAGCATTAAATGAGTTGTACAACCTCCTTGGGAAATTTGAAGGTTTAAAAAGGTGATGACATGACAAATGTGTCCTATTAAGTCTTAAGTAACTATTTCTAACTAAAAAGTGGAAGGTTCTTCAAAAGAGTAGTTTTCATAGAAAAGGGGGAGTATTCTTGAGGTGTACAAACTTGTACAATATCCTACCGTTTAAGACACTTTAGGAGGTCCTTTGGTCTTACACACACTTATTATAGTGATAATTTTATCATAAGCTCTAAAAAATTGAGAAAAATACTTCTCTTCTTCCACTAGGCTTGGCAAGTAAGAACCAATTAATAGGTTTGTGCTTAGCACGACTAGTAGGGGAGGTTTAAGGAAAAATGCTCTTGGGGGTTTCTTCTACACTCAGTAAAATTCAATTTTATGTTTTTTCATATAGTAATGGTGACCTATACTTTATGAACTATTTCTAAAAAGTTGACCTAGCCATTTTGTTTGCTAATCTATGAACCCTATAGGTTTTGCTTTGGTTTAGATGATTGTGTATAATACACAAAATATAATTAAATCCAAAGTACATGTAAATATACACCTCATGTGATCCATGATTGGTTTAGTGTTTCAATGTGTTTTGATAGGTAAATCATCTCAGGTTTGCATATTGGTCTTATTTGGGATGATAGACATGTTTCCACCATTTTTAGATCTTCATGATTTAATAGTGATTTTACATGGTGGATATAAGTTCATGAACATTTTTAAAATGTATTTTTTATATCATTTAATTATAAATATAATTCTCCAAACAATGTTCCATGATACTTCAGTGATAAGAATCATGCAACTAATTTACTCTATGATTATCATACATAGTTAGCCAGGTGAGCCATGTAAGGTTCTAAATCATTCCCATGGAGTCATATAGAGTGTAAAAATATTGATACATATCTTTAATACATATACAAGTAACTAATATTCCCCAAATTTCACTAGGAATAATAAACTATTGCAATCATGTGCAATATTTACACACTTTCACCATTTGCATGCCACTACAGATGCCTATAGAAGGTTTCAAACACTGAAGTGAGGTGTGTAATATTTCATCAATCACTTTTATATAATTATATATCATTTGGGACTTTTTAATACCTATATTTGATCATAAACATGAATTTCTTACTCACTACTTGCAATTCTACACTTGTTGCCTATACATGAAAGTGTCCATGTATAGGGGGAATCACAAAGATATAAAGATATCTATTTGGAGATGTTGGAATATGATTAAACCATTAATTTAAGTACTAATATTTTATAAATATCATGGAAACTATGTTGGATAATTAGGCAATTAGGTAGTCTTTATCGTTATGAGCAAAGTGAATGATCGTGTATTCAGGGAATAAACCCCTAAAAGATGAAAATAGAGGTCTAGGCCCTTTTGTGAGGGTTATCATACAAGGTTGCATTGAGATAAAAGACCTCAAAGTATAATTGTATTCAAAATACCACATATTTATATAAATTTGAAAAATAAGAGAGGTGTTTGAGTTGAGGAGGATGGTTATCAGGAAGCCCAAAGTTACACTTTCATGCACTAAATTCAAGCAGTGAAACCTATAGTTTTTAACCTCAATGAGACTCTTCACCCAAGTTGGTACTAGACCATAGCAACATAATTTAATGGTTTAAAATATTTTTAACTAGTAATCATGACAAAAATTACACTTAAGGAGAATGATATACTGTATTTTGTCTCCCATGACCACCTAGAGGTGTCCCATCATTCAAAACATTCACCTACAACCAAGCTTAGGAGAGAAATTATAGTCTTGTAGGTCAAGAACAGTAATAAAACATAAATTCATATTTTTAAGAAGTTATTAAGCATGGATAATGATTATATGAATTGAATATGTATTATGGGGCTAATGATGACATTTGAAGACCTTATTTCCACATAAGGAGGTGGAGACAATCTATACAAATTGCCTAGACTATCCACCTACAACTAATTGTAAAGTCCCATAATACAAAGTATAATATTAAGCATGGAAACACCTAAATTAGTCTATGTAATATTATTATAAATGTATCTATATATTCTAAGGTGATGTGAAATATTTCCCAAGAAGAATCCTGATATACAGGGTCTTCCTCATTCAAACATAGTTGACTGTGTATGACTGTAAAAGGATAATGAGCAAAGTTCATGTTATTTAAGTTTGTATTACAAGTGAATTATGTGAATACAAAAAATGAGTTTTATATGGAAAATATCACCCAAATAAGTTTTTGGATCACTACATTCAAGGTTAAATTATGCAAGATCACCTATAAGGGTCACCCTTGAAGGAGAGATATAGAAGGCACAATCAGTATGTCATACAGACCTAGTTGGGTAGGATGGAGATTGAGGTTGTAAGTATGAATGTTAGAATGTATGTATGTATATTTTAAATATATATGATGAGGATATACATAATCATAGATCCTCAGAGCATAAAAAACCTATTCAAGTCCATCACATGATCGATATGGTTGAACATTGCACATAGTCTGCCTTTTACATAGTCTCTCTTGGAATTTGAAAAGTATAATAACCTGATGAAGGGAAGAATTTTTGTGGATGATGTATTTAAATTTTTATAATCTCCTAAAATGATCATTTGGTTTGATTAAATAGGGGAATTACCCTCTATTTTGTCTTAGACAGAGGGTACTTCCCTAAGAGCACAAACCCTACATTTCTCAAAAAGGATAATAAGTGGATAGAAAAGGAGATAAAAAACATTTATATGAGGTGTATTAAGTTTATTTAAACCTGGTAAAACATTATAAAACATTCCTAAAGTATTTAAGATACATAAGTGGTCCAAACCTACAAGAGTTGCAGTCTAGTCTATCAAGTAGGGTTTAGGCCTAAAGCCAAATGGAAGGTCAACTTCACTTCCAACCTCAAGAGAACATTATAATACATTTTAGAATGTTTTTAGGGTCATAATAAATGTTTCAAAACTATTTTAATGTATGTAAGTAAAAGATAAATCCTCTTTTGGCTCAGAGACAGTCCAAGCCTATAGGAAATAGAGAAATAAGCAGGATAGGTTAAATTGAAATGATTACATCTCTTTGAAGGTTGTGCATGGGAATATAATAAGTTTGGAGATGTTAAAAATGGTCATAATTATTTATATTGTGCATTTTTTTTGTAATTATAACATCTCATATCTATGAAAAAAACTTAAAATCCTAAATCACTCAAAACCCTTGCAAACCCTAGTTAAGGACCTGATTGAGAAAACAAAGAAGGAGATGAATCTAAATGGTATAAAATGGATTTGGAATTTCCTTGAGGTTATATAGGACTATCTAGACACAATTTTCATATAATTGAGTTGTTCCATATCTATACGGATAGGGCACAAAATTTATTTTCTTAACTATTTTGTGTATTGTGTAGGTTCTAGGAGGTTTCAAGAGATGAAATAAAATTTAGGAGGAATTTAGAGACTTAAAATAACTACCTACACAAATTTAATGCTTCATAAAAATTATTAAGTTTCTCAACAAGAGATCTCATCTCAGCTAGCCAAAACTGGCATAGTGAGCATGATAGTGAGAAGGGTGAGAACTTCAAGTGGATGGCCTTTTAAGGTCTACCTAAGTAGTTTAAGGCCATGGAGGGTATTTAAAAGTTTCATCAACTCCATTTAATATATTTTTATGTAAAAATGAATCCAATTTTTAGGCCAAGTGTGAGAGGTGTGTGAAAGAGGAGTTGCTTTAATTGTAGGTAGTGATGGTTCACTTTTAGAGGAATCTAGGTGATTAAAAATGCAACCAATACATAGAGAAGAATGTACGTAACACTTGCATATCAATCCAATAATTAGACCTATCCCTAGTTAGTTTTGGGATGTTATAACAAGTCCAAATGATGAAGGTAGTTTTTTGAGCTAGCAAAAATAACTCTTTTTATCAGATTGAAACTTGTCCTTGTGGCCTTTTGACTTGTTTCTTCTCTCTCTCTCTCTCTCTCTCTCTCTCTCTCTCTCTCTCTCTCTCTCTCTCTGGTTTTATAAGAACTAGCCATTTTGGCCTTTGTAAAATATTATCCACTTGAGTATCGTGATGCCCTGCTCATTTTCAAACCATGAATCAAGAAAGACTACTAATTTTTACCTATTCTATGACTATTCATAGTTTATTTACTTGAATGATTGATCTTTATTAGTGATGACTGTTATTTCTTTATTATCATTATCTTATTCTCTCACCTATTTATAATTTGAAATCTTCTTCTTACAACTCATGTGAAGTGTTATATGAACTACTAAGGTTGAGTGAGTTAGTCTTTTAAAATAGTGCCATTCTAGGCATCTTGTCTAGTCCTCCTAGCCTAAACACTCATAAAAACCTTATAATGAAATACTGATGTGAGAAGATTCATATTAGAGAAGTGTATGCCTAGTTAGTCTCTTGGTCTCATGTGTGACATGTAGTTGGTTGGTAGGCATCATAAAATTTGGTGTATCACCTCCTTTAGGAAAGTTTAATTTAAGTTTTTTCTCCTTTTTCCTTGCAAGAATAGGTGTCATAGTGATCTAAAAGTGGTACATCAAGGGAAATATCCCTATCTAGAGATCCACCTCATTCTTAGGCTACCCACGACCTAGAGGTGTTTTAATTGTGCCACTTGGATGAGGAGAGTTGAGACATCTCCTCAAAGGGTGCAATTCCAAGTGACAATAGTAGTAAATTTAATATGACAATTAAAAATATTATTTTGGAGTATTAAAAAATACATGTATAATTTTGTCATATTATTAAATATTAGAATTATTGAATCCAAATTTATGTATGAAGTTAGAGTTGTAAATATTTATCCCATAACCATTTTTAACCAGCACACATTTGAATAGTTTCTCATGTACTTGAAGTTGAATGAATAATTGAATATTTTATTCAATGATATGCTTGGGAGGTACTCTTATTTATAAAAATTAACAACATTTTTAATATCATTTAAGGTATTCATAATAGAATAAAATGAACTTAGCCATGTATCCATAGGAAGAGTGGTAATCGTAACATTGCATATAAGATGTACTTATAAGATGGCATTTTCTTTATTATATACATAATATGAATCTTGGATGAATTATTAAACAATTAATTAGATAAATTATACCCCATATTTTTATAAAATTTCATTGAGGATGTGGAGGAGGAAAATTACGAGTAGAAGGATTTAGTTGGGGAGGTAAAGGTGGTTGTCCTCTTCTTTTTTGAACAACATGGATGTGGTAATATAATATGAGTCATGGATGAATAGTGGGAATGGAGTGAAAAATAAAGGTAGGATTAAAGTGAGGAGATGGAAGCATAAAAGTATTTGCACATGTTCTTTAGCATCTAGTTTTTATAAGAAGTAATTTGGATTGGATATTATAGAAATGGTTATTACCAATAGGTATTATCTTAGGAGATGGCTAAGGTTGGATTTTCACACAAGAGGTGGACTCTTATTTGTATCAAATACCTCTTATTTTAAAATTGTGTGAAATCTTTAGGTAATCTTCCTCCATTTATTTTTATTTTTAACAAAACTTTATTTCAATGATGGTAAACATTCAGGAGTATATTATGTGATATTGGAGTCATAAAGATAAAAAATTTCAAGAGGGTTTATATTATACATTTTATCTTATTAATTAGATTTACATTATATTGATAAAAATACATAATGGATGACATATTAAAAAGTAATACAAAAGGAAACAATGAATTTCATAATTATATGTAACATATGAAATAAATATTAATTCATTGATCCTATTATGAATACAATATAAGAAAATAACAATGTACAAAGGGTGATCTAGAAAAGGGTTTGAATGATTATGTGGAATCTTTAATATAATTTCTCATTCATACACTAGTGTCAATCCAATGTTTCTAAGCACTAACTATGTAGATAAAAAGCATGCATGTAGCGCACTATCATGTCTCTAAAGATACGATGAGATTAACTTCTTTATGTGATACACTCATATTATGTGCACCATAAATCAATTGGATAAATATGCATCCTATGGTATAAGTAAGGGACAATATGTATTTACAATATATCATGAGGTACAATGAAAATAAATACCATGTTTAGTGTTGTACAATGGATTGAGTATTGGGGAATTATGCTTCACACCATAATGTCTATAAAATAGATCACTGTTTAGTCTATAATGACAGTCACTAATTAGTTTTGAAACTCAGATTTTTTTTTTCTAAAATGAAGCAACAAGAAAATATAAAATATAGAGAAAATAAAATATAAACATTTTGTCTATAGAGATTAGAAAATATCCACCTGAAGTCTAGATAAATGTTTCACTGTCAAATGTTTATTTTAGGTGACAAGAAAATTTATTCAACATTAAATACAGATCCAAGGTTGAATAAGGTTAACTCCTAGTTTTATATTTTTATCTAATGCTGAATTTTATTTCCTTCAATGTAAATAATTTACAAAATGAGTAGGAAATACTCATATAAAAATTAAAAAAAATACATGTACTATTCTTAAAAAAATTTATAATTTCACCAAAATGTTTAATGTTGGCTTTTATTTACCAATGAAATGTGATAAACACTAAATGATTAAATAATTATTTATTTCTAAAAATATTAGAATCAAAATATCAAATATAGTAAAATATAGAATTTGAAATGAACTATAAATAGTAACTTTCATCAGAATATGAAAACCTACCTTGGATATTATTTATTCCAACTATGTAGGCTATTTGTTAATGAGAAACTGGTTGGAAAGATCTATGAACTATGTGACAAATGAAAATAGATTTTTATGATTTGTTTGGATAGGGATGCAATAGGTGGATAGGGGCACATGATGGCCTTGACTGTTAAATATGACTACATCCTAGTTAAATGCGAATAATTTTTCTATGTAGGCATTTATAGTTGTCTAAGTGGGTTGATTGATTGACTGCAAGTGCTGATTTGATGTATAGAAAACATGCAATAGAAATACCTTATTTCATACACATAATATAAATAGATATAAAATGTAAATAGTGATAAAATTGGCAAGGGTAATATTTAATCTATCCTTAAAAAATCATGTGTAATTTGAGTGTTTCTTAAATAGTCTAAAAGGGTCTTAGGCCGATGTAGTTCTCCTTCTTAAAATGAGTGTGTGAATGTTGATATTTTATATATGAATACAGCTCGATAGATTGAAATCAATTCATAATTATGTATTCCCTTGAATTCCAATAAAATGAATTTAGACTTGGATTATAAATATTAGGATAAATCAAAATTTAAATTAGATAAATCAGTGCTCTTTTGCTCAATATGCATTAAAATTGCCAAGTGATTGCTAGATGCATTTTGATTGACCTTGATGTGATTATATAAAAGAATATTTAAAATATTTACATTAAAATACCTCTATAAAAGTGATAAATAGTTAATATGAAAATATCAAATTTGAAAATTTACCATTAATGTCCAGGGGACAATCTCATAGTAGTGGACAAGGCTAAATTGCGTCTTTGTTTGCCTATTGCAGTCTTATTCTAGATAGACATATACTATTGAGACTTGGCTAGAAGGAACTTGTAAGATGAATAGGGATCATTGAATTATGTTTCTAGTAATTTTAGGATAGTAAATGGAATAATGAAGGATCTCATAGAGATTACATGTTAATGGAATGTAAAATGAACTAAGCAGGGTAAGAATGTCACGATTAAGCATTGCCAATATGTGTACAGAAGCTAATGCCATAAATTTATAGAAAAAAACATACACTACATGAATTTTCTCTAAATTTTTAGGCCACCACTTATTGTTATTCTTCATTGCATTTTATTGTAAAGGAAGTATAAACACTAGATAAACAAGAGGAATGTCTAAAAGGACCCACAAAAAGAGGGGACCAAGAGTGTACTGTTATGTTTTATAAAAATGTTAAGAAGCACAAGAAAACACAAAGGAACCTTGTAAATGTCACATCTCATTTTTTTAATAATAGAATTATTATTTTTTTTGTGTTGATGTGATGTGCCATGTAAACTTATATAGTTGAAACCTTAATAACTCGAATTTCTATTTTGAATAAAATGAATGTTTAGTTATATGTATTTTATTATGTTATGTTGTTTTGGAATTACATAAAATATAAATGATTTTGAACATAAAATGAAATTTGTTTATTTTAAAATCAAATATTTTTATTGATTGAATGTTCATTGGTATGTCTATACTAATAAATTGTATAGCTTTATTGATATGTATGAAACAAATGTAATGTGTTTAGGAACACTAATGAAAAGTGGATTTGAAACTACTTATTTATTTTCTATAACAAATTTATTTTATGGAGTGATTATAATATTTAACATTAAACAGATTCATTATTATATTTCACAAGTGTATGTGATTTATATATTTGAAGGATTTATTAATGATCTTAGTTAACAACTTAATGAGTTTTATTTGTGTGTATGATTATAAAGTAGGTTTATTTACCTAAAAAATAGGCAGGGTATTATGAAGGAGAGATGGATAGATGTGATATTTGAGGATAATAAAGAGAATTTGTCAAAAACATCTTTAAAAATTATTGATAGTGAACTATGCATACCCATAGGGATAGGTAGATAGTTTAATTGGGTTATTACCCTTTGCAGTCACATTTTATGTGTTTTATTGTCACTGAATATCAAGCATCAAGTGTTTAATCTTATTATCATCACCCCTGGCAATCCTTTTCAACAACTAAAATAAAATATGAGATTTTTTTTATGACACAACATATAATGACTCTTATTTTGTAACAAAAGTCAATATGTAATTGTTTTATATTATAAAAAAATCCTATCAGGTACCTTTGGTTACAAAATTTTAATCTCATCCATATGTCAATTTTAAAAAAATTGTTTATATCTATTAATAATTTACATTATGATATTAGGTACTAGTCTTGATAAATGCTTGTTCTCTTTATATCTTCAAAATTACTATTCTATCCAAACATGTGTTTAAGACACCAATATTAATAATATTTGTTAGATCTAGTAAAATATAATTTTTTTTAGCAAGATAAAAATTTAAACTAAAGTGTCCTCCAAAAATAACACACACATAATACACATTTCCAAGCTTTTAAATCCTGTTCATGGAAAGTGGTCTTGTTAAAGAAGGATACTAACTTTGGTATTAAAATTAAATAATTGTTTTATTCCTCATTTATGATAGGGCTTTGTGATTATTTGACATAACTATTTGATGAAGAGTATTTTATTTTAGTCATAAAATGTTTATATATTTTATAAAAGAAACATTAAAATAAATTTCATTCTATTTTATGAATAAAATAATTAATTATGAAAATTCATTCTAGTTGACGCTTTTATAAATGAAATTATATTTTTGTTTAAAGTTTCTCTAGCATGAGATACATCCTCATTAATACCAATAATTTTTATAAAATTAAAATTCCTCCTAGTCATAGATTTTTAATAAAAAACATTAATGTTAGACCTACTAGTAGTGGCACCTGATGGAATGAACCCACATAAAAATAGAGTAAATGAAATATCTGGACAAGTTATAGACAATAGAAAAAAATAGATAATAGTTTTACTTTGTGTTAATCTTCTACCAAAAGAGATATAAGTTTGTTATTGTTTATGCCAATAGAGTTATGCTACTCTCAATCATTCATTTTTTTGTCTTACATTCAAAACAAAATAGAGTATATCATTTTTTGCATACAAAATAACAAAGTTTCACTACTTATATATATGCCTTCATATACATATATTGAAAAAAAGAGTATATGATGTATTGATTTTTAGAAAATAGAGCAATTGGTAGTGTAGTCAGGAAGACTCTAGATGTAACTAAAAAGAGAGAAAAACATTTAATGAATGAAGTGATCATAGGAAGATGATATGAGAACAAAATCAAGGAAATCCAAATATTTTAATGCAAATTGGTGAAGGTACACTGAGTCATGGTAAGGGAGATTAAATGTAGCTATGCTGCATGTCCACATTTGCCAACACTCCCCCTTAATATTCAATGACATGTATATAAGTAATCCCTATGTTTTCTCAGAGATGCTCAAACATGATCTTTTCAAGAGGCTTTGTAAATATATTTATAAGTTGTTCTTCATACCTAAAAAACTCAAGATATATATTACCATTGTTCACCAATTCATGAATGAAGTGATATCTACTAACAATATGCTTGTTGCATTTATGAAATAATAATTTTTTTAGATAACGTAATAAAATACTTATTATCACAATTTATTTTCAAAGTTTCTTCTTGAGTATACATAGAATCTAAAAGTACTTTTCTCATCCACACTAATGTGGCTACAATGTATCCTGCTTCTACTAATGAAAGCATCACAATTGGTTATTTCTTTGATGCCCAAGAGATAGGACCAAATTAAAGATAAAAAATAAATCCTAAAGTGTTTCTTCTATCATACATGATACCTCTCCAATAACTATCCATATAACTACTCAGATTGAAGTCATTTGTTGATGTATATGTGATCGCAAAACTCTTTGTTCCAGCTATATATCTCATAATTATTTTCTTAGCTTTCTAATGAGACTCTTTTAGATTATACATGAAACTTGAGATAAGACTAACCACATACATAATTTTTGATATTATGGAAGTTAGATACATGAGACTACCAATTAATCTCTTAAATAAAGTTGTATCAACACTTGAACTTTTGTCCTTCTTACTAAGTTTTAAAGCCATTACAACTGGTGTAGGAGCTGAATTAACATTCACCATCTTGAACCTTTTAAAAAAATCATAAACATAATTTGATTGACATATGAAAATTCCTTGCTTGAATTGACTTACTTCTATGCCAAGAGAATATCTCATAAGCCCCAAATTAGTCATATCAAATTTAGTTTTCATGGTTACCTTAAATGACTCTATTGACATGTTTTTGGTAAAAATCTAGTCATCCACATATAAACATACTATCAAGATCTATCCTTCATCATTCACTTTGACATACAAATTTGGTTCAATGTCACATTTTTAAAACCCATTGTTCATAAAATAAGAATATATTCTACAATATGAAGCTCTAGTAGCCTGCTTCAATCCATATAAGGCCTTTTTTAGCTTGAAGACCTTGTGCTTTTCTCCTGAAACTTCATAACTGAGTGGTTATTTTATATAAAATTCCACTTCTAAAATACCATTCAATAATTCAAATTTGACGTCCATTTGATAAACCTTCCAAAAATTTTGGGTTGCAATGGATAACACTATTCTAATAGTGACAAGTCTTGCTATAGGTGTAAATGTTTCATTATAATCTATATCTAGCTGTTGTGTGAAGCCCTTAGCTACTAGCATTTATTTATGTTTCTCAACATTCCCATCTACATTATACTTTGTTTTATAAACCCATTTTACTCCAATCACATCCTTCCTTTAGAAATCTCTACAAGATCCTAAGTTTTATTCTTTTCAATTGACTAAATTTATTCATCCATAGATGTAATCCAATTGCCATCTTTAATTGCATCCTCCAAGTAAACTATATCAACTTGGGTTAATAATGCAAAATTAGAACATAAATCCATATTTTCATCTTCTTGTGACTCACCATAAATTTCCTTTAGACTATGTGTTTTCTTTGAAGTATTTATTGACCATGATCTCAATGATGCAAATGTTGGATTAGATGATTCACTATTGTTATTACTAGCCAGAATAGATGGAGTTGGGGTGGTAGATGCCTTATAATACATTGTAGGAACATTTTCCTATGGATATCAAGGAACATTTTGTGTATCATTTTCTACTATCTCAGTTTCATGTGGTATGCTTGCTATAATTGTAGTTGTTTTGTCAATGCTTCCATCCCATGCTTCTTCTTCAACAAATTATATATCATGACTAATTATTACCTTCTTTGTAATTTGATTTTATAATTTTTATGTTTTATATTGTTCACTATATCCCACAAAAATACACTTTTTACCTCTATCATCTAACTTCTTTCTAAATTATTGAGGTATTAAAGAGTATGTTACACATCCAAAGACTCTCAAATGTGAGACACTACGTTTCTTCTTTCTCCAAACTTCTTGTGGTATCTTATTTATCACTAATTTTGTTTAACACCTATTCAAAATGTATACCACACATTTAACCACTTTAGCTCAATATTTATTTAGTAGATGCTTAGCTTTTATCATGTTTCATGTCATTTTCATAATTATCTTGTTCTTTCTTTCCTTTACTCCATTTTTTTGAGGTATACATCTTGTTGTGAATTGTTTTATTATTCCATTTATATTTCATAAATTTAGAAAATAATTTGATATGTATTCACAATCTTGATTGGTTCTCAATATTTGAATATGGTATCCACTTTCATTTTCAACTTTTGGCTTGAACTCCTTAAAAATATCAAACACATCTGATTTGTTGTTCAATAAATAGATGCATGTTTTGTAGCTGAAATCATCAGTAAATGTAAAAAAACATATATTTACACTTATGTTTGGCATTTTCATTGGTCCACAAAGGTGTGAATGAACTATTTCAAGTGGATGCCTTACCTTATAAAATTTCCTATCTAGAAATTTTTGTTTATGTTGCTTTGCTAGTATGCAACTCTTACATGTTGATTTTAAGTGGATTTATTGCTGTCAATCCATATACCATTCTATTTATATACAACAACTAAAAACCTCTAAAGTTTAGATGCCCAAATCGTAAGTGTCATAACCAAGATTGATTTTTTCATGAAATTCTAAATGTTGCTTCAACAACTATTTACAATCCTTGAGGTTCTAAACATAGTTCACTTTGGATCTTAAGAGGAAACATTCTATTTCTCATCATTTTAACTTTTTCTATTAGCCTATTGCTGGGTTTTTTGTCTAAAATCACACATGCACCATTCTTAAAGTATATCCTATACCCTTTTTGCACCAATTTACCAATGCTTATTAAATTGTGTTATAATCTAGGGACATATTATATGTCAGGGATATGCTTCTTTTCATCTTATTTTGTTATTATGTTAATTGATCCTTTACACATGAATGATAATTTTTGATCATTTCCCAATTTCACTTATAATTTTATCAAATTATCTACTGTTACAAACAACTCCTTACTTCCACTCATGTAATTTCTACACCTGCTAACCAAAAATCATACTTCCTTTATGATCTCTTATGCAACATTACATGTTATCAACATTGTATTTTTTTCACTAATGTTACGATGATTTTCATTTGTAAAATTTAATATTTTTTTATTCATATCATATTAAATTTTTATACATTCAGATGCAAAATGCCCAAATATTTTACAATAATAACATTGGATGTTTGATCTATCATACCTTTCTCCTTGATGGTGACTGTGAAAATTGATGCTAGGTCTTTCTCTTCGTGGTGTGAAATAAGTATGCGAGATTGATGTTGGTCTACTTTGAAATTGATTAGAATCTATGCCTCTTTTTGATGAAAAGTGACCTCTACCTCTATTATAATTTGATCTCCCTCTTATTTTATTGACTAAAATCTAAGTTTTGAAAACATTTTCAAATGAAGATGCCCATGAACCATTTAGCCTTTACTCATGTGACAGCGGTGACCCCATTAATTCATCAACTTATAACTGAGTTAAGTCCTTAGATTCTTTAATGGCCACTACTACTAAATCAAACTTTATATGAAAGTTTCTAAGTACATTTTCTATAACCTTCTATTCTTATATACTCTCACTATGAGTTCTTATTTGATTTATAATGCCCATTGCATATATAAAAAATGAGTATGCATTTTCTTATTATTTCATATGAAGATTCTCAAAATCTCTTCTAAGTATTTGAAATTTCGTAGTTTTAACTTTGATTGTACCTTGGTATGTTGTTTGCAGGCTTTCCCATGTTTTTTTTGAGCTTATAACAACTATAACCCTTGGAAATATTGATTCCTCCATGGCTTTCTAGATGAAAAACAATGATTTGTCATTCTTCTTATTTTCCTTCAATAAATCCTTCTCTTCTTGTGATAATACCTGATATGCCTATTGGTTTGTTGGTTGAGGGATCCTATTTTCTATTAAATCCTAAATATCTTGTGAACATAATATGGTTTTCATTTTTATACTCCAAAATCATAATTTTTCCCATTAAATATTAGTATTTGGGGTTTAAAAATGCTATCAGTTATTCTTGCTACAGCTTCTAAAAAAAAACTAATCTCCTTCTATTTGCTTTTCATTGAGAGTTTATATTTTTAACTTCTCTATCTTACCTCTAAGTTATTATGAGTATCTTATATTAAAATGAATTTTTACAACCTATCCTTGGAATGCTGATAGATTCTTCTACTGCATACTTTGATCTAACCCAACTCTCTCAATGGTTTGTTAGCTGCCTGCTCTGATACTAGTTTGATGAAATGAACCTATAGAAAAATAGAGTAAATAAAATAGCTTGAAAAGTTATAGATAATAAAAAAAATAGAGAATAACTTAAATTTTAATTAATATTATGCCAAAAGAACTATAGACGTTTATTATTTATGTAAGCAGAGCTACGCTACTTTAAGTCATTCATTTTATGTCTTACATTCTAAACAAAACTAAGTATATCATTTTTTGCATACAAAATAGTTGAAATTTACTACTTGTATATATGCCTTCATTCACATATAGTAAAAAATAAAGTATATAATATATTGATTTTTAGAAAATATGGCAATTGGTAGTGTAGTCAGGAAGACTCTAGATGCAACTATAAAGAGATAGAGAAAAAACATTTAATGAGTTACATGATCATAGGAAGATGATGTTAGAATAAAAACAAGGAAATACAAATATTTTAATGCAATCTAGTGAAGATAAGCTAAGTCATGGTATGCGAGATTAAATGTAGCTTAATTGGATATCCATGTGTGCCAACAATGCCATCATTTTGGACAAAGAAAAGATTGAATGTATTTAATGAATATAGCTGAGAGTTTATATATAAAATAAGGTCACATTCTTAAAAAATGCCATGACAAGATCAAGAGAAATATGATAGGAGAAATATGCCAAGGGGTAGAAGGGTGATTCTAGGAAAAAGATGACAAGGGATAGGAAAGGACATTGGGAAAATGGTTGATAGTCAGGTTATCAGGTGCCTACCTGTATTGCTATTCTAAATGACTCAAAATTTTAATAACATGATAAATGCATTTTGATTCAATTCAAAATAAATAAATAAAGGAAGTTTCCCAAATACCACTCATTCCTAATCTTATTCTCTATTTTTGTAATTTTATGAATGGGTTGGCATTTAGTCCTTTAATTTTTTTAAAAAAATAGCTATGTTGGTTTGTCTACATTTTATGATCCCATCACTAACCTTAAATTACTCCATACCTAAGGGTCTTTACCAAGTTATTAAACTCTACATTCTATGTGTGGATGATTATAAATTAAAATAAAATAACATAGTTTCTTGATATTTCAAAAAATAATGCAAAACATATTACATAGTTGTGGCTTGACCTAGTACTCAGTCATTTTTTCTTTTTCTTATTAGTTATCTACTATTAAAAAAATTTGTTATAGAAGATACAAGATGTGATGTCCTAAAAATGATAGTTTACACAATAAGAAAATAGTTTTTCTACCTCCTACTTTAACACTTTTTGAGAGATATAAATAGTTATAATATAAAAAAAACATGTTTATAATTGATTACAAACACTCTTCTTATATTTTTTGATTAATTTAGATAATGTATAAATAAAAACACGAAAATCTCCAAAAGGAAAACTTTTAAAACAAAGATATGATGGCATGTTAGATATTAAACTATACAATGTAAATAATCCTAAATTCTAAGATGATACTTCTAAAGCCATGTTACCAATTACCATGATATTATTAAGGTTGTCTCAAATTACATAATGATAATGATTTAATTTTTTAGAGATATTTACAAAATTATTTTAGTTGTGGTCTTATTTTTATCAAAACTCTAATTTAATATAGGTGCTACTAAGATGTGTGTATATATAGTTAAGAATAGAAGGTTAATTTTGCTTCACAATATATGTTTATATCAATGGGATATCTAAAAATTATAAATTTTAAGAGGACTTGAATGAAGGTTTAATTGGAAACTGTAATCCTCCTTCAGAGTATATTTATGACATTCAAACATTTTAATATTTATTTTCTCAGTGTGTTACACAACTAAAAGATTTGAGCATATTAAAATAGCATGTACACCTCTAAAATATGGTACGAAGACATTTATCAGTCATAAAATTAATTATTATTATCAACGTGTCTATTTTACAACTGATTATAAATCTTTTGAAATAAAAATAAAAATAAATTAAATGACAAGGGGCAATTTTGAGGTTGAGAAAAATATATTCATTAGTTTGACTGTATGAAGCAAATTTATAAATTAAACCAAAAAAATAATACAATACTAAATAAAATTAAAACATAACATCATGGGTAGTCTCACAATAATAAAATAGGGCTCAATCGACTAAGTGGTGAGAACCCAAATTCATCCCTAAACATTTTTCTTAGACTATAATCATCAAAAACAAAATCTTGACTACCAATGGATTATACCATGAAACTAATCCTTATTTCTTAAACTATTGAAAATAGTCATACATAATATATTATTCCATTTATTTTATAAAATATTATAGTATGCATGCATTTGGAAATAATTTTAAGTACCTTTGCAATTTAGGTTAATTATTGATGACATTCATTTACTTCAACAACTTAAGATTTAAAATATTGTTGAATAATTATTGTACTTCTATAATAAGGTATTTTATAAAATATTATTTATTATGTAATATTTGTTGAAATGTGAGTGAGATATCATCTCATGTGCATGGTATGGGACACCCGTACAAAACGTAATTCTTCACAAACTTTTTAAAGATCATAGTTATTTTTTTCCTAGAGATAATACATCACCAAGCTATTATTAGGATGGGCAGTAGGGAAAACCTATGGATAAATGGTGAACTTTGGGATGTGACTACTAAGTGGTTATGGAAATACTTAGTCTCACTATGACTCAACATATTATTGTGTTTGAATACGACAAGGGGATCTTATTAAATCCATCTTATGGCCATAAGTGATGTATACCTAGGAGGAATGACATTATTTATTTTATATACATTACGAATGTATTAGTTCTTATTAAAGATGATTGTCATACTTTCATCATGATGTATGGAGTAGCTATAGTATTGAACTACTTACACATTGACATCTTTATTTTCAATAGATTTGTATCTATTCATATCATGAAGGGTAGGGACACTCTCTATGGATGAGAGTTGTGTAGGGATTTGAAAGGCTATGTGGTTAGAGGAAAATACCTCTATTTTACTCTCCCTCTTTTCATCTTATGTAATTGTTCTTGGCTTCCATGATGAACTCTTGCTTTCTCATTGTTGATGCATTAAGGAAAACATTGTTGAATATGTATAACTACATTTTATTTTTATATATTTTGGAAAATATGTATTCATAATATGTAATATTGCATATGATGTAATTATGAGGACTATGAAAGTTTTAAAAAGAAGTTAACAATTATCTTATGTTTGTAGTTTTGAAATATATGATTAAAATGAAAAACTCAACTCTGAATGATTAATTTGTTTATTGTATAATTTGATAATTTTTACTATTAAAAATAACTAAATTCTATGTGAGTGTGTACTTGAGATAACAATGAGTTAATAATAGAGGTTATTAAACTTAATCAAAATTTTATGTTAGCGTAATAAATATGTAATCATACATTTAATTTTTATCAACTATAGTATTTATTAATAAGCATGATAAAATCTAGAATAATTAAGAAAAAATTGAGATTTTCTTTTTCAAAATTCCATTTTTAGGTGCTCCTTGAAGGGTTTCTTACATTGTGGTGTTAGAGATTAAGTTTAACAATTGGACCTAATTCAAATTTTTTGCATTTCTAAACTACATAGGAAAACATGATTTATCTAAGAGTTAATGGGGAGGGTAGTCATAAAGATGAGGAAATTATGAACAAGATCAATAATATCTTTGCCATGGTAATCAATACAAATAATAGGGTAGGTACTTAGAGAATAAAATTTTAGAATTAACTCTAGAATATGGTTTTTTAAAAAAATAGATCAAGATGAACAAGGCAACCTAGATAAAAACCAAAACCCTAATAACTAGGAAGGTTAGGAATAACAAGAATGGAATCAATTGTTTTGGAACCCTCAGGACTAGAAAGTTCCTTGAAATAGATATTTTATTGAAATAAAACTACCTGGGGATATAAAAAATATAGTGTCACAAAAAAATGATGGCACCATACTTGATGATGGTTTAGAAGATTGGTTTATTAAGATGGAAAATTATTTTTATCTCAAATATTTATTTGAAGAAACTAAAGTTATTTGCAGAGCATATCAAATCTCAAGTAAAGATTCATCTTAGTGGACTAATATGAAGAAATAAAAATATATTACATATGAATTCATCACATAGGATGTCTCTGTATCATAATTTAGGAAGAGATGCTATCCAAAACATTAAATTGATGAAAAATTAACCAAATTTAAATATATAAAGCAAGAAGATAACCCTATTATAGGGTATTGAAAATATTTCACTCAAATCTTAAGGTATGTATCTCAATACCAAAAAGATGAAAGATTTAATATCGTGAAGTTCATATTAGGACTAAATAATAAAATAGATGGAGATGTTGAACTTCATGGGCCTTCGAGTATGGAACATGTTTTTGAAATAATAGTAAAATAAGAGTAGAATCTTAAGACCCATATAGTAGTTAGGAAGGACTTTAAGGAAAGATGGAAAGGTCATCAATAACAAAATATAACTCCCTTCCTAAACAATATATGGATGTGTAAAAATAACATATAGATAAATAAAATAAACCCCCAATAAGAATTTTAAAAGTGGAAAGTTTTACATGTCCAACATTTGAAATAGAGGGTAGAACAATAATATCAATCTCAAAAATGATGAATCTTCTAGAGGAGGCTAAAGTAATGAAGGAACAAGACTTGTAGTAAGACATTTCATCTATGGAAGCATTCACTATGCCAAGTTAATTGGATAAAATTTATAAAAACCTCCATTTCCAAGTCACCAACAAGATTTTGAATAAAATATTCATGCAATAATGAACAATCATCACATTAAATTCCAAGTAACTCAAATGGTAGATTTAGATAAAATGTTTGGTTCTCCCATTACCTATTGTGCTTATAGACACTAGAGAATTGCATATTTTTTAGCACCTAAAATTTTGAATAAGTTTTCTATAAATGCTAGTTTTATAGAAAATATTTGGATAGTTCATTATGGAAACCAAATAGAATGTAGAGTTTATCAATGTCTATTTAAAGCTAAATTAGGGCTTCCCATATTGACAATAGTAAAAAATTTATATGTTGCCCTAATAAGTTTTTATATTTAGGATAAATGATGGGTTTTTTTTGAGCTAGGGACCAAAACCCTAGAAATGAAAGAGAAAACCAAGGCCACACGAAACTTGGCATCAATAGAAAGATTGGAAAAAAGAAACCAAAGAACAATAAAAGAGCAGAAAAAGTGGCCTCAAATGCTAACATTTTCAATAAAAGTTGTTTCCCAATAAAAAAACATAAAATAAACTAACTAAGCATCTCCCATAAGATTTTTTTTATTGGATCAAAGAGAATTGTAATGGGTTTCAAACCCAATTTACCTTTGCCTCTCTTTCTATTGTTAACAATTTTCCATTCTCCTTCCGCTTCATGATTTGTCAATATGGTGATACAAATTTCTAGATATTTCTCTTGGTTTAGTGTTTTCTCAAATTCAAACACACCTTATCCTTCTAATGGAGTCTGGGTTGATAGATTTAATTAAATCTCTAAATTTCCTTTAATGTTCTCTTATACCACTATGGCCCTCTCCTTCATGATATTTTAAAGTGTCTCATTAATTTGATTTTTCTCCTTTGCTTCCAATAGGATCACTGATTTTGACCCCTCATTCTCACTTCCTCTATCATTTACAACTACAATCATAATATGTTCAATTTTTTCATTTTTCTACCATGAAACCATATTCTGGTATTTTAGGCTTGGACAATCATTTATAAGATGTGCTATTTTAAAACATCTTCCACTTCTAAATGGGATCCCTTTACTAAATGGGATCCATTCATAGTCTAAGGGTTGCATCCATTTTTTTCACCCACTCTCAGTTCTATTTTTCCCTACTAAGTTAATATGATGTGATTTTAGGAGTTAATTGGTTATGGAAACATTGAGCACAAGTTTATTTTTATGCCAAGATAGTCACTAGTCTCAATGATAATGGTTAATCTATGATAACTCAAGGAGTCAAACATGATTTAAATGTGAGAAAAAATCAAATATGTAGTTGAAAAGATATCAAAAGAAGGGATGTTTCATTTAATCAGTACACATATATGAAGTTGAAGTAGATATGGAGCCCACCATATGTGACTTATAATTTTCTTTAAGATTTCAAGGATATTTTCCTAAAGAATTATCAAGACTCCCACATAAAATATAATCTAAAGTTTCCATTTATATCTTACTTGGTTTATAAACAAAATAAAAAGTACCGTATAGGATGATAACAACATAATTAGTTGACTTGAAATACCAATTACATGAAACACATTGAAAGGGTTTGATTCATTTATACATATCCGCATGTGGTTTCCTAGTAGTTTTTTTCATAAAGAATGATGGTACCAAAATGTTGTACATAGTTTAAAATATTTTTAACAAATCCACTATTGAGAACATGTACCCCTTACCATGTATAAATGATATTTTTGATCAATTGTGAAGATTATCAACTAAGTATTAAAGAGGAAGACATAACAAATACAACATTTATAACTCATTATAGGCATTATGAGTTTACCTTAACTTTTGGACTTTATAAATGCTTCTACAACATTTATGAACCTAATGAATAGTTTATTATGATATTATTTGGATTATTTTTTACTAGTATATTTATACAAAATTTTAGTTTATCCAAAAAAGGAAGAACACATACAACATATGAACTTAGTTTTTCAAAAATTAAGAAAACACAAATTATATTGATAATTTCTAAATGTTCCTTATTTATAGAGAAAGTGCACTATTTGGGCCATATAATCTCAACATAAGGTATTTCATTAGAGATAACCAAGATAAAATATATCATGGATTGGCCTCTCCATGGAATGTTTATGAAAATTTTAATTTAATGGGTTTGGAAAAAATGTACGTGAGAGGAAATTCTAAGATAGAATATCTAATAATGTCCTTACACAAAAAGGACAAAAAGTTCATCATGACTGATAAGTGTGAAGATAATTTTCATCTTATAGAGGAATATTTAACCACTACTCATATTTTGAATATTATTGATCCTAATGGGAAAATTTAACTCTATACAAATGAATTTGGTGAAGGTTCATGTAATTATTTGATATAGGATGGCCACATGGTGGGCTATGAGTCTCATACACTTAATAAATATGATCTAAATTACTCACCATACATTTTTGAGCTTGCAATGATTTTTCATGTGCTATAAATGTGGAGACATTTCCTCATAAGAAAGCATTTTTATCTTTAGATAGATAATTTGAGACTCAAATTTATTTTCATTCAACTCAAACTTAACACAAGCTAGAAATACTAGTTAGAATTTTTAAGTGATTATGAATTTCACATTGAGCATATTAAGGGTAAGGAAAACAAAGTGGTAGATTCCCTTACTCAAAAAAAGATATATAAATACTATAGAAACTATAAGGACCACTTTTTTATAGAATATTTTAAGTTATCTACTACCATATGAGTTATATTTAAATCTAAAAGAAACCCTTGAATCTAATAGTTAATATCATGGGTATAAGGGATATCAAATAGAAGGAGGTGGACGTATTAGACTCAAGGGTAGGATATATGTACTTAATCTTAGTAATTTTGATATCACAATTTTGGAGGAGGTTCATAAGAAAACTTACTTAGGCCACCTTAGTGTGACTAAAATTATGGTAGACCTAAAACTACTTTATTTTTTTTTATAGTTAATCAAAAGAGATGTTACAAATTTTGTGACAAGATGTTTAACATGTCAAAAGGTCAAAGATAAACATGTGCAACCAATAGGTTTTTTGTATCCTTGTGAAGTTATGGAACATAAGTGTGAATTTATTAGTATGGATTTTTTTCAATGAATTCCTATGTCAAAAAAAACACATGACATGATCTTGGTTGTAGTGGATAAACTAACCAAGGTTTCTCATTGCATACTTTGAAATTTGGTAGATTATTTAACAATTTTGGAAAAATAGTAATTTTAGGAAGTGTTTAAATTATATGGAATTCCCCAAAAATAATTTTGGATCATTATATAGGGATCAAATATTAGTTTTTATAAAATATTTATTCAACTTTGGGAATATACTTAAATTTTAGTATAACCTACCACCTAGAGACAGATGGTAATACTAAGAGATAAAATCAATATTTGGAAGATTTTATTCATATACATATTATATGGATAGAAAAAAATACTAGTGGGATGAATATTTTACTTTGGATGAGTTTTACTATAATAGCTTGTATTGATCCTCACTTAACATGGAACTTATTTTACAAAAAAAAATTAATGTGGTAATTAACCCTAATTATGATAAAATGATTTGAATATAAAATAATACTAAAAATGTAATTTCAAAAAGTATATTGAAATAAATTAACTGAATTCAATAGAGTAAACAATATTTTAAGAAGAATAAATATAAATATAAGTTTTTTTTAAAACTATTTATATCTATAGATTGTCTATGTTGACTGATAAGAAATTGAAATAGGAAAACATGAAAAAACATACAGAAACCCATAAATTTAAATTGAAGGATGAAGAAGTTCAAGACCATCCAATTAGGTCAAAGAATGTCTACCACTTATAACTTGAACTAAATATTTTTAAACTTAAAAAAAAAAGGAAAAGTAGGACAATCATGTGTAAGAACTAGAATTAGGTCTGTATACACATATTTGATCTTTGGGAGTGTGCAGAAGACCTATGAATATATTTTGAGAGGTTGAAACCCTAATAGGGATTACAATTATTGAAAACATATAGTTATAAATGGGTAGACTATTATTCGGTTTATATGATACTAATTAATCCCATGATGATTGAATGATGCCTACATATCTAATACTCTGAAGAGGAAATTAAAGCCCGCGTATTTCTCCCACCTAAAGTGCTATGTGAAAATTTTATGTTTTGACTATATGAAGGCATTTAGAAATGGTTATAATACTTGATCAAGATTTAATTTAGGCATAGGAAAACACACTTGTGACTTGGTTTAGGAATAGGTAAGATTCTTATAATCAAAATTTTGTAACTTTATATTGAAACTTTCAAGTGGAATATTGATTGTCTTAATGTTATTTTATAGCGATCTAAAAAGATTAATCACATGTTTTGAATCCTAAAAACACATAGGATGAAGTAACAGAGGGTTAAATTTTAAAATGTGACTATTATAAGACAAGGGTTAGTAACATCCTATAAGGGTTAAGACCATTTGCTATTCATGACCCAAATTGGATGGTTTTAACCCTTAAGGAAACATGACACTTTTTGTGTTAGGTTCCATTAGAATAAATGATTAGTGGTATTTTTTGGATAATTTAGTTGATAGAATGTTTTTGAAGGTGATGGATGATAGATTATAAAATAAAATATATTCACATGTGTTTAGAATAGGATAAGGTGTCAAAATAGGCCTGAAATAATTACACAAGTTAATTAAAATGGAAATGGGCCAAAACTAACATAATCAATTACTCGTGATTGGATTTAGTCTCTAAAGTTGCCCCATTTAGTATAAAAATGAAATTATTAGATTAAAGGAGGAATACTCCTTAGTGTGAAATAAAAAAATTATCTTTGAGATAGTACTCCAATCACGCAAGGCATAGTAGTTTGGTAAACCCTAAAAAACATATGAATTAGTTACATTTTCCTTTTTAAAACTCTAACATAAAAATTTGAAATTTGAAATTTGAAAATTAGTTGAATTTAATTTTTTTTATATTTATTAAAATTTGAAAAAAACTAATTGAAATGAAATCATGGGAGGAATACACATATATGTGTGAAACCATAATTTCATTTGTGAATTTTCTTGTAGATGACTCTTCTTTGAAGCATTTGAGATATTTATTCCTTAGTTTAACCAATGAGTAAATTTTATTCATAAGCTACTGAGAGTAACTATGTGATTCATGTATATGATGATGGATTGAAGAATCTGATTGATCACCATAGAGGGAGGAATAATGTATTTCTACCTGCTATTCATGAAGTTACCATTGATGATGAAAATGATGAAGAAGAGGAGGATGCCCAATGATTAAAATTCAATGCCATATGTCAAGAATTTGACAAGTTGAGCAAGACTCCTTCTCCTCTCAATAAATGTATATCTGAGGTGTTTGATGATAAGACTAATAAGAAGATTATTAAGTGTTCTATAAATCATGAAATTAAGGGCCATGTTGTGAAGGAAGATGAACATAAATTTGTTATTCAAAATCCTATAATCTTAGAAGGACCTAGTGGAGTCAAGGCAAAAAAATTTGTTATACTTCAAGGATAGTCAAGAGCTCCATATAATGTTGAGTGACATTAAAAGGTATGGGATCATAAATAATAGGAGTTTGATACACCCAAACATCAAGTACATGTTATCCTAGAAGAGGACAAATATGAGGTAGTTGTCATACATTCTAATCTATAGATTGAGGAAAGTATATCAGATATGATAATGGTCAAAAGGATTGTAGATCCAATCAAAGATATTATAGAGAAATAAAGATAATTCATGAAGGATATATATATATATATATATATATATATATATATATATATATATATAAGTGGTTGATGGTGAACATGCCTCTCATGCTAAATGGCTTTTATGGAGAGATAAAGATGTGAGAGGAAAAATATTTGACCCTTATTAAAGAATGGTAAGATGATTTTTCAACTTAAGAGTGAGGTTTTTAAATAGTAGAGTAGGTGTGTGTGTCTTTCTTTTAGTTGTGTTGTGTTCCATAAATGTTTTAGTTGAACACATGTGTGTTTCTTTTGAGTGTGTCTTGTTTTGTTTGTCTTTCCTTTATGTTTGGTATGGTGTAAAAGGAAAATTATATCTCAAACATATGTATAAGTGAATACATATACCAATGGATAAGATTAGGCTATTGTTCTTGTCATAACAATACAACTACCCTTGGAAAATTGCTACGAATGTTGACTATTTTGACCACAAGTCAAAATGAGTCAACCCTCTATAGTCCAAAACTTGATATAGGGGTATATTATAATTTAATATGGTGTGTAATGGTTAATTTTATGTGATTTAATGTTCCTATAGGATTTTTCATGATCGAATTTAATCCTTATGTCATTTAATGTCATTTAGGGGTCATATATGGGTCATAAATGAAGGTGGTATGGTTTTATTAGGTATAAAAATGTTTTAAAATAATTACAAATGTCCATAATGTTAATAAATAATCATATTAATTTTTATGAATGTCATTAATAATATAAACGTGTAGGTGTTAACTAAAAAACAAGAGAAGGAAGTGAAACAAAGGGAGTTTTATAGGTTGTACAACCTATGGGAGAGAGTGGCACATGGTAAAATCATATTAAATGACCATTTATATTACATAAATTTATTTAAATTTTTTAAATTATTTTTAAGTGAAAAAAATGGATAAAAACATTCTATCTCTCTATCGTTCCACTAGGCAAACAAAACTAGTCAACAGGTTTCTTCTAGGTACAACTAGTAGGAAGACTTCCAGGTCAAATAATCTTGGTGGTGGATATTAAACTTTATTATATTAAATTTCATGTTTGGATTTCACATAATGGTTTACTATATTTTATGAGCCATTCTTAAGAAGTTGACTATCTTGTTTTGTTAGTCAATCCCCACACCCTATAGGTTTTGATCATGTATGAGCTAGTCCATACAATATAGTTGGTGATTTTGATTTTACAAGATGTGGAAACCATTATCAAATGGTTCAATTTTTTTTTCAATATTTAAAGATGATTTCATGAATCAAATAGTTCAAATTTTAGGTTGATGTATGATAGTAGACTTGTAGATAGTTTTCAACACTTAATGAAGGGTTATTTATGTGTAGTGGTTTCAAATGAGTGTGATGTATGGTGTTTAATTTTTTAAATGTATTATTTATCCTATCTCCTTCCAATAAAATTATCAAAATCTAACATAATGAAGGTTGTAGTCTAAATGTGATACACAACAAATTTCTTCAAGTTTCAATATATAGTCATGGTGTCTTGAAGAGTGATAACATTCATGGAAGGTATATTAAGAGTAAAAAGTTATTTAATATTTTCTTGGATCATGAAAAATATAAAAATGGCCCTTTAAATGATAAAATATGGATTGTGATAGCGAATTCTCATATATGCATAGTCATACACCATGAATGCATACCTACAAGAAGTCAACCACAATTTTATGGATATGTTGAAACTTGTTTCAAGTCATTCAAGGTTATGAGAATTAATTTGAGCATATTGAGAGAGTCCAAGACTAACTACAAGGTTATATTCCATGCATATAACCCATCTCCACACTCACTGCCTAGTATGTAGAAATGCACACATACAGGTGGCTTACACAAAGATTTGAGAGCATTATTTGGAGTTTAACATTTTTGATATTACCATGAAGTTTTTGGAAGTTGGAGATACTCTAAAAACCATGTTTGAATTATTGGATTATCAGGCATACTTGAGAGGTCTCCCTAAGTGAAGAAATTTGAATTCATAGACAAGTTTCCCTAAAATAATAAAATAGAGGCCCAAGCACTTTTGGTGATGTTATGGAATATTGTGATAAGAGGATTAGATGAATCCTAAGTTATCATAATGAATCCCTCATATAGGGTTAAAATCATGCAAAACATATGGATGTTTGACTTAAAGATCATGATGTTGAAGGCCTCTTATTTTGACATTTGTTCACTGCAAAAATTAAGTGTTTTCCTATAAGATTTGAATTTCAAGTGACCTATACACCCAAAGATAGTAAGGTGAGATTATATATTCATGTCATGTGGTTCTAATAAAGTGAGAAGGACCTTTTTATTTCAAAGGTTATCAATAAGGGTTTAAATGTTGAGTATGAACCCCCATCAACACCTATAGGTGTATCATTACTTGGAAAAGTCACCTACAACCCAACTATAGGTGACTCATAAACTCATTTTGTGAAATTATAGATACTAATCCTGCAAATAGAAAAACATTTACATGGTCAAATGATTCCAATACTTATATAAGGATCCAAAGGTATTTGTCACTAATTTTAAGGTTGATAGCCACCTACAAGACCCCATTTTATTCCAAAATAGTGAACTATAGCTGATTGTATCATGACAGTGACATACGAGCATAACCAATCTTGAAGTTGTCCTCACCCAAAGCATGGTATAAACAAGAATAAATATTATATGAGAGTATATAACCTCAATAATTTTTTAGAAATCATACAAGGTCTATGGAAAAATTTAAGCCTATAGGTGTCACCTTTTTAACAAGAAAACATAGACACACATAGTTAACACATGTATTCAATCAAGAACAAGGTATATGTGAAGTGTTTAATAAGTTTTGGGTGGAAAATAGGTATGGAAAAACTTCATAAAGGTTTTAATTGACTTAATATAATCCTAACACATGGAAACATGGAAATATAGGGTCTCTAACATGCATACATAGTCCATATTTAGGCCCATACACATAGTGAGATTCTCCAAGAGTCTACCTTAGGTTTTTTGAGTTTTGGAGGGAATATTCATGTGATAAAGAGATAAAAATTTGCATAGAGCATGATTAAAATTTGGAGAAACCCTTCATATCACCCTTTTTCATGAGACAACATGGAAAGTGCTCTCTATTTTATCTAAGATAGAGGGAACTTCCCAATGGTGCAAATCTGCAAGTTTTGAGAAATGAGGATGACAAGGTGAGCTAGGGTTTGGTGAGACTTTACAGAAGGATGTTCAGAGTTGTGTCATACATAGACCCACATGAAATACTAGGCATAAGGGATAGAAACATTTTAGGGTGTCATAAACCCATAAATATGTAGACAAACCTATTAGGTCTTGATTAGGCCTAGTGCCTGATAGGGTCCAAACTTCATTTTGAGGGCTAAAGGAACATTAAAAAAACTTGGAACATATGTATGGAGAGATACACGGTGTGTTTGATATATTGAAATGAAAAATAGACCATAAATAAGAAAATTATTGGCTTATGACCATCATAGGGCATGTAGAATGAAGAACAAAGCTCAAGAAGCTAACTTTAAGATCTCATACCTACTTTGATAGTTTACATGAGAGCCTAGGGAGATAAGATATGTTAGATAAGGTACCTAACTTGAATTTTGAGGGATTTGTTTAGGGTTTTAATGTCAAACCCTTATGAAAAATAATTAAAGGTCAAAACTACTCTAAACCCTCTTAAACCCTTGCCAAAGATCTGATTGGGAAAATGAAGAAGGAGAAGTATATAAATGGGCTAGGGATCCTCCCTATCATAATAAGTTGTACCCTACTTATATGAATAGAGTGAAAAATGTCTTTTCTTGACTATTTTTGGTGTTGTGTAGGTAAAAATAGGTTTCAATAGATATAAATAACTTTGGGAGATATATTGGGACTTGAGATAACCTCTCATGTCCATTTATTTTAGCATATGATCTCACAAGTGACTTTGCTAACACCTTCATCTCAGCTAGTCAAAACTAACATAGTGAACAAGCTAGTGAGAGAGTGAAAAATTAAAGTGGGAGTCATTTCAAGGTCTAATTGAGGAATCTAAGGACATGATGGGTCCTAAAACGTGTCATACACTTATATGTATGGATCACATTGGAAAACTGAAGATCAAATTTTGTGCCAAGTGTGCAAGATGAGTGAAAGAAGAGTTATTTGGACCATAAGTAGTGATAACTCATCTCAAAAAGAATCTTGATGATTAGGGACATGTCTAATGTATGTTAGAGCATGTATATAACCCATACCTCTTAGTTAAATCACCACACCTATCCCTTGTCTATTGTGGGAAGTTACAAGAAGGTCAAAAGATGAAGATAGTTTCTTGGAAAGTAAATGAGGAGTTCTATGCAACATTTCAAGTGTTACATATTTTGAAGGACATTTGTCCAAGTATACCTTGCATGGTCAGTTCCATATTCCTCCCTCTTACATGTGTAACTCTTGCCATAATGACACATGTCCTAGTAACTCTTAGGTTTCATTCTCTTTTCCTGTCTCTCTAATTTTATAAGTAGTAGCAATTTTGGATCTTGTACACTAATACCACACCATGTATTGAAAATCCCTACTAGAATGACATTGTATTTTTCCTTTGAACATTAAATGCATGCCTAGTTTTGAGTTCATGAACATTTGTCTAACTGTGCATCGTGATGTATGTTGATGTTAAGTGATAATCTCTTATCCTTGCTTCTCCTTATCCTCTCATGTTATGCAATAGTTCATATTCTAACAGGTCATATAGAGTGTAGTTAGTGTGTTATAATCCTTTAAAGTTTACAATTATTATTAGAATGTGAAATCTTCCCTCTATTTTTCTTACCTTGTGTTGTTTCATGCATATCACCTTTATTTTGAAATAATTATGTTAGAAATCCTTAAGGCTTGGAGGCAAGTTTGTAGGTCTTGTTCCTTAGTGAAAATAGTATGATGGTCATGTGGAAATCATCTTGGTGTATCACCACCTTAGAGTAGTCTATTTTCATGCAAACTTCTATCTCTTTACCCATAAACAACTACTTAAGCAGGTGATAAGCATTTCAAGGTATATTTAAGGAGCTAGCCCTTAAACCTAGAGATCTACTTCTACTATAGGTACACCTACATACCTAGAAGTATTCCTATGTTGCCCAAATCTGAAGAAGGCTTGAAAAACCTCCTCTAGGGTGAAATATTTGGTGACAACAAGTTCCATATGAACCATGTCAATAATTATTATATTAGATGTCTTTATTTGGGCATGCCTTCTTTTGTGCTCTTGTGTTGTGATTATGTTATATTTTGAAATGGTGATCATTGTACTAGCTTTCATAAAATTTAGATATTTTTTGACATTAGCTTCCAAGGATTGCATTTTATTATCTAAATTAGGATCAATATAAAATAGTTTTAAGCATGATTTAGGATCAAGAGTTATTGGTAATGTGGTAGATCCTATGAAATGCTTTAGTTTCCTAAATTTATTGAGATGTTGTGTATCATTCCCAATATATCTAAGAAGAACTCAAATACATATATTAGTGTCATACAAATGGTAACTTCAACATTAGTACATTGTTTACCATCCATAAATGGTTTAATTATTAGAGGTTCTAGATATTAGTAATGTTTTTTTATTGCCTCTTTTTAAAACATATTTTGAGGAGTGACCTTAGAGATTGAATCTTGATTTGAAAATATTTTATTAAATTTAAAAAAAAAATATATATTTTGATCTTGGTTTGGTATATTTACCTTTAAATGTTGCTCTATTTTAGATTTTGATTTATCCCTTTTAACCTTTTCCTTGCGAGATGTGATCATTATATTAAGATATATATTTGAGTCAACTGATTATGATACAGTATTCTAATAGTTTAAATTATTCTATAGATATTGTTGGTTAAAAATGGGTGCTTTGACCTTATTTTGTGTATAATAAAAATCTCTATATTTTCCCACTCTAAAAATGTAAATAAATAATGAGATAAGTATTCATCTTCATCAACGGGATTGAAATTTAAATTACATTATTGATCATTTGTTAGTTCTTGTATATTTTCATCATCAATGCATCATAGTTCTTAATCTAAAAGAAAAGGAATATTTGGAGTTGACCAATAATGTGAGTTTTGTAAGAGGTTATTGTAATTTTAAAATGGATTGACACTTATTGCTTCTCTTCTTTGGTAGATTCTTATATTTGTATATGATTTTTCACTTTTTGTGTATTTTCGTTAAGGTTCCTCTATTTGATTATAAATGTAAGTAACCTATGGGGTATTATTGACATTAATTGATTCATCTACTTAAAAAATATGCATTTGTGCCATTTTAATTGGTTGTTAATGTGGTATGATGCAAACCTTATCAATTTGTGATTGTGTTATTTTTATAATATAAAAAAGTCCATCATCAACTACAATTTTATACTCATGTGTATCACATAAATTTTTTATGTGTCTTTGAAATGTAGAAGGTATAAATTCCATCACGTGAGTTTAAGGTAGACCTAAGAGTTGATTAAATTGTAACTAATTAAGAATGACCATAAAAATACTAGATATCATTTTGGGTCATAGTAGTTGTTGACCAAATTTGACCCTATAGGTCAAATTGGGACCCCTATAGGTAAAACCTAGATATTCAGGTGTTTTAAGTGTATAATATTTTTTATTAGGGTGTATTATAAGTCTTTTGATATCATTATATGTCATATTAGCCTTGGTCATTAGTAATTTTAATCCTTATCTTTTATAATCATTTGGGGGGTCAATATAGAGCATTAAATGAGTTGTACAACCTCCTTTGGAAATTTGAAGGCTTAAAAAGGTGATGACATGCCAAATGTGTCCTAGTAAGTCTTAAGTAACTATTTATAGCTAAAAAGTGGAAGGTTCTTCAAAAGAAAGAGCAATTTTCTTAGAAAAGGGGGAGTATTATTGAGGTGTACAGACTTTTATGATAGCTTATAGTTGAGAACACTTTAGGAAGTCATTTGGTCTTCCACACCCTTTTTATAGTGATTAGTTTATCATAAGCTCCAAAAAACTGAGAAAATTGCTTCTCTTCTTCCACTAAGCTTGGCAAGTAGGAACCAGTCAATAGGTTTGTGATTAGTATGACCAGTAGGGGAGGTTTTAGGAAAAATGCTCTTTGGGGTGTCTTATAAAATTAGTAAAATTAGATTTGATGTTTTTTCATATAGTAATGGTGACCTGTGCTTTATGAACTATTCCTAAGATGTTGACCTAGCCATTTTATTTGCTAATCTATGAACCCTTTAGGTTTTGCTTTGGTTTAGATGATTGTGTATAATAAAAAATATAATTGAATCCAAAGTAAATTTAAATATATATCTAATGTGATCCATGATTGGTTTAGTGTTTCAAGGTGTTTTTATAGGTAAATCATCTCAGGTTTGCATATTGGTCTTATTTGGGATGATAGATATGTTTCCATTATTTTTAGATCTTCATGATTTAATAGTGGTTTTAGAGGGTGAATATAAGTTCATTACAATTTTTAAAATTTAATTTTTATCTCATTTAATTATAAATATCATTCTACAAACAATGTTCTATGATACTTCAGTGATAGGAATCATGGAGTTAGTTTACTCTATGACTATCATACACAGTCAACCAGGTGAGCTATGTATGGTTTTAAATCATTCCCATGGAGTCATATAGAATTTAAAAATGTTGATACATATCTTTAAGACATATAAATGTAACTAATCTTCCCAAAATTTCACTAAGAATAAGAAACTATTACAATCATGTGCAATATTTACACACATTCACCATTTACATGCCACTATAGGTGCCTATAGAAGATTTTAAACACTGAAGTGAGGTGTGGAATATTTCATCAAGAAATTTTATATATTTATCTATAATTTGGAACATTTTAATACCTATATTTGATAATAAACATGCATGTCTTACTCACTACTTGCAATTATACACTTGCTGCCTATACATGAAAGTGTCCACCTATAGGGGGAATCACAAAGATATAAAGATATATATTTGGAGATGTTGAAACATGATTGAACCATTAATTAAAGTATTAATATTTTATAAATATCATGGAAAATATGCTAGATAATTATGTAATTAGGTATTCTTTATAGTTATGAGCAAAGTGAATGACTGTGTATTCAGGGAATAAGCCCTTAAAAGATGAAAATAGAGGTCTAGGCCCTTTTGTGAGGGTTTTCATACAATGTTTCATTGAGATCCAAGACCTCAAATTATAATTGTATTAAATATCCCACATATGTATATCAATTTTAAAAATAAGAGAGGTTTTTGAGTTGAGGAGGATGGTTGTCAAGAAGCCCAAAGTTATACTTTCATGCACTAAATTCAAGTAGTGAAACCTATAGGTTTAAACCTCAATGAGACTCTTCACCTAGTTGGTACTAAACCATACCACAATGATTTAATGGTTTAAAATATTTTAAATTAGTAATCATGACCAAAATTATACTTAAGGAGGATATTATACTGTATTTTGTCTCCCATGACCACCTAGAGGTGTGCTATCATTCAAAATATTCACCTACAACCAAGCTTAGGAGAGAAATCATAGTCTTGTAGGTCAATAAATGTAATAAGACATAAATACATATTTTAAAGAATTTATTAAGCATGGATCATGATCATATGAATGGAATATATATTATGGGGCTATTGATGACATTTCAAGAACTTATTTTCACATAAGGAGGTGGAGGCAGTTTGTACAAATGGCCTAGACTATCCACCTACAACTAATTGTAAAGTCTCATAGTCCAAATTATAATATTAAGCATGGAAAAACATACATTAGCATATATATTATTATTCTAAATGTATCTATGGAGTCTAAGGTGATGTGAAATCTCTCCCAAGAAGAATCTTGATATACAGGGTCTTCCTCATTTGAACATAGTTGACTGTGTATGACTATAAAAGGATAGTGAGCAAAGTTAGTATTCTTGAAGTTTGTATTGTAGGTTCATGTAAATGAAAAAAATGAGTGATATATGGAAAATAACACCCATATAAGTTTTTGGATCACTTCATTCAAGGTTAAATTATGCAAGATCACCTATAAGGGTCACCCTTGAAGGAGAGATATAGAAGGCACAATCAGTCTATCATATAGGCCTAGATGGGTAGGATGGAGAGTAAGGTTGTAAGTATGAATTTTAGAAGGTATTTAGGTATATTTTAAATATATATTATTAGTATAACCATAATCATAGAACCTCAAAGCATAACAACCATGTTTAAGTCCATCACATGATCGATATGATTGAACATTGTACATAGTCTACCTTTTGCAAAATCTCTCTTGGAATTTGAGGGATTTGGAAAGTATAATGCCCTGATAAAGGGAATAATTTTTATGTATAATGTATTTAAAACTTATATAACTGTTAGGAACTTGGAGTACAATTGATTACTTTTGTATAAGCAACTAAACATGGAATTGAACCAGAAGTAATAAGTAACTAGAAATCAGAAATAACAAATAATAGGAGATACAAGAAACAACCAATCTTGCATTAAACTCTTCCAAAATACAATGAAGATATCTCACTCTTCCTACACCTCTTAGGTGTATAGTATTTCTCTCAAGAGTTCTCTCTCACAATCAATTACAATCAACTCAATAATCGAGTTGTTATTCCCTTCACCACAGACCTTCTTGATCTTGCACCTTGCAGATCTAATTGGTCTTGCTTATGACTTAATTACAATACATGCCCCATGGTCTCTTAAATAGGATCCAAGGCATACAAAAATTAGAAACATAGACTCAAGACTTAAATTAGTCTTTACATGCAAACACTCAGACCTCCTTAAATTAGAACAAGTCTAATTCTAGAAATGCATGCACACACAGGTGACCAACGTCAGTTGCTGTCAGTCTATATATGATTGATGTCGGCCAATCCCTGACTGATGTCAATAGATTCTAGTCCATGCCTAACTAATGTCAGCGATACTGCTAATGCTGGTTACTGGTTGAGTCTAGAAACCTCCTCATCTACTCATCTAGTGAAGCTTTTAGCTCCACAACTTAACAATCTCCCACTTGGAGATAAACAGCTACACCTATACCTGTACAACATCCTCTATCTTGTTTTTTTGGCTTGTTTCTCCCTCTTCAAGATCAATCTTGAAGACCAACAAAAGTTGAATGAAGGTTCAACTTCTCCTTTGTTACCGGCTTTGTTAACATATCTGCAGGGTTCTTATCTGTATGGATCTTTTCTAGCTTCAACTATCCATCCTCCAATACCTATTGAATGAAGTGGTACCTAAGCTGTATATGTTTGGTTCTTGAATGAAAGGCTGAATTATTTGCCAAATGAATTGCACTTTGACTATCACTATACAATCTGCAACTCTCTTACTCCTTTCCCAACTCTTCCATGAACCATGTCATCCATATCATTTCTTTGCTCACCTCTGTGACTGCAATGTATTCTGCCTCTATAGTAGATAGGGGAACAACCTTCTACAACTTTGAAATCTAGCTAACTACTGTTCCACCAATAGTGAACACATCCTATGGTGCTTCTCTTGCCATCTAAGTCACCTGCCATATCCGAATCTACATACCCATGTAGAGAAGTGCTTGACCCTGCATAGCATAAATACCTACTACTGGTCCCTCTCAGATATCTAAGAATCCACTAAACTGCTTTTTAGTGCTCCTCTCTTAGATTGGCCATAAACTTGCTGACAACTCCCACTACTTGGGCAATATCAGGTCTAGTACATACCATAACACACATCAAGCTCCCAACTGCTGAAGCATATGGAACTTTTCTCATGTACTCAACCTCATCATGTGATTTAGGACACTATTCTTTGCTCAAATTGAACTGTCTAGCCATAGGTGTGCTTACCGATTTTGCATCCTGCATGTAGAACCTCTCTGACACCTTATTCACATAATCCTCTTGAGACAAAATCAACCTGTGATTTTTCCTGTCTCTCTTAATACTCATGCTAAGGATTTTATTTGCTGCTCCTAAATCCTTCATGGCAAATGTGTGAGCTAATTTTACCTTTAGCTCAGTAATTTTATGCATGTGTGAACCTGCAACAAGCATATCATCCACATACAGTAATAGGATAATATAATGACCATTATCCAATCTGATAAAATAAACACAATGGTTAGATTGACATTTACTAAAGCCATGCTCTGTCATAAACCTGTCAAACCTTAAATACCATTGTCTTGGAGCTTGCTTAAGACCATATAAGCTTTTCTTCAACCTGCACACAAGTTTCTCCTTACCTTTGACCTCAAAACCTTCCGGTTGTTCCATATATATCTCTTCATCCAAATCTCCATGAAGAAACGCTATCTTAACATCAAGTTACTCAAGATGCAAATCATCAATAACAACTAAAGACAATACAGTCTGAATAGAAGTCATTTTTACTATAGGAGAAAAAATTTCACCAAAGTCAATACCTAGTTTCTGTGCAAATCCCTTTACTACCAACCTAGCCTTATGTCTCAATTGTCCATTCTCTCCTTCCTTTAACCTATATACCCATTTGTTTTTTAGTGCTTTCTTTCCAGTTGGAAACTCAACCAAATCCCATGTTTGGTTCTCTTCCAAGGAATCAATTTCCTCATTCATGCCATGCTCCCACTATTTCTTGAATTCTACCTATATTGCCTCATCAAAACTTTCTGGTTCTCGACCATCAGTGAGCAACACATAGTATAAAGAAGGGGAATAAAAAATTAGAGGTTTACTTACCCTTACAGTCCTCCTTATGGGCGTTTGAGACTCATTGACAGCTTGCTATCCACCCAAATTTCATTCTGACAGTGACCGATCTCAGTCATCTCTCTATTTGTACCCGACCGACGTCGGTTCTACCTGATTGATGTTGGTTCCTATTTGACTGACGTAAGTTACTATCTGATTGATGTCGGTTACTACTTGACTGATGTCAGTTCCTTCTTGATCAACGTTGGTACATGTGTTTTCTTGTGAGTGATGATTTTTTACTTGCAAGCTCATTTTGGATCATTACCTCATCCAAATCAAGATTGCCCTACTCATAATTATTCAGCCTCTTGAGCTGATCACTGTACATCACCTTCTCATTGAAAAATACATCATAGCTTTTGATAATTTTTTTAGTTTCTAAATTCCACAATTGGAATCCAAAATCTCTAAAGCCATAACCACTGAAAGTGCACCGCATAGATTTAGCATCTAGCTTCTTTCTATTTTCTTTATCAATGTGTACAAAAGCTTCAAAACCAAAAACTCTAAGAATTGAAAGATCTACCTTTTTACCTATCCAAGCCTCTTCTGGAATTCCACCATCTAGAGCAGTAGAATGTCCTCTATTAATTAGATAAACTATAGTATCCACAGCTTCTACCCAAAACTTTAAGGGCAAATCAACATGCAACCTCATACTCCGTGCACGCTCCATTATTATTCTATTCATCTTTTTAGCAACTCCATTTTGCTGAGGTGTCCTTAGAACCATCCTTTCCCTACGTATTCCACTCATAGAATAGTAACTATTGAATTTATTACTGTAATACTCTCCACCATTGTCAGATCTAAGGCACTTCAATCTCAAACTTGTTTCATTCTCAACCAAAGCTTTCCATTTCTTAAATGTGTCAAAAACATCAGATTTTCTCTTTATGCAATAAACCCATACCTTTCTTATAGCTTCATCAATGAAAGAAACATAATATTGTGATCCTCCAATAGAAGCTACCTGAGCTGGACCCCACACATCTGTGTGAACAAGCTCTAAATTTTACTTCTTCTTAGTTGACACAGTCTTGAGAAACCTTACTTTCCTTTATTTCCCAAAAATACAATGCTCACAAAAATCTAGATCTATGCTTTTCAAATCTAAAAGATTACCTTTTGACTTAAGAAAATTCATTCTCTTCTCACTCATGTGACCAAGCCTATAGTGCCACATCTTTGCATCTACATTTGAAGTGGATAAAACAAAAGGAGAATAATTAGTAACACAAGTAGATAGATAAAGTGTACCTAATCTCTTACCTCTTGCTAATACAAGTGCACCCTTGGAAACTTTCTAAGATTCAGCTATGAGAGTTACTGTGCAACCCTCATCACCTAACTTTCCTGTAGAAATCAGATTCCTCTTCAAGATGGGTACATGCATGACATTTTTCAACACCCATGTGTTGGCATTCTATAATTTCAGCTGCACTTTTCCTTTGCCAACAATTTGACAAGGCTCACCATCCCCTATATAAAATTTTCCAAAGTCTCCATGGACATAATCATTAAAAAATTCTTTATTTGGGGTTGCATGGAAAGAAGCACCATAATATAAAACCCATGATTCTACTTGACTATCTAAAGAAATTATAAGATCATCCTATGCAACAATACCTGCAACATTTGCTTCTTTATTACCTTCATGCTGATTTTCTTTATTATCCTTCAACCAAAAATCTTTCTTTGCATGCCCTTTCTTTCCACAATTCCAGTAGGTTATTCTTCTAGTTCTAGATTTAGATCTCCTTCCCATCTTTGACCTTGATTTCCCTTGCTTGCCCTTCTCTCTTTGTCTTCCCCTACTTTCAATACTTAAATCATTACCTGATGTTTCACCTATGCTTTTCCTACAAATTTCTTCATTCAAGATTACACTAACAACATCATCAACTTTCAAGATAATTGAAGCATATGCGATATTACTTACCGCCATTACCAAGCTGTGCCAGCTTTCAGGTAAAGAGCATAAGATCAAGAGAGCCTTAATTTCATCATCAAAAACTATTTTGACTAAATTTAACTAATTTACAATTTCATGGAAATCATTAAGATGACTATATATAGATCCACCTTCCTGCATTTGCAAACTAAATAATTGCTTCATATGATATACCTTATTTGAAGCTGAGGGTTTTTCATATAAGTTTGCCAGAGTATCCATTAACTCTACCATTGTCTTTACCTGTGATAAGTTAGAAATCACAGAAGATGCCAGGCTCAACCTTATAGATCCAAGAGCCTTTTTATCAAGAACATTCCATTCTTCATCTTGCATATCTGTGGGCTTACTTGAAACCCCACCCAATGGTAAAAATAGATCTTTTTGATACAGATAATCCTCTATCTGCATCCTCCATAATTGATAATTATTGCCATTGAATTTCTCCATTCTTAGCTTACTTTCTTCTGCCATTGCTTTGCTCCCACTCAAATAGAAACCCCTGTGAGTGAACCTGTAATCAACAATCACTAACCTGCTCTGATACCACTTGTTAGGAACTTGGAGTACAATTGATTACTTTTTTATAAGCAACTAAACACAAAATTGAACCAGAAGTAATAAGTAACTAGAACTTAGAAATAACAAATAATAGGAGATACAAGAAACAACCAATCCTGCATTAAACTCTTCCAGAATACAATGAAGAGATCTCACTCTTCCTACACCTCTTAGGTGTATAGTATTTCTCTCAAGAGTTTTCTCTCACAATCAATTACAATCAACTCAATAATTGAGTTGTTATTCCCTTCACCACAGACCTTCTTGATCTTACACCTTGCAGATCTAATTGGTCTTGCTTATGACTTAATTACAATACATGCCCCATGGTCTCTTAAATAGGATCCAAGGCATACAATAATTAGAAACACAGACTCAAGACTTAAATTAGTATTTACATACAAACACTTGGACCTCCTTAAATTAGAACAAGTCTAATTATGGAAATGCATGAAAATGCATGCACACATAGGTGACCGACATCGGTTGATGTCGATCTATATATGACCAATGTCGACTGATCCCTGACCAATGTTGGCAGCTTCTGGTCCATGCCTGACCGATGTCGGTGATACTGCCGATGCTGATTACTGGTTGAGTCCAGAAACCTCCTCATCTACTCATCTGGTGAAGCTTTTATCTCCACAACTTAACAATAATATCCTCTAATGATCATTTGGTCTAATAAAATAAGGGAAGTATCCTCTATTTTGTCTTAGATACAGGGTACATCCCTAGGAGCACAAACCTTGCATTTATCAAAAAGGGTAATAAATGGATAGACAAGGAGATAAAAAACCTTTATATGAGGTGTATTAAGTTTATTTAAACCTTTAAAAAAATGAGGAAACATGCATAAATTATTTAAGCTATGCAAGTGGTCTAAATCTACAAGAGTTGCAGTCTAGTCTATCAAGCAGGGTTTAGGCCTAAAGCCAAATGGAAGGTCAACTTCACTTCCAAACTCAAGATAAAATTATAATCCATTTTTAAATGTTTTTATTGTTATAATAATTTTTTCAAAACTATTTGAATTTAGGGAAGTCAAAGATAAATCCACTTTTGGCTCAGAGATAGTCCAAGCCTATAGGAAATGGAGAAACAAACACAATAGGTTAAATTGAAATGATTACATCTATTTGAAGGTTGTCCATGGGGATATAAGAATTTTGAAGATTTTAAAAAGGGTCATAATTATTTATATTTTTCAATTGGTTTGTAATTATAACATCTCATCTCTATGAACAAATCTTAAAATCCTAAAGCACTCAAAACCCCTACATACCTTGGTTAAGGACCTGATTGAGAAAACAAAGAAGGAGATGCATATAAATGGACTAGAATGGATTTGGAAATTCCTTGTGATTATAGAGGAATATATATACACCATTTTAATCTAATTGATTTGTTCCATATCTATATGAACAAGGTAAAAAAATTATTTTCTTAACTGTTTTGTGTATTGTGCAGGTTTTAGGAGGTTTCAAAAGATGAAATCAAATTTAGGAGGAATTTAGAGACTTATCATAAATACCAAATAAAATTTAATTATTCATAAAAATTATTAAGTGTCTCAACTAGAGATCTCATCTTAGCTAGCCAAAACTGGCATAGTGAGCCTGATAGTGAGAAGGGTGAGAACTTCAAGTGGATGGCCCTTTAAGGTCTATTTGAGTAGTTTAAGGCCATGGAGGCTATTTAAAAGTTTCATCAACTCCATTTAATATATTTTGATGTAAAAATGAATCCAATTTTGAGGCCAAGTGTGAGAGGTGTGTAAAAGAGGAGTTTCTTTGATTACAGGTAGTGATGGCTCACTTTTAGAGGAATCTAGGTGATTAGAAATGTAGCCATTCCATGGAAAAGCATGTATGTAACACTTAACTCTCAATCTAATCATTATAGCTATCCTTAGTTGGTTTTGGGATTTTCTAACAAGTCCAAATGATGATAATTTTTTGAGCTAACAAAAATAATTTCATGCCATATTTCAAGAGTTTCATACCTTGGATGGACACTTGTGATTCCTAAATTTGAATGATCACTTTCACATTCTCTTTTCATGCACATGTAACTCTTTTTCTCATCTTGAAACTTGTCTTTGTGGCCTTTTGACTTATTTATTCTCTCTCTCTCTCTCTCTCTCTCTCTCTCTCTCTCTCTCTCTCTCTCTCTCTCTCTCTCTCTCTCTCTCTCTCTCTCTCTCAAGTTTTATAAGAACTAGCCATTTTGGCCTTTATAAAATATACTCCACCTAAGTATGGTGACACCCTGTTCATTTAAAAACCATGAATCAATAAAGACTACTAATTTTTACCTATTCTATGACTATTAATAGTGTATTTACTTGAATGATTGATATTTCTTAGTGATGGCTATTGTTTCCTTAGTATTATTATCTCATTCTCTCACCTATTTATAGTTTTAAATCTTCTTTTTTTAAGTCATGTGAAGTGTTATATGAACTGCTAAGGTCAAGTGAGTTAGTCTTTTAAAATAGTTCCATTGTAGGCCTCTTATCTAGCTTTCCTAGCCTAAATACTCATCACAACCTTATAATGAAATAAGGATGTGAGAAGATTCATATTAGAGAAGTTTATGCCTAGTTAGAATCTTGGTCTCATGTGTGACATGTAGTTGGCTTGTAGTCATCAGTAAATTTGGTGTATCACCTCCTTTATGATAGTTTACTTTAAGTTTTTTCTCCTTTTTCCTTGCAAGTATAGGTGTCTTAGTGATCTAAAAATGGTACATCAAGGGAACTATCCCTATCTATAGATTCACCTCATTCTTATGCTACCCACAACCTAGAGGTGTTTCAATTGTTCCACTTGGATGAGGAGAGCTGAGACATCTCCTCAAAGGGTGAAATTCTAAGTGACAACAGTAGTAAATTTAATATGACAATTACCAATATTTATTTTAGAATAATATAAAATCCATGTAAATTTTTTTCATATTATTAAATATTATAATTATTGAATCCTAATTTATGTATGAAGTTAGAGTTGTAAATATTTATCCCATAACCATTTTTAACCAGCACACATTTGACTAGTTTCTCATGTACTTGAAGTTGAATGAATAATTTAATATTTTATTCAATGATATTCTTAGGAGGTACTCTTATTTATCAAAAGTAAAAACATTTTTAATATCATTGAAGGTATTCATAATAGAAGAAAATGAACTCAACCGTGTATCCATATGAAGAGTGGTAATCGTAACATTGCATATAAGATGTACTTATAAGATGGTGTTTTATTTAATGTATCAATAATATGAATCTTGTATGAATTATTGCATAATTTATCAGATATATTATACCCCATAGTTTGAGAAAATTTCAATGAGGACATGGAGGAGGAGGAACATTATGATTAGAAGGATTTAGTTGGGGAGGTAAAGGTGGTTGTCCTCTTTTTATTTGAACAACATGGATGTGTAATATAATATGAGTCATCGATGAATAATGGGAATGGAGTGAAAAATAAAGGTAGGATGAAGGTGAGGAGATGGAAGCATAAAAGTATGTGCACATGTTATTTAGCATCTAGTTTTGATAAGAAGTAATTTGGATTGGATATTATAGAAATGGTTATTACCAATAGGTATTATCTTAGGAGATGGCATAGGTTGTATTTTCACACAAGAGGTGGACTCTTATTTGTATCCAATACCTCTTATTTCAAAATTTTGTGAAATGTTTGGGTAATCTTTCTCCATTTATTATTATTTTTAACAAAACTTTATTTCAATGATAGTAAACATTTAGGAGTATATTATGCGATATTGCAGTAATAAAGATTAAAAAGTGCAAGAGGGTTTATATTATACATTTTATCTTATTAATTAGATTTACATTATATTGATGAAAATACATAATGGATGACATGTTAAAAATAATACAAAAGGAAATAATGAATTTCATAATTATATGTAACATATGAAATAAATATTAATTCATTGATCCTATTATGAATACAATATAAGAAAATAACAATGTACAAAGGGTGATCTAGAAAAGGGTTTGAAGGATTATGTGGAATCTTTAATATAATTTCTCATTCATACACTAGTGTCAATCCAATGTTTCTAAGCACTAACTATGTAGAGAAATAACATGCATGTAGCCCACTATCATGTCTCTAAAGATATGATGAGAGTAACTTCTTTATGTGATACACTCATATTATGTGCACCATAAATCAAATGGATAAATAGGCATCCTATGGTATAATTAAGGGACCATATGTATTTACAATATATCATGAGGTAAAATAAAAATAAATACCATGTTTAGTGTTGTACAGTAGATTGAGTATTGGGCAAGTATGATTCACACCATAATGCCTGTAAATAGATCATTGCTTAGTCTATAATGACAATCACTAATTAGTTTTAAAACTTAGATTTTTTTTTCTAAAATGAAGCAACAAGAAAATATAAAATATAGAGAAAATAAAATATAAACATTTTGTCTATAGAGATCAAAAAATATCCACCTGAAGTCTAAGATAAATGTTTCACTGTCAAATGTTTATTTCAGGTGACAAGAAAATTTATTCAACATTAGATACAGATCCAAGGTTGAATAAGGTTAACTCCTGGTGTTATATTTTTATCTAATGTTGAATTTTATTTCTTTTAATGTCAATAATTTACAAAAAGAGTATGAAATACTAATATAAAGATTAAAAAAATTACATGTAGTGTTCTTTAAAAAATGTATAGTTTCACTAGAATGTTTAATGTTGTCTTTTATTTACCAATGTAATGTGATAAACACTAAATGATTAGATAATTATTTATATCCAAAAATATTAGAATCAAAATATAGAATATAGTAAAATATAAAATTTGAAATGAACTATAAATAGTAACTTTCATCAAAATATGAAAACCTACCTTGGATATGATTTATGCCAACTATGTAGGCTAATTGTTAATGAGAAATTGGTTGGAAAGATATATGAACTATGTCATAAATTAAAATAGATTTTTTTGATGTGTTTGGATAGGGATACAATAGGTGGATAGGGGCACATGATGGCCTTGACTATTGAATATGACTACATCCTAGTTAAATGTGAATATTTTTTCTATGTAGGCACTTATAGTTGTCTAAGTGGGTTGATTGATTGACTGCAAGCACTAATTTGATGTATAGAACACATGCAATAGAAATACCTTATTTCATACACATAAGATAAATAGATATAAAATGTAAATAGTGATAAAATTGGCAAGGGTAATAGTTAATCTATCCTTAAAAAATCATGTGTAATTTGAGTGTTTCTTAAATAGTCTAAAAGGGTCATAGGCCAATGTAGTTGTCCTTCTTAGAATGAGTGTGTGAATCTTGATATTTTATATATGAATAAAACTAGATATATTGAAATCAATTCCTAATTATGTATTCCCTTGAATTTCAATAAAATGGATTTAGACTTGGTTTATGACAATTAGAATAAATAAAAATTTAAATTAGATAAATCAGTGCTCTTTTGCTCAATATGCATTAAAATTGCCAAGTGATTGCTAGATGCATTTTGAATGACCTTGATGTGATTATATAGAAGAATATTTAAAATATTTACATTAAAAAACCTTTATAAAAGTGATAAATTGTTAATATGAACATATCAAATTTGAAAAGTTACCATTATGTCCAGGGTACAATTTCACAGTAGTGGACAAGGCTAAATTGTGTCTTTGTTTGCCTAGTGTAGTCTTATTCTAGATAGACATATACTATTAAGACTTGGCTAGAAGGAACTTGTAAGATGAATAGGGATCATTGAATTATGTTTCTGGTAATTTTAGGATAGTAAATAGAATAATGAAAGCTCTCATTGAGACTACATGTTAATGGAATGTAAAATGACTTAAGCAGGGTAAGAATGTCAAGATTAAACATTGCCAATATGTGTACCGAGGCTAACGCCATAAATTTATAGAAAAAAAACACACACTACATGAATTGTCTCTAATTTTTTCAGCCACCACTTATTATTATTATTATTCTTCATTGCATTTTATTCCAAAGGAAGTATAAACACTAGATAAACAAGAGGAATGTCTAAAAGGACCCACAAAAAGAGGGAACCAAGAGTGTACTGCTATGTTTTTAAAAAATGTTAAGAAGCACAAGAAAATACAAAGGAACCTTGTAAATGTCACATCTCATTTTTTTAATAATAGAATTCTTATTTATTTTGTGTTGATGTGATGTGCCATGTAAACTTATATAGTTGAAACCTTAATAACTAGAATTTCTATTTTGAACAAATGAATGTTTAGTTATATCTATTTTATTATATTATGTTGTTTTGGAATTACATAGAATATAAATGATTTTGAACATAAAATAAATTTTATTTATTTTAAAATCAAATATTTTATTGATTGAATGTTCATTGGCATGTCTATTGTAATAAATTGCATAGATTTGTTGATATGTATGAAACAAATGTAATGTGTTTAGGAACACTAATGAAAAGTGGATTTGAAACTACTTATTTATTTTGTATAACAATTTTTTTTTATAGAGTGATTATAATATTTAAAATTAAACAGATTCATTATTATATTTCACAAGTGTATTTGATTTATATATTTGAAGGATTTATTAATGATCTTAGTTAACAACTTAGTGAGTTTTATTTGAGTGTGTGATTGTAAAGTAGGTTTATTTACCTATTAAATAGGTAGGGTGTCATGAAGGAGAGATGGATAGATGTGATATTTGAGGATAATAAAGAGAATTTGTCAAAAACATCTTTAAAAATTATTGACAGTGAACTATGCATACCCATAGGGATAGGTAGATAGATTAATTGGGTTATTATCCTTTTTAGTCACATTTTATGTGTTTTATTGTCAATGAATATCAAGAATCAAGTGTTTAACCTTATTATCCTCATCCCTGTCAATCCTTTTCAACAACTAAAATAAAATATTAGATTTTTTTATGACACAACATATAATGAAGGATACATAACACACACACATCAAGCATCAAGTGTTTAACCTTATTATCCTCCAAAAATAAAACACACATAATACATATTTCTAAGCTTTTACATCCTATTCATGGAAAGTGGTATTGCTAAAGAAGGATACTAAATTTGGTATTAAAATTAAATACTTGTTTTATTCCTCATTTAGTTATGATAGGACTTTGCGATTATTTGACATATTTATTTGATGAAGAGTATTTTATTTTAAACATAAAAGGTTTATACATTTTATAAAAGAAACATTTAAAATAAATTTAAATATTTAATTTCATTCTATTTTATGAATGAAATAATTAATTATGAAAATTCATTCTAGTTGATGCTTTTATAAAGGAAATTATATTTTTGTTTAAAGTTTCTCTAGCATGAGCTGCGTCCTGATTAATACCAATAATTTTTCTAAAATTAAAATTCTTCCTAGCCATAGATTTTCAATAAGAAACATTAATGTTAGACCTGCTAGTAGTGGCACTTGATGGAATGAACCCACATAAAAATAGAGTAAATAAAATATCTAGACAAGTTATAGACAATAGAAACAAAATAGATAATAGTTTAACTTTGTGTTAATCTTCTGCCAAAAGAGATATAAGTTTCTTATTGTTTATGCCAACAGAGCTATGATACTCTCAATCATTCATTTTTTGTCTTACATTCAAAATAAAATAGAGTATATCATTTTTTGCATACAAAATAATAGAGTTTCATTGCTTGTATATATGCCTTCATATACATATATTGAAAAAAAGAGTATATGATATATTGATTCTTAGAAAATGGAGAAATTGGTAGTGTGGTTAGGAAGACTCTAGATGTAAATAAAAAGTGAGAGAAAAAAACATTTAATGAATTAAGTAATCGTAGGAAGATGATATGAGAACAACATCAAGGAAATCCAAATATTTTAATGCAAATTGGTGAAGGTACACTGAGTCATGGTAGGGGAGATTAAATGTAGCTACACACTTCATGTCCACATCTACCAACACTCCCCCTTAACATTCACTACCATGTATATAAGTTATCCCTATGTTTTCTCAGAGATGCTCAAGCATGATATTTTGAAGAGGATTTGTAAAGATATCTATAAGTTGTTCTTCAGACCTACAAAACTCAAGATATATATTACCATTATTCACCAATTCATGAATGAAGTGATATATACTAACAATATGCTTGTGTTTATGAAACACATTTTTTTAGATAATTCAATAAGATAATTGTTATCACAATTTATCTTTGAAGCTTCTTCTTGAGTATACATCAAATTTGAAAGTACTCATCTAATCCACACTTATGTGGCTATAATGTATTCTACTTCCACTGATGAAAGCATCACAATTGGTTGTTTCTTTGATGCCCAAGAGATAGCACTAGATTCGAGATAAAAAATATATCCTAAAGTGCTTCTTCTATCATTCATGCTACCTCCCCAATCACTATCCATATAACTAGTCAGCTTGAAGTCATTTGTTGATGTATATGTGATCACAAAACTCTTTGTTCCAGCTATATATCTCATAATTCTTTTCTTAGATTTATAATGAGACTCTTTTAGATTATACATGAATCTTGAGATAAGACTAACCACATACATAATTTTTGATCTTATGGCAGTTAGATACATGAGACTACCAACTAATCTCTTAAATAAAGTTGTATCAACACTTGAACTTTTATCCTTCTTACTAATTTTTAAACCCATTACAATTAGTGTAGGAACTGAATTAACATTCACCTTCTTGAAAATTTTCAACAAATCATTAGCATAATTTGATTGACATATGAAAATTAATTTCTTGAATTGACTTACTTCTATGCCAAGAAAATATCTCATAAGCCCCAAATCAGTCATATCAAATTTAGTTTTCATGGTTACCTTAAATGATTCTATTGACAAGTTTTTGGTAAAAATGAAGTCATCCACATATAAACATGCCATCAAGATCTATCCTTCATTATTCACTTTGACATATAAATTTGGTTCAATGTCACATTTTTAAAACCCATTATTCACAAAATAAGAATCTATTATACTATACCAAGCTCTAGTAGCCTGTTTCAATCCATATAAGGCCTTTTTTTAGCTTGAAGACCTTGTGTTCTTCTCATGGAACTTCATAACTAAATGGTTATTTTATATAAAATTACACTTCTAAAATGCCATTAAAAAATTCTGATTTGACATCTATTTGATAAACCTCAAAATTTTTGGGTTGCAATGGATAACACTATTCTAATAGTGTCAAGTCTTGTTATAGGTGCAAATGTTTCATTGTAATCTAAGTCTAACTATTGTGTGAAGCCCTTAGATACTAGTATTTATTTATGTTTCTCAACATTCCCATCTGCATTATACTTTGTTTTATAAACCCACTTTACACCAATCACATCCTTTCCTTTAGAAAGCTCTAAAAGATCCCAAGTTTTATTCTTTTCAATTGACTAAATTTATTCATCCATAGATGCAATCCAATTGTCATCTTTAATTACATCCTCCAAGTAAATTAGATCAACTTGTGTTAAGAATGCAAAATTAGAACACAAATCCATATTTTCATCTTCTTGTGACTCACCATAAATTTCCTTTAGACTATGGGTTTTCTTTGCAGTATTTATTGACCATGATCTCAATGATGCAAATGTTGTATTAGATGATTCACTATTGTTATTACTAGCCAAAGTAGATGGATTTGGAGTGGTATATGCCTTATAATACATTGTAGGAACATTTTCCTATGGAACTTAAGGAATATTTTGTGTATCATTTTCTACCATCTCATTTTCATGTGGTATGCTTGCTGTAATTGTAGTTGTTTTATCAATGCTTCCATCCCATGCTTCTTCTTCAAAAAATTCTACATCATGACTAATTATTACCTTATTTGTAATTAGATTTTATAATTTGTATGTTTTAGTTTTTTCACTATATCCCACAAAAATGCACTTTTCACCTCTATCATCTAACTTCTTTCTTAATTATTGAGGTATTAAAGAGTATGCTACACATCCAAAGACTCTCAAATGTGAGACACTATGTTTCTTCTTGCTCTAAACTTCTTGTGGTATCATATTTATCATTGATTTTGTTTAACACATTTTCAAAATGTATACCACACATGCAACCACTTCAGCCCAATATTTATTTATTAGATGCTTATCTTTTATAATGCTTTGTGTCATTTTCATAATTGTCTTATTCTTTCTTTCCTCTACTCCATTTTTTTGAGGTATATATCTTGTTGTGAATTATTTTCTTATTCCATTTATCTTTCAAAAATTTAATTATTCATTTGATATGTATTCACAACCTCGATTGGTTCTCAATATTTGAATATGGTATCCACTTTCATTTTCAACTTTTGCCTTGAACTCTTTAAAATTATCAAACACATCTGATTTGTATTTCAATAAATAGACCCATGTTTTATGGATAAAATCATCACTAAATGTCAAAAAAGATAGATTTCCAATTATGGATGGAATTTTCATTGGTCCACAAAGGTTTGAATGAACTGTTTCAAGTGGATGCCTTACCCTATAAAATTTTCTAGCTGTAAAGTTTTGTTTATATTTCTTTGCTAGTATGAAACTCTTACATGTTGTTTTAAGTGGATTTATTATTGTCAATCCATATACCATTCTCTTCATATTAAAAAAATAAAAAAATCTAAAGTTTAGATGCCCAAACTGTAAGTGTTGTAACCAAGATTGATCTTTTCATGAAATTCTAAAAGTTGCTTCAATAATTGTTTGCAATCTTTGAAGTTCTAAACATAGTTCACTTTTGATCTTAAAGGAAAAAATCTATTTGTCATAATTTTAACTTTTGCAATTAGCCTATTGATGGGTTTTTTGTCCAAAATCACACATGCACCATTCTTGAAGTATATCCTATACCCTTTTTTCACCAATTTACCAATCCTTATTCAATTATCTTATAATCTAGGGACATATTATACGTTAGGGATATGCTTCTTTTCATCTTATCTTGTTCTTATGTTAATTTATCCTTTACACATGAATGATACTTTGTGATCATTTACCAATTTCACTTCTAATTTTATCAAATTATCTACTTTTACAAATAACTCCTTACTTCCACTCATGTAATTTCTACACCCACTAACCAAAAACCATACTGCCTTTGTGATCTCTTGTGCAACATTACATGTTATCAACATTGTATTTTGTTCACTAATGTTGTGCTAATTTTCATTTGTAAAATTTATTATTTATTTATTCATTTCATGTTAAATTTTTATACATTTAGATGCAAAATGCTTAAATATTTTACAATAATAACATTGGATGTTTGATTTATCATATCTTTCTCCTTGATGAAGACTATGACAATCGATGCTAGGTATTTCTCTTGGTGGTGTGAAATAAGTATACGAGATTGATGTTTTTCTACTTAAAAATTTATTAGAATCTATTCCTCCTCTTGATGAAAAGTGACCTCTGCCTCTGTTATAATTTGATCTCCCTCTTGTTTTATTGATTGAAAGCTAAGTTTTGAAAACATTTTCCAATGAAGATGCCCATGAACCATTTATAATTTGATCGTATGACAATAGTGCCCCCATTAATTCATCAGATTATAATTGAGTTAAGTCCTTAGATTCTTTAATGGCCACTACTACTGAATCAAACTTTATAGGCAAGTTTCTAAGTACATTTTCTATAACCTTCTGTTCTTCTATACTCTCACCATGAGTTCATATTTGATTTATAATTCCCATTTATATTAAAAATGAGTCTATAATTTTCTTATTATTTCATATGAATATTCTCAAAATCTCTTCTAAGTATTTGTAATTTTGTAGCTTTAACTTTGATTGTACCTTGGTATGTTGCTTTTAGGCTTTCCCATGTTTTTTTTGACCTTATAGTAACTACAACCCTTGGAAATATTAATTCCTCCATGGATTTATAGATGAAAAACAATGTTTTTTCATCCTTCTTATTTTACTTTAATAAATCCTTCTCTGCTTGTGATAGTCCCTGATATGCCTGTTGGTTTGCTGGTTGAGGGAACCCATTTTCTACTAAATCCTAAATATATTGTTAACATAATATGGTTTTCATTTTTATACTATAATATCATTATTTTCCCATTAAATATTGGTATTTGGGGTTGAAAAATGCTACCATTTATTCATACCATAGCTTCTAAAAAAAACTAATCTCCTATTTGCTTTTCGCTGAGAGTTTATCTTTTTAAAATATCTGTCTTACCTCTAAGTTTTTGTGAGTAGCTTCTGTTGGAATGAATTGTTAAAAACTATCATTGTAATGATGATAGATGCTTCTAATACATACTTTTATCAAACCCAACTCTCTCAATGATTTTTTAGATACCTGCTCTGATATCAGTTTGATGAATTGAACCTATAGAAAAATAGAGTAAATAAAATAGCTTGACAAGTTACAAATAATAAAAACAAATAGAGAATAGCTTAAATTTGAATTATTATTATGGAAAAAGAACTAAAGATTTGTTATTATTTATGTAAGTAGAGCTATGCTACTTTAAGTCATTCATTTTATGTCTTACATTCTAAACAAAACTAAGTATTTCATTTTCTACATACAAAATAGTTAAGATTTTCTACTTGTATATATGCCTTCATTCACATTTATTAGGAAATAAAGTATATGATATATTGATTTTTAGAAAATAGAGCAATTGGTAGTGTAGTCAGGAAGACTCTAGATACAACTAGAAAGAGATAGAGAAAAAACATTTAATGAGTTATATGATCATAGGAAGATGACGTTAGAATAACAAGAAGGCAATACAAATATTTTAATGCAATCTAGTGAAGGTAAGATACTTCATGGTAGGGGAGATTAAATGTAGCTGAATTGGATCTCCATGTGTGCCAACAATGCCATCATTTTGAACAAAGAAAATATTGAATGCATTTAATGAATATAGCCAAGAGTTTATATATAAAATAAGGTCACCTTTTTGAAAAATGCCATGACAAGATCAAGAGAAAGATGATAGGATAAATATGCCAAGGGGTAGAAGGGTGATTATAGGAAAATGATTACAAGAGATAGGAAAGGACATTAGGAAGATGGTTGATAGTTAGGTTATTAGGTGCCTACTTGAACTGCTATTCTAAATGACTCAAAATTGTATATAGCATGATAAATGTATTTTGATTCAATTTAGAATAAATAAAAAAGGAAGCTACCCAAATGCCACTCATTCCTAATCTTATTCTCCATTTTTGTAATTTTATGAATGGGTTGGCATTTAGTTCTTTATTTAAAAAAAAAAATAGCTATGTTGGTTTGTCTACATTTTATGATCTCATCACTAACCTTAAATTATTCCCTACCTAAGGGTCTTCCCAAGTTCTTGAACTCTACATTATATGTGTGGATTATTATAAATTAAAATAAAATAATATAGTTTCTTGATATTTCACAAATTAATGCAAAACACATTACATAGTTGTGGCTTGAACTAGTACTCAATCATTTTTACTTTTCCTTATTAGTTATCTACTATTACAAAGTTTTGTTATGTAAGATACAAGATGTGATGTCCTAAAATTGATAGCTTACACAATAAGAAACTAGCTTTTCTACCTCCTACTTTAACACTTTCTTAGAGATATAAATAGTTATAATATAAAAAAACATGTTTATAATTGATTACAAACACTCTTCTCATCTTTGTCGATGAATTTAGATAATGTATAAATAAAAACACCAAAAGCTCCAAAAGGAAAACTTTAAAAACAAAGATAAGATGGCATGTCAAATATTAAACTATACAATGTAAATAATCCTAAATTCTATGATGATACTTCTAAAGCCATGTTACCAATTACCATGATATTAATAAGGTTGTCTCAAATTACATAATGATAATGATTTAATTTTTTAGAGATATTTTACAACATTATTTTAGTTGTGGTCTTATTTTTATCAAAACTCTAATTTAATATAGGTTCTACTAAGATGTGTGTATATATATTTTAAGTATAAAAGGTTAATTTTTCTTCACAGCTAATGTTTATATCAATGGGATATCTAACAATTATAAATTTTAAGTGGAATTGAATGAAGGTTTACTTGGAAATTATAATCCTCCTTCAAAGCATATTTATGACATTCAAATATTTTAATATTTATTTTCTTAGTGTGTTATGCAACCAAAAGATTTGAGCATATTAAAATAACATGTATGCCCCTAAAATATGATGTGAAGACATTTATCAGTCATAAAATTAATTTTTATTGTCAATGTGTCTATTTTACAACTAATTATAAATCTATCGACATTAAAATAAAAATAAATTAAATGACAAGGGGAAATTTTGAGGTTGAGAAAAATATATTCATTAATTTGATTGTATGAAGAAAATTTATAAATTAAACCAAAATAAAAATAAAATACTAAATAAAATTAAAACATAACGTCATGGGTAGTCTCATAGTAATAAAATAGGGCCAAATAGACTAAGTGGTGAGAACCCAAATTCATCCCTAAACATTTTTCTCAGACTATAATCATCAAAAACAAAATCTTTACTAACAATGGCTTATACCATGAAATAAATCCTTATTTTTTAAACTATTTAAAATAGTCATACATAATCTATTATTCCATTTATTTTACAAAATATTATAGTATGCATACATTTGGAAATAATTTTAAGTACCTTTGCAATTTAGGTTAATTATTTATGACATTCATTTACTTAAACAACTTAAGATTTAAAATATTGTTGAATAAATATTGTACTTCTATAATAAGGTATTTTATAATAATAATTATTTATTATGTAATATTTGTTGAAATGTGAGTGAGATATCATCTCATGTGGGTGGTATGGGACACCCATACAAAACCTAATGTTTCACAAACTTTTTAAAGATCATAGTTATTTTTTTCCTAGAGATAATACATCACCACTCTATTATTAGGATGGGCAGTAGGGAAAACCTATGGATAAAATGGTGAACTTTGGGATGTGACTACTAAGTGGTTGCGGAAATACTTAGTCTCACTATGACTCAACATATTATTATGTTTGAATGAGACAAGGGGATCTTATTAAATCCAATCTGATGACCATAATTGATGTATACCTAGGAGGAATGACATTATTTGTTTTGTATACATTAAGAATGTATTATTTCTTATTCAAGTTTATTGTCATACTTTCATCATGATGTATGGAGTAGCTATAGTATTGAACTACTTACACATTGACCTCTTTATTTTCAATAGATTTGTATCTATTCTTATCATGAAGGGTAGGGCCACTCTCTATGGATGAGAGTTGTGTAGGGATCTGAAAGGATATGTGGTTAGAGGAAAATACCTCTATTATACTCTCCCTCTTTTCATCTTATGTAATTATTCTTGGATTCCATGATGAACTCTTGCTTTCTCATTGTTCGTGCATTAATGAAAAAATTCTTGATTATGTATAACTACATTTATTTTTGTATATTTTGGAAAATATGTATTCATGATATGTAATATTTCATATGATGTAATTATGAGGACTATGAATGTTTTAGAAATAAGTCAACAATTATCTTATGTTTTTAGTTTTGAAATATATGATTAAAATGAAAAACTTAACTCTAAATGATTAATTTTGTTATTGTATAATTTGATAATTTTTACGATTAAAAATAACTAAATTCTATGTGAGTGTGTACTTGAGATAACAATGAGTTAATAATAGAGGTTATTAAACTTAATCAAAATTTTATGTTAGCGTAATAAATATGTAATCATACATTTAATTTTTATCAACTTTAGTAGTTATTAATAAGCTTGATAGAATATATAATAATTAAGAAAAATTTGAGATTTTTTTTCAAAATTCCATTTTTAGGTGCTCCTTGAAGGGTTTCTTACATTATGGTGTTAGATATTAGGTTTAATAATTGGACCTAATTCAAATTTTTGCATATTTGAACTACATAGGAAAACATGATTTATCTAGGAGCTAATGGGGAGTGTAGTCAGAAAGACGAGGAATTTATGAACAAGATAAATAAGATATTTTCCATGGTAATTAATACCTAGGATAGGGTAGGTACTCTATAGCATAAAATTTTAGAATTAACTCTAGAATATGGTTTGTAAAAAATATAGATCGAGATGAGCAAGACAACCTAGATAACAACCAAAACCCTAATAACTAGGAAGGTTAGGAATAACAAGAAAGGAATTAATTTTTTTGGAACCATCTGGACCAAAACATTCCTTGAAATAGATCTTTTATTGAAATAAAACTAGTTGGGGTTAGAAAAAGGATAGTGCCACAAAAAAATGATGGCACCATACTTGGTGATGGTTTATAAGCTTAGTTTATTAAGATGGAAAATTATTTTTATCTCAAAGATTTATTTGAAGAAACTAAATTTATTTGTAGAGCATATCAAATCTCAAGTAAAGATTCATCTTAGTGGGCTAATATGAAGAAATAAAAATATCTTACATATGAATTCATCACATAGGATGTCTCTGTATCATATTTCAGGAAGAGATGTTATCCAAAACATTAAATTGGTGAAAAATTAACCAAATTTAAATATATAAAGCAAGAGGATAACCCTATTATTGGGTATTGAAAATATTTCACCCAAATATTAAGGTATGTCCCTCAATACCAAAAAGATGAAATATTCAAAGTCATGAAGTTCATATTAGGACTAAATAATCAAATAGGTGGAGATGTTGAACTTCATGGGCCTTCAAGTATGGAACATGTTTTTGAAATAATAGTAAAATAAGAGTAGAATCTCAAGACCCATATAATAGTAAGGAAGGTCTTTAAGGAAATATGGAAAGGTCATAAATAACAAAATCTAACTCCCTTCCTAAACAAGATGTGGATGCATAAAAATAACATATAGATAAATAAAATAAACCCCCAATAATAATTTTAAAAGTGGAAAGTTTTACATGTCCAACATTCAAAATAGAGGGTAGAACAATAATATAAATCTAAAAAATGATGAATATTTTAGAGGAGGATAAAGTAAAGAAGGAACAAGACTTGTAGGAGGATGTTTCATCTATGGACGCATTCACTATACCATGTTAATTGGAGAAAATTTATAAAAATCTCCATTTCCAAGTCACCAACAAGATTTTGAATAAAAGATTCATGCAACAATGAACAATCATAAAATTAAATTCCAAGTAACTCAAATGGTAGATTCAAATAAAAGGTTTGGTTCTCCCATTACCTATTTTGCTTATAGACACTAGAGAAACTATATATTTTTTAGCACCTAAAATTTTGAAGAAGTTATCTAGAAATGCTAGTTTTATGGAAAATATTTAGATAGTTGATTATGGAAACCAAGTAGAATGTAGAGTATATCACTATCTATTTAAAGTTAAATTAGGGATTTCCATATTGAAAATAGAAATAAATTAATATGTTGCCCTAATAAGTTTTTTATTTAGGATAAAGGGTGAATTTTTTTGAGCTAGGGACCAAAACCCTAGAAATGAAAGAGAAAACTGAGGCCACACAACACTTGGCATCAATAGAAAGATTGGCAAAAAGCAACCAAAGAACAATAAAAGAGTAGCAAAAAGTGGCCTCAAATGCCAACTTTTTCAACAAAAGTTGTTGCCCAACAAAAAACATAAAAGAAACTAACCAAGCATCTCCCATAATATTTTATTTGTTGGATCAAAGAGAATCATAATAGGTTTAAAACCTAGTTTACCTTTGCCTCTCTTTCTATTTTTAACAGTTTTCCATTCTCCTTCTACTTCATGATTTGTCAATATGGCGATACAAATTTCTAGATATTTCTCTTGATTTAGTGTTTGCTCTAATTCAAACACACCTTGTCCTTCTAACTGAGTTTGGGTTGAAAGATTTAATTGGATATCTAAATTTACTCTAATCTTCTCCTATACCACTATGGCCCTCTCCTTCATGATATTTTTATCACAAACAAGTGTCTCATTAATTTGATTATGCTCCTTTGCTTCCAACAAGATCATTGATTTTGACCCCTCATTCTCACTTCCACTTTCATTTACAATTGGAATCACAATATATTCATTTTTTGCATTTTCCCACCACAAAACCATATTCTTGTATTTTAGGCTTGGATAATCAATTAGAAGATGTCCTATTTTAAAACATATTCCCTTCTAAATGGGATCCCTTTACTAAATAGGATCCCTTTATAGTCTAAGGGTTGCATCAATTTTTTTTACCCACTCTCAGTTCTATTTTTCCCTACTATGTTAATATGATGTGATTTTAAGAGTTAATTGGTTATGGAAACATTGAGCTCAAGTTTATTTTTATGCCAAGATAGTCACTTGTCTTAATGATAATGGTCACTCTGTGATAGCTCAAGGAGTTAAACATGAGTTAAATGTGAGAAAAAATTCAAATATGTAGTTGAAAAGATATCAAAGGAAGGGATGTTTCATTTAATCAATACACATGTATGAATTTGAAGTAGATATGGAGCCCACCATATGTGACTTATAATTTTCTTTGAGATTTCAAGGACATTTTCCTAAAGAATTATTAGGACTCCCACATAAAATATAATCTAAAGTTTCCATTTATATCTTACTTGGTTTATAAGCAAATTAAAAATTACCCTATAGTATGATAACAACATAATTAGTTGACCTAAAATACCAATTACGTGAAACACATTGAAAGGGTTTGATTCATCTAAACATATCCACATGTGGTTTCCTATTAGTTTTTTTCAAAAAGAATGATGGTACCAAAATATTGTGCATAGTTTAAAATATGTTTAACAAATCCAATATTAAGAACATGTACCCCTTACCATTTATAAATGATATTTTTGATCAATTGTGAAGATTATCAAATAAGTATTAAAGAGGAAGACATAACAAATACAACATTTATAACTCATTATAGGCATTATGATTTTACCTTAACTTTTGGAATTTATAAATGCTCCTACAACATTTATGAACCTAATGAATAGTGTATTATGAGGTTATTTGGATGGTTTTTTACTAGTATGTTTATATATAATTTTAGTTTATCCAACAAAGGAAGAACACATACAACATATGAACTTAGTTTTTCAACAATTAAGAAAACACAAATTATATTTATAATTTCTAAATGTTCCTTCTTTCTAGAGAAAGTGCACTATTTGGGAGATATAATCTCAACATAAGGTATTTTAGTAGAGATAACCAAGATAAAATATATCATGGATTGGCCTCTCCATGGAATGTGTATGAAAATTTTAATTTAATGGGTTTGGCAAGATACTAAAAAATGTATGTGAGAGGATTTTCCAAGATAGAATATCCAATAATGTCCTTACAAAAAAATGACAAGAATTTCATTAGGACTGATAAGTGTGAAGATAATTTTCATCTTATAGAGGAATATTTAACCACTACTCATATTTTGAATATTATTGATCCTAATGGGAAAATTTATCTCTATACAAATGATTTTGGTGAAGGTTTAGGTAGTGATTTGATATAGGATGGCCACATGGTGGGATATGAGTGTCATAAGCTTAATAAATATGAGCTAAATTACTCACCATACATTTTTGAGCTTGAAATGATTTCTCATGTGCTATAAATGTGGAGGCATTTCCTCATAATAAAGCATTTTGATCTTTGGATAGATAATTTAAGACTCAAATTTATTTTCACTCAACCCAAACATAACACAAGTGAGATGTATTGGTTATCATTTTTAGGTGATTATGAATTTCACATTGAGGATATTAAGGTCAAGTAAAATAAAGTGGTAGATTACCTTACTCAAAAAAGATATATAAATACTATAGAAACTATAAGGAACAATTCTTATAGAATAGTTTAAGTCATCTACCAGCATATGAGTTATATTTAAAGCTCAAGGCAACCCTTGAATCTAATATTCAATATCATTGGTATGATGGCTATTAGATAGAAGGAGGTGGACTTATTGGATTCAAGGGTAGGATATATGTACTAAATAATAGTAATTTTCATATCATAAATTTTTGGAGGAGGTTTATAAGAATTTTTACTCAGGTCACCCAAGTGTGACTAAAATGATGGTAGACCTAAAACTATTTAATTTTTTATAGTGAATCAAAAGAGATGTTACTAATTTTTTGACTAAGGAATTCATATGTTGAAAAAAACACATGACATGATCTTGGTTGTAGTGGAAAAACTTACCAAGGTTTCTCATTTTATACTTTGGAATTTGGTAGATTATTTACCAATTTTGGAAAAATAATAATTTAAGGAAGTGTTTAGATTGCATGGAATACCCAAAAATATCATTTTGGATCATTATATAGGGATGGAATATTAGTTTTTATAAAATATTTGTGTAAATTTAGGAATATAGTTAAATTTTAGTGTAACCTACCATCTAGAGATAGATGGTAATACTAAGAGAGAAAATCAATATTTGGAAGATTTTTCTCATATACATATTATATGGATCAAAAATATAAGTGGGATGAATATTTTACTTTGGTCGAGTTTTAATATAATAGCTTGTATTAATCCTCACTTAACATGGAAATTTTTTTACAAATGAAAAAATAATGTGGTAATTAACCCTAATTATGATAAAATGATTGGAATATAAAATAATACTAAAAATCTAATTTCAAAAAGTAGATTTAAATAAATAAATTAAATTCAATAGTGTAAACAAATTTTAAGAAGAATAAATATAAATTTAATTTTTTCTTTAAGTATTTATATTCATAGATTGTCTGCATTGACTGACAAGAAATTGAAACAGGAAAACATGAAGAAACCACACAAAAACCCATAAATTTAAATTGAAGGATGAAGAAGTTCAGGACCATCCAACTAGGGCTAGGAATGTCTACCACACTAACTTGAACTAAATATTTTTTAACCTTTACAAAATATAGGAAAAGTAGGACATAATCATGTGTACGAATTAGAATTAGGTTTGTATACACAAATTTGATCTTTGGGAGTGTACAGAAGACCTGCAAATAGATTTTGAGAGGTTGAAACCATAATAGTGATTAAAATTATTAAAAACCTACATTTATCAATGGGTAGGCTATAATTAGGTTGATATTATACTAATTAACCCCATGATGATTGAATGATGCCTACATATCTAATACTTTGAAGAGGGAATTCAAGCCCACATATTTCTCCCACCTAAAGTGCTATGTGAAAATTTTATCTTTCGACTATATGAAATCATTTTGAAATGATTCTAATACTTGATCAAGATTTAATTTGGGCATAGTAAAACACACTTGTGACTTGGTTTAGGAATAGGTTAAATTATTATAATCAAAATTTGGAAGAATAGATAAGTCTTTCTCAATGAAACTATGTAAATCTAACTTTATATTGAAACTTTCATGTGGAATATTGAGTGTCTTAAATGCTATTTTATAGTGATTTAAAAAGATAAATCATATGCTTGGAAGCCTAAAAACACATAGGATGAAGTAACAGAGGGTTAAATTTTAAAATATGATTGTTATAAGACAAGGGCTAGTAAGGTCCTATAGGGGTTAAGACCATCTGCTATTCATGACCCAAATTGGATGGTTTTGAACCTTATGGAAACATGCCACTTTTTGGGTCAGGTTCCATTAGAACAAATGATTAGGATTTTTTTTTATAGATAATTTAGTTGATATAACATTTTTGAAGGTGATGGATGATATATTAGAAAATAAAAGATACTCACATGTGTTTAGAATATGAGAAGTTTTCAAAATAAGTTTGAAATAATTACACAAGCTATTTAAAGTGGAAAAGGGACAAGAATAACATAATCAAGTATTTGTGACTTAATTTAGTCTCTACAATTTCCCCATTTAGTATAAAAATGAAATTATTAGGTTAAAGGAGCAATACACCTTAGTGTGAAATAATTTTTTTATCTTTGAGATAGTACTACAATCATGCAAGGCATAGTAGTTTGGTAAACCGTAAAAAACATATGAATTAGTTACTTTTTTCTTTTTAAAACTCTAATATAAAAAATTTCAAATTTTAAATTTTAAATTTGAATATTAGTTGATTTTTTATTTTGTTAATTAAAGTTTGAAAAAATTTAATTGAAATTAAAACATGGGAAGATTACACATATATGCGTGAACCATAATTTCATTTGTGACTTTTCTTGGAGATGACACTTATTTGAAGCATTGGAGATATTTATTCCTTTGTTTAACCAATGAATAAATTTGAGGCTCATCAAAGTCCAAATTAATTTTTTTCAAGATGTATGAAAATAAAACCAATTGAGGGATTTATAAACCTTAATTTGCTTTAGTTGGACTTTGTAACCCAAAGACATGAAAAGGGTTGAAATTTAAAATATATTTGTAGACATTATGTTAAAGGGAACTAAACCTCTAAGTTATGCACTATGCACTTAAGATGAATCAACAACTATGGATGACATGTAGATTTAATTGTAGAATTTACTATTGAATGCATGATCAAAATAAAATGAAGTACATCCATGTTCCCACGATGTCCTCAACATAGTAAATAATATTGAATTTTTTTAAAATGACAAAATGTTCATGAAATTATATCATGCCCCTATTGATGAATATAGAATATGAAATTGTGTGTATATGTTGATTATGAAATCTTTTTTGAAATTTGTATATGAACATGTATCATATACTCAAAATTATGTGAATTTTTAATTTATCTTAAAATATGAGTATATATATGTGGTATAAGCCTTGATAATATGTGCCACATGATTGATTTTGAACCATTTTGTAGCTTTTGAAACTGTATTTTGTACCAAAACTAAAATTTGACCTTGAAAAGGCTTATCTCAAGTACAAAAATCCTACTATAATACCCCAATTTAAATCAAGGTCATTAAACTTTAACATAAATCATCTCAAAAGAAAATTTAATTGCATAACATGCAAAGTGAAAATATAATCAACAAATAATGCATCATATGTAATGTTATCATAGTAAGATATGTGATATTTGAATCATATATGTAATTGATAAAAGCAGAATAGTGTGTCCCATTTTTGGCATAAAGAAGATAAATACACTTCAAATTTCTCTTCAAAATATCTTGCGTTTGAGTAATAGATATTAATCAAATAAATTTATTTTAAATTATATATACAAAGATGTAGTGCACATACATTTTTTCAAAATTTTAAAATATCATTAAGTATTTTTTAAGATAAATATTTATGAATTTTTTTTGAATTTTTTTGTCTTCCTAGCAGGATGAGATATCATAATTTGACCGTAAAACATAAGAGGAGAGGCCCATATCAATGTATATCAATGAAAATCATAAAATAAAATATAAAATTAGTATGTTATGGATTAGCTTAGTGTATTATATGGATCATGGCACTCATCAAACTTAACAAGATTAAAAAACACACAAACACAAAAATTAATTATTATAATAATAAGGATAAGGGCCAAATACAAGGGAAATATTTAAATTTCTCAGGATAAAAGAGTTACACACAGACATTAATGATGTCACAAATAAGGGACAGGTTTAAATGTCAGACAAAACATACGGCCAAAGGCAAAAATGAAATTAACATGTTAAAATATCAAACACACACAAAAACTATTTCATGGAGATGTTCAATAAATTTCACACAATGGCCAAGGGCCAAACACAATATATAAGATGGACGTAATCTATTATGTACTAGTAAATAGCATAAATGGAACACAAAAATAGAAATGTAGTCTAAACCATGCATATGTAATATTATTAAATCCTAAAGATAACATATACATGTGCACAATTGTAAATAAATATGTTAGCATAGACATTTGTAAACATTATATTGTTCAATAGTATACAATTCATAAAATAATAACACTCACATATATTTTCACATGTAGATAATGTCCCTTATTTAGCAAGATGACTAGGTAAAGCTAAGTTCAACACCTTGATTTCTTTAAATTTTGAATGTCCCACATAACACTCATGAATATTATTGAAATGCATTTGTTAAAAAATAAATAAATATGATATCTAATACTCATGAGCTAAATAACATATGACAATGACATAATCTATATGTATAATCTTACTTAGACCATTATTTGAATATTTAGAATATTTTTCATGTTTATGTATTATTGAATATTTTATTTTATTTATAATTTTCTAAATTAAAAAACTAAAACTAGTAAAAACTAGTATCAATCAATGTTTATATATTACAATAAAGAAAAAAGATCTGAAAAATCTACTACATGATTCAAAATAAGGTGTGCACTATAAATTATTAAATGGCCATGTATGAGAAAAGTTTCACCACTGTATGAGGGGTGTGACTTTGCACATCTATAGGATACTAAAAGTGTATGCAATGGAATTATTGTACATCTTCATTTCATCAAAAGTACACTATGATAAGTTTGTAGCATGTATGCGTAATATAACACAATTTTTTTTCCCATGAATAAACACTAATTTGATTGTTAAGATGGAATAAAAAAGCTAAAGATTGATAGAACTAAGGAGTTGTGTGCTCTATTTAAGGTTTATGGATGAAAATTTGAGAAGGACAAGGGTGCCAATTGGAGTCAAGAATGTTAGATGTTCTCAACCTTTACTATACGGTTTTAACTTTAGTACAAACTTAATATTTAGCAGTTCAAATTATGCAAATAGAGAAATAAATGGAAAAAATATGGTAAAATTGAAAACTTTATTAGATAGTGTAGATGTAAAAATTGAAAAAGAATATCCAAGAGGCCAACAAGTGAACAAGAGACAAAGGCTTAAAAGAATTGATTGGATGATCAAATTCTCAAGAAAAAATAGAACATGATTAATAGTTAAGAAGCTATGTACAATCATATATTTTTTTTGAATTATTTGAATGATTTTAAATCTTTAAAATATGTGACATTAAAATAAGCTATCTAATGATTCCATCAAGGTAATATCTATGATAAGTTGTATATTAATTTATTTATTTGAAAAAAAATGTATCATATGTGCATATATTAGAATTAAAAAATATATCATGTGTAGTAATAAAACTATGTAATATATCATGTGTAGTAATAAAACTATGTATATCATTACTTGTGTAATATTGTGAAGTGTAGCTATAGGAGATGCATAATGATGTGAAATCATATGAGGACTAGTAGAATATTATGCTAAATGTTGATCTATATATGTCATGAATTTAGGATACATTATATAGGATTGTATTTGTTGACAATTATAATCCTTTTGTCAATATATTTATATTAGATAATGGTAAATGGTGAGGGTTTTGTAGAGGTCCCACAAATAAGAAGAGGGTTTTTATAGCATGTCTAACAACCTTTATAGAAGATCAAAGATACTTATTTTATTATAAGGTCCTACAACTTTTGCAGTAGATCATAACATAGAAGGACAAAGAGAGGGTTTTGAAAATAGGTCCCACAACTTTTACAATATAATAAAGAGTTTTTTTAAAGAGTAGATCCTAAACCTTCTACAATATAACATAACTAGGTGTGACCAAATTTAACCTAAAAAGAGAACACATCTAATACTTTGGAAATTAGTAGACTATATAGTGTAGACCCGGTACTATTCTAAACTTATACAAATCTTCCACAGGTAGCTCTCAAAAACAACTTGATAGCAACTGAAGAAAGGTCTAGCTATCCTCATAATCCCCTAGAAGAACAAAAATATTTTCATAAGATCATTTCCAGTGGTACTTAGGTAGAGATTCAAAAATATCTTGATAACTAAAGATAGTTTTACACATTTATAAACCACATTGAAACCAACTTGAAATAATCTTGGGATAAACCTAAAATGAATGGAAGTTATGAATGAAGGACTCGACAAGATTCCTCAACAAGATAGAAATAAATTCTATCATAACTTTGAATTGAACATAAATATCCCTCATCTAAACAACATCACCCAGGGTCCATGAAAAAACCTTAGAGGACCAATGAAACCTAAACCCAATGCATAGAAATTTAAGATCTTAAACTTCTTCATGGGGTAATTAAAGAGTTAGATTGGGTCTTTTATACCCTATGGGATTTTCCAAAAATGCATAGACACCCACAATGCAACCAGTCTTCCAATCTACCCCCACATCAGGGGGAACAAGCAACACATCCATCAGAAGGGGAACAAGTTATGTTTGTGTTGTATAACACTCTTGAAACCTCCACACTTTTGTTGATATATTTAATTTTTAACCCTTTTTACAATTTTATGAATAGGTTGACTACAAACCTTTTAATTAGGTGAAATAATTGTAGACATGCTTATTTTTGCATAGATGTATCACTAAACTATTATCATGTATGGGGAGGATGAGGTACCATAGATTGTAGTGGGTACTCATATCTAATTATAGGAATTTTGACAACTTGATTACAATGAATTTACTCTAATATTATATATATTATATGAAGGCACATCATGGAGATTTTAAAACCAAATAAGTCCTAATATCATATCAAAAACCCCATTTTATTTAAGAACTAGAAATTAATTAGATAATATTATAATACCCACTTGAAGAGGTAACACAATATGTCCTACAATGGTTTATTATTTTCCATTAAATGTCTTAACACTTTTAGCTATTTCTTGTATGTCATGATATGAGTAAATTAATTAATATAAAAATAATATTATTATGCATACATTTTCAATTCATCCATTATCAACTAAAATACTATGAATAGTTTGTTGATTAATATATAAGTCATATACATAAGGCATGAAAATCAAATTCATCATCCACTATTTCCCTATCATCAAAAGTAATCATAGGACATGGTTGAATAGTGTAACTAATTATACCAATGATTCCATGTAATGGATGATTATATGACTCAAGATGTGGATAAACATTGTAAGTGTGATGTAATACTAACCTATCCTTCTTTGTATCATGATTTGGAAATGTTTAATTGAAAATATTTATTTTAGAATTTTCATTTTGTTGAGCTTTAGGTTCTTTTATGGGAATAGCCCATTTCAATTTCATAATTATCTATGATATCTTGAATAATATGATTTATCTTGAAATGTTTGTTAATATAATGACCATTACATCTATGATAATAAAAAAAAAAAAAAAATTTCAATATTTTCATTAAGGTTTGTTCATATTTACTTCAAATAGTGAAGGTAAAGTAATAATATTGCATTCAAGTAACTTTTTCAACAACTTGTGAGGTGGTTATGATAACTCAAAAAATTACCTCCTTGTTTGAATTAATAAAACAATTTCATTAGCATGTTGATAAATAGTATTAATTGTAACCTTGGCATATATTTTAGTATAGATTGTCTTAGCTTTGTAAGAGGTTTTGCTATGTTTTGTAGGTTGATGTAGATACAAGTGCATATTTATTCTTGTTCAAATCAAGAATCAAGAATTTTATTTCTCTTACTATATGACAAAGCTATTCAAATGATATGAATTTAGCTAAAATAATTGATTCATGCAATGGTGCAAGCAAAAATTATTTGAAAATATATTTTAATTTATTATCTACCAATGTATTAGTCAATTTTTAAATCATGTTTTTGTAATGAATAAAATAATTACTGATAGGATCATTAGTTCCCTACATAAGCTTGGAAATTTATACATACGAAAGATTTTCAACAATGTTATAAATATGTCATTATAAATGTAATCTAAATACATTGCGTGAAAAGATTTGAGATGTTGCTATGGATCTCCTTTAAGCTCACATAGAGGAATATTAGGATCTACAAATCCTACAAGTAAAATCTATGATGCAATATGGAGTATTATAGGATTATGAAGTAAATATTGGGAATTCAATGATTGGATAGCTTTTGGTATACTTTGATCTAATGAAAACACCTTAACATGAAAAAATACAATAGTTTATTCAAGAAATTATGCATGAATTAATTTATGTTATGTCTCATGAGTAGATATAAAAATTCATTAATGAGTCACTTGGATAGGCCTAGGCATAGAAATTATCTATTGTAAACCTTGTATTGCCTCGAAGGCTAGAGGTGTACATATAGTAAGAGTATCAATATTAATAGTAGTAACACCTATGGTAGGGTTTAAATGTGAAAAAGTGGTTATTATTATGATTTAAGAGTAAAACTTAGCACTTTTTATGAATATATAGAAGTTACAATGATTTCAATTAGTTTCTCTATATCTTGTGCCTTTTGACTGAGTAATTCTTAAAATATGGATAAATGTTGGACTTGTACTTGATATATGCTATTGAGTTCATTAATATGGATCATATCTAAATCTTTATGGGTATATTATACACTAATACCATTTTTATTAGTTTTTTCATTATGATAATCTTCTTGGAAATATTCATAAGTAATTTGTTTGTCAAAAGAGGAAACAATGTGTGCATTTATATAATCCATTTTAATAGTGGTTAAAAGGATTTAAATATGTTTAATATGAGTTAATCTTAATGGTGTGAAACCTCAACACCTCTAGTGTCACCAACAATACTATCTTAACCTCCTCTCAATATTTTTTCATTCATGTAAGTTCCATACAATATGTTGACTTGACAAGTCATTAACCTTACATTTGGATTTCAACATGGAATAATGTACAAGGACTCACACACAAGTAATATAACCTTAGAAACACCCTAATTAGCCTATTTACAATTGAATTTATACCTTTGAGTGATCATAAAGGGTAGACTAGACCACAAGGCCTTACGTCCTTCTTTGGCAAGACTAGGGGCTTTTAACCCTATTTTGCATGTCTTTTCCCCATAGCTCCCTCAAAAATCAAGATATCCAAAAAATGAAAGATGATCCTGACACCCATTAAGGAGATACACAATATTCTTAAATTATAACTAAGGTTGTTTTATACGGAATGATATTATTAGAGATTGTGATAGACCTAATTAGGTCTCCTAAACACCCTATTTTGGGGTTACATAGAGTATGGGGAGGATATGGGCCTTGAAAATCATGTGAAATGTGTAAATTGACATTTTACAACTATATAAAACAATAATAATTCATAATTTAACCTTAAACCATCCTTAAACCACCCTGTCTTAGTCAACTTGTGCATACAAGGGCTAAAGGTAAGGTTGAATTAGAAAACACACTTACCAATGAAGCTAGGATTTGAAACTTTGGGAAGTTTGTCATGGAACTTAGTGTACAAGGATTAAAAGTTTTTAGGATTTTCCACTATATAGATTTCAATATCCATGAAACCCTAGTTAGGGTCTAGTTAACACAAAAATGGAGCTACAACACTCATCTGATGGTTTCAAGAGCTCCAATAATTTTTTTGAGATTTTATTTGTCCCCTTTAGGTATCTTGGTCATCAAATGAAGATAAAAATTCCATTAAATGCTGACTATCACACTCCATTTTGCTGCCCTGCTTGGTTCTGTCACACAGTTATGGGAAAAGTATGAACAAAAGGCTATATTGATCTTCAAAAAATCTCAAAATAATTATTTCATACTTCAAAGATAATGTTTCATCTATTTTAGTCAAAAATCCATACATTTAATATTGAAAACCAAACTTAGACACACCAAACCCTATTCTTAGCCTCACTCAACTACTCCTATTTGACCTCAACAACATACCTTGATTAGAAAACTCCTTAACAACTTACTATTCTATGTCCATCTGACTCTAATCATCTCTATCTCTCCTAGGGATAAGAGTTACAACTCTTAATGAGGTGTAAATTACATATTTTAGCCTTATCATGCAGAAATAGGCCTCATTTTGCCACCTACACATATTTTGGAAAATTTGAATTATAGATTTTGGAGGGAAACTTGTTTTAACACTCCCCTAAGACACCTAACACATTTAATATTACTTGAAACATTTCTATCTCCCATTTATTCTCCTTCACTAGAGTACCACGCTAAAAAAATTTCATGGACTCCTATCCATGAGCCTTCATCTTTCTTATTTGCATCTTGGTCCTTTTCTTCCTCTTACTATTCAAGAGTCTTCTATCTCTATTCCTTTTTTGTTCATTCTCTCTTAATGGAATATGAGGGCTATTCCATTTACAAACATTACTCTAAGATGTAAATCAGACCTTACATTTTCTTTATAAAGTTTTACATGTCCAACCAAGAGAATACATACCAATTCACTTATACTTAGCCACTTAATTTGCCCCTATCTTGGATGCTTCTTGTCTAAAATATTTGTATCCACCTTCTCCTTTACATGATTTGAATCATTTCTCAACTAATTTCTCATAGATATGAGCATGAAGTTTTTCTCCATACTTTATCCTTTTTTCTTACCACTTGATCCTCCAAGGTAGGAATTCTTGTTTGAGTCTTCTCAAGAAGTTCTTATGTAGAAACCTCTATCTCTTTACTATCATATGGCTGCTTCTTCTTGCTTTGGCAACTAATCACATCAAGAGGTTGCTAAAGAATTATTATTTCTTTTTGTTCACCTGCATATATAAGACTAAAACCAAAGTTAGATAGAAAAATTTGATATTTTAGTGCCTTCTCCACTTGCTTCACCATTGATTCCTTCTCTTCTTCATTTGTGGCTGATACATAAGAAATCTTCACTTTCTCTATGCAATGGAAATCATTAAAATGGGCGTCTAATTTCCTTGCATGTATCAAGAATTCAAATGTTCCTTTGACTTTCACCTTCTCTTCATTTCACTATTCATGCTTGTTTCCATCATCTCTTCTTGAGAGATCTCCACATTCTAGGCTTCTCTCATGTTCCTTAATAAGAACATTCTATTGTGCATTACTTTCCATCATGTTTGGAAAAACAAAAACATCATGATATCCTTATTTCTTAAACAAATAACAGAAAATTTGTGTTCCATCCATAGTAAAAGGTTTATCATACCTCCCACTTGTGGTTTCTTGAGAATTAAACATTGTGTTTTCACCTTGTGTTTTCTTCATCAAAATCTTAGTTGTCCACACCTATTTCCCAATGGCTTTAAAAGGATATGTACATGATTTTTCCCTCATGTTATTTGATTTTCAAACTAAACTCTACCCTTTATCAACTCTTTCTTGTCTATTTTATTTACAAGATAGTTGGTATATTTGATTCACTTCCACTAATAACTTCTCCATCCACTTGATCATTACATAGTCATGATCATTTACTCTACTTGAGAAACTTAATTCATTTCTTGCTCCTCCATCCTGTATAATAGTAATTTCATGATTGTATTTATGATAAAAATCAATTTTTGAAAGCAAATTTACCTTTCTTATGGACTATTTCATTGGTTCTTTTGCTTGCATGGCTATTTACCTATTTGAAACCTTCTTCTTTTGGTAACATGGTTGTTTGTTTGCTTCTTCCAAACCTACAATCTCTCTCATTGAATCTCTTTCACAAATTTGATGTTCTTTCTCTCTCTTGGTTGTTTCATGCAATCCAAGTTCTACATCTTCCTCATTATGACAACCAAATAATATGTTTTGCTGCTCAATTAGCAACTCTTGCTCACTAAGAACTAGCTATTTCAAATTTCTTATCTCATAGTCACAATAACTTCCAAGGTATCCATTCTTGACTATCAATAGATTCATCTCCTTATGTGCCATGGCTATCAAGACACCTTCGTCTTGCAACATACCTCTTACTTGACTGACTTTATTATCTTTAAGTGTAATAGCTTACATATTTTCTATTTGCACATCTATTTGATCATCATATTACTGCTCTTTACATTTTTCAAAACCTTCTTGAGGTGTTTCAAACCATTCTAATTCCTCTATAGATATTGTTATATTCTTCTCTATGCCATCTTCACTTATCTCTCCTTTAAGCATGTTCTCACTTAAAGTGTTGCCCTGCATACTTATAGACATACACATGATTAGCTACTTATTTTTAGAAATCAAAAGTTTTTGCACCTTCTTGGATGACCTTAGCATCTTTTCATTCTTTACATAGACTTCATTATTCTTTAGGCTTTAAAAAAGCTTGTTTCTTCTTGACTTGTCTCATCACTTGAGATTTATTCCATACTTGCACTCACATCAACAAGGTTAGAAGCAAAATCTTGAGGCTTACTTACCTCAAACACTTCCATCTTATCCAACAGGTTCATATCTATAACAAGGGATTGATTCCCTTCTTTTTTCATGCCTTCACTCTTTCTTATGCCCATCCCTTCATGGGTTCTTTACCTATTTCTTTCCCATGCATCTTTATCTTTTCACTTGAGATATTTTCATAGGTTACTTACTTGATTTACATGCCAACTTGCATGCTTTCTTGGAAAGGTTATATTAACCTTTATGTTTTAATAATCTGATGTTGACCTACACTTTCTTCATTGTTATGCTATCTACATGCATTTTGAGGTTTTAATTCATGTTAGCTTCTTCTATACACTCTCTAATTATCAAATCATGAAAATAAACATAGTTTTGTACCTTTTCTTTCTTATTCACTTGGTCTTGTTTTTCATGACCCTATATCAAGTCTTCAAGGATCAAATTTCATGTTCTTTCTTCTTTTTCATTACCCCGTGGTAGTTTGCTACTGTCACACTTATCTTGGTGACTCACTTCACTTTCTTGATTACTCCTCTCTCTTCTTAGGAGTTTCATATTCTCTTCAAGCTTTTTTTAGACTTGTTCCTTGTCATTCACTTTTGTTTCTTGATCTATTTATTTAGACCCTAACTTCTACACCTCATGGCAACACTATCTTCATCTTCTCTTTCCAAGGATACACTCCTCTTTCCCTTTGTATTCATTGGTTCTATCATGAACATTTGAACCTAGTTCTTGGCCTTCTCTAGGAAATCCTTGAGCCCAAACACCATGTTTCGTCTCTTATTCTCTATATGTTGATTTGTTAATGGCACCAATGTATGTCTTTTTCCATCTTTCACCAAAAAGCATTTGTTTAGCCTACCATTATACACTAGTCTTATATCATATTTCTAGGGTTTACCTAGGAGTAAATGACACACATCCATAGGCATTAAATCACTAAGAATTAATCTTTGAGGCTAACAATCTAAAATGTAACTTTGTATTACTATTTAACAAGAATTTGCTAGTTTTTTTGAACCTAAACCACCTTTTAAGGTGTAGGGTGTACTAACCTTCTCAAACCCAACTTACTAACCATTTAATTTGAAACTATGTTATCAGTGCTTCCATTATTAATGATAATATTACAACACTTACTTTTTATTTTACATGTGGTCTTGAAAAGACTTCTTCTGAATGTTGACTCTAGAACTCTATCTTGTTGTTATAGAAGAACTTTGCTCACTAGTAAGGACTCCCCTAGCCTCTGCTTATTGCCTTGATCTATCATCCTCCTTTTTTTTTGAACATATAGCCTCTATTTTTTTCATTATTGACCTTAAACTTTTGATCTCATGCTCCATACTTCTTTGAGTACTCATAAGATCATCCATTCTTGTCATTAGTCCTCCTTGAATCAACTCTATGACCCCTTACAAAGATGGATTATCAACCTTCACCATGATGTATATTGTCAAATATCTTAGCAATATTTCACTCTCATATACCTCTAAACTTACTTGATTCTTACAAAGCCTTGCTCTACTAATATCTCCTTTTAATGGTTTCTTTGAACTGTGCTTGATAACACTTTCTTCAATATTCTTGTGCTTATATATTTTGATCTGAATTGGATCTCAAGATATAATACCAAAAATGGTATGAAACCTCAACACCTATAGTGTTACAAAAATACTATCTTAACCTCCTCTCAATATTTTTTCATTCGTGCAAGTTCCATACAATATGTTGACTTGACAAGTCATTAACCTTACACTTGGATTTCAACATGGATTAATGTACAAGGACTCACACAAAAGTAATATAACCTTAGACACACCATACTTAGCCTATTTTCACTTGAATTTAGACCTTTGAGTGATCAGAAAGGGTAGACTAGGCCACAAGGCCTGAAATCCTTCTTTGGTAAGACTAGGGGCTTGTAGCCCTGTTTTGCCTATTTTCCCTCCATAACTCCCTCACAAATCAAGATATCCAAAAAATTAAAGATGATCTTGACACCCATTAAGGAGATACACAATATTCTTAAATTCTAACTAAGGTTGTTTTGTATAGAATGGTACTATAAGAGATTATGACAAACCTAATTAGGTCTCCTAAACACCCTATTTTGGGGTCACAAAGAGTATGGGGAGTATCTAAGACTTGAAAATCATGTGAAAGGTGTAAATTTACATTTTAAAACTATCTAAAATGAGAATCATTCATAAGTTAACCTTAAACCATCCTTAATCCACCATGGCTTAGCCAACCTATGAATACAAGGGCTAAAAGTAAGGTTGAATTAGAAAACACAATTACCAATGAGGTTTGGATTTGATACTTTGGGCAATTTGTCATGGCCCTTACTGCAAAAGGATTACAAGTTTCCAAGATTTTCCACTATACGGATTTCAAGATCCATGAAACCCTCGTTAGGGCTCAGCACAAAAATGGAGCTACAACACTCGTCCAATGGTTTAAAGAGTTCAAATAAATTTTTTTGAGCTTGTATTTGTCCCCTTTAGGTATTTTGGTCATCACATGAAGATAAACAATCCATTAAATGTTAACTATCACAATCTAGCTTGATACCCTACCTGGTTCTATCACATGGTTATGGGAAAATCATGAATAAAAGGCTATATTGATCTTCCAAACCTCTCAAAATCATATTTCATACTTCAAAGATAATTTTTCATCTATTTTAGTAAAAAATCATTACATTCAAGAGTGAAAACCAAACTTAGACACATCAAACCCTATTTCTAGCCTCACTCAACTACTCTTGTTTGACCTCAACAACATATCTTCACTATAAAAATCCTTAAAAACTTACTATTCTACATCCATTTGACTATAATCATCTCTATCTCTCCTAGTGATAATAATTCCAACTCTTAATGAGGTGGAAATTACATATTTTGGCCTTATCATGAACAAATAGGCCTCATTTTCCCACCTACACATATTTTGGAAAATTTAAATTATAGATTTTGGAGGGAAACTTGTTTCAAAACTCCCCCAAGACACCTAACACATTGAATATCACTTGAAACATGTCTATCTCTCCCCGATGCTCCTACATCACTTAACTTAAAACTTCACCTTAAAGGAATCTTCAAATCAATTTTATTAGGGGGTATAGAAGAATGACATGGAAAAAGTTATTACATGTAAAACAAGAAATAAAATGATATAAACATTTTTGTGTGTATGTAGATTAGTAAATTCTTATGAAATCCAACGTTAGAAGAAGATAATTTAAGTATTATATATTATATTTGGGGTCAAAATAAATTTACTTAAACTCATCAACATTTATATTTGGTGTCAAAAGCTAGTCATTTTAGTGTAAGATTTAGATCCAAAGTTGAAAGGAAATTATTTTAGTGTTGATTATTATTGAATTTATCTAAACCATAAGATAATTTTTTGAAACCATATAAGGTTGGAAACCTAAGGGATACTTAGGGTTTAACAAGTTCAAAAAATAAAGGAGGGTGACTAACTCAGATTCACCAATATATTTTACCTAAATTAGAATAATGTGGTGATTAACACTAATTCTAATGAAATGATTAGAATATAACGTAATGCTTAAAATTTAATTTCAAAAAGTAAATTGAAATAAATTAATTAAATTCAAACAAGTAAATATGAATGAAAGAATACTAAAAATGAATTTTAAATACAAGCTTAGTTTTTTTATGTCTATAGATTGATTGTGTTGATTGATAGGAAATTGAAATAGGAAAACATGAAAAAAATATGAAAAAATATAGAAATTGAAATTCAATGATGAAAGAGGTCAATACTATGAAATTGGGGCCATAAACATTTTCCATTTCTAACTTAAACTATATGTTTTTTACCCTTTTAAAAAAATACAAAACTTAGGGCATGGTTATAAGTGACAACTAGAATTAGGTCTATATGTGCAAATTTGACCTTCTAGACTATGTAGAAGACCTACAAATATATTCTTAAAGGTTGAAATTCTGAGAAGGACTAGAATGATTTAAAACCTAAAAATAAAAAAAAGGTGGAGTATAATTTGGATAGCTAACCCCAATCACCCCATGATGATGGGATATAGCCTACAAATCCAATACTCTAAAGAGTTAATTCAATCCCATATAGTTATCCTACCTAGAGTGCTTTATGTATTTTTTATCCTATGATTATATGAAGTCATGTATAAATGGATCGAATAATTGAGCATGATTTTATTTGAGCTAAATAAAAATGAATTTTGAATTTGACTGAGAACTACTCAAAATGCTTAGAATATGAATTGAGAAGAATAGGGAAGCTTTATTTAATGTGTAACAGTGTAAATGTGCCTCTATATTGAAATTAAAAAGTATTATAATGATGACTTGAATGATCTTTTATAACAACCTAAAAGGAAAAATATCAGTCATGAAATCTTGAATACTTAAAATATCAAGGGAGGGTTAAATTTTAAAATATCATTTAAGACAAGATTCAGTAATGTCCTATAGGGGTTAGGACTATTTGCCATTCTTGACCCAAACTAAATTATTTTGACCCTTGTTGAAACATGCAATTTTTGGGGTCTAGGTCCATCTGAGCAGATGGTTAGGGGTATTCTTAACTGACACAACATTTATTTAGGCAACAAATGATAGATTAGAAAAATAAAATGTATTCACATGTGCTTAAAATAGGCCATGGTATAAAAATAGGTCTAAATTAAGTGCATGTAAGTTAATTAAAGTGGAAAATACTTAAAACTATTATAATAAAGTATTCATGAACAAATTTAGGTGTATACAAGACCATTTGATTCCTTGTATGGAATAAAGTGTCATATTCCTCTCTATTAATATAATCCAGTGATAGAGTTATAACTAGACCGAAGTTACTTCAAGATATGAAATAATAAGTCAAGTTAATTGGAAATATATTGATAAAAGCTACAAGCTGATAAAAGAGTTAAGAAAATAAGAATATTAATCCTATATATATTTTTAGATAAATAGTTTCTCTTAGAGTAAAACCTAATAAAAGATATGTTAAGTTTGGAAAATCATCCGAATTAACTCCTAGAAAGGACCTTTTAATGTCCTTAAAGTAGTCAATCTAGTTGTCTAAAGACATGTATTGCCTCCTATTTTGTCAATATTATAATTGTTTTTTCATGTTTATTTGATTAAACATTACCATGAAAATATGGCATACATTAATGATTTGACATATTAGCATGCTTAGGAAGTTGAAGTGATACTCGTAGAGCCCTTAAAAATCATTGATATTCTCAAACTCAGTTTACATAACATAGAGGTCTCTCAATGTAAGGTTTAATGGGATTAATACTCAAAAGAGAATTCCACTTTGAAATTAATTTTTTTCATAACACCAAATTTTAATAGCATGATTGTAATATTTATAATTAAATGATTTATTTTTTATTTTTATCAAATAATTTTCATGTATATATTGGAATGATTTATTAATAATTTATGTTAACCACTTAACAATTTTTTTATAAAATATTGTACTAAAACGCAAGTTTATTTTCCCACAAAAGAAAGAGAATATCATTAATAAGATATTAATAGACACGATATTGGAGAACAATAAATAAAATGTGTCAAATTCACATTTTAAATTTATTCATATTAAACTATGAAAAACCTCATGGATGGATATACACTTATTAGGTTATTACCTTTTTCAAAGACATATTTTGTTCAGTAGTGTCGTTAAATGTTAAGCATCAGGTGTCACACACTCTTATCCTTATCGTCCTCACCACTATAAGTCCCATAAACACGAGAAATGGAATATAAAGAACACGTAATTACGATGGAACATATGATGCCTCCTCTTATTTTGAGACAAAAGTTAATATGAGTGTTTTTTCTTTATAAAGGACACCCTATAATGTACCTTTGTTAAGAAACCGTGAATCTTGTCCGTATGTCAATTCCATAACATTTTGTTTATAACATCGCTAATAGTTTACGTTATGAAATTAGGTATCGTCCATGATAGACAATTATTCTCTTTTTGGCTTCAAGTTAACTGTCATATCAAAAACTCATTTTTAAGTCACCAATGTTAGTAATATTTATTAAAATTCGTAAAATGTAAATTTTAAAAATTAAGCTAAGAATTTAAATTATAATGGCTTAAAAAAAAAAAAACTTGTATGATATGTGTTTTAAATCATGTTCATGAAAAACGGTCATATCAAATAAGGATATTAACTAATTTTCATATTAAAATTAAATATTCAATTTCTTTTTACTTTTGGTTATGATCAAACCTCATGATAATTTGACATCAATGTTTGATATAGAGTTTTTAATTTTACCTAAGAAATGATTATACATTTCATAAAACAAACATTTAAAATCAATATAAATATTTAATTCCACTTTATTTTAAAGTTATTTAAACAATTAATAATAACAAACATTCTAATCAACTAACATTAATGAAGGAAGTTAGAAGTTAAAAAAAAAATCTCTCACATGAAATGTGGAATCATTAATACCAATAATTTTTATATAAATAATTTTTTTCCCAACCATACATTTTCAACCCGAAAAAACTTAATATTAGACCTATCAATAGTTGCACCATCCATTTGAACAAAGAAAAGACTGAATGCATTTAATGATTACAACCGAGAATTTATATATAAAAGGATAGTTCGATAAAAATGGCAAACTATGATTAGGGTTAGAAAACTAAGATTGATATGATAAAGGCTAGAAGGAGGATGCTAAGATAAATATTCCAAGGGAAAGGGATAGGAAGGGATGCTACGAGGACATCTGATAATCATGGTATCAAGTGCCCACTTTCATTACTATTCTAAATGATTGAAAATTATATATCTAGCATGATAAAAATAATCTAATTTAGTTCACACAAAATAAAAATAAAAATAAACTATCTCAAAATAAAAATAAACTCTCTCATTGTCAATCATTCCTAATATTCTTCTTGGTTTACATAATTTTATTAACAATTAGACATTTATTCCTTTTCTATTTTTTTAAGTAGTTGGACAGGCCTGTCTACATTTTATCTCATACTTGACCTAAATACCTCCCTACCTAAGGGTCTTCCCATGTCCTAAACTCCACATACCTTATGCGGATGATTAGAAATTGAAATAAACCAATATAGTTTCTTTAAATTTGATAAATCAATTCTAGTTACAGTCTATAGTTGTGTCTTGAACTAGTATTAAGTCATTGTTGATTATTCTTTATTAGAAATCTATTATAAAAAAATTTGTTGTGAAGAATATGGGAAGAGGGTCCCACAAATGCTATCATAATCAATAATAAATCAACTTTATACTTCTTAATTTAACACTTTATGAGTGATATAAATAGTTGTAGTATAATGAAAATGTTTATAATTTTCTCCAAACATCCTCTCATCTTTCTAGATGAAGTTAGGTAACATATAAATAAAACCGCAAAAGTAAAACTGAGAATTTAATATAACATGGAACATTAGGAAAAAAAAATATACAACATAAAGAATCCTAAATTTTGAGATGACTCTTCTAAAAAAAATGTTACCAATTACCATGATGTTAGTAAGTTTGTCTTAAGTTACATAATGATAATGATTTAACTTCATAGAGTTGTTTACACATTTCTATTAGTTATGTTACAATTTTTTATTATCAAAATTAGTTATGCTACAATTTTTTTTAATCAAAATTCTAATTTAATGTAGATACTAATAATTTATAATTATGAATACATGTTATTTTTATATGTAAAGACCCTCTTTTAACATGGTAAGCCACGTATACTTCATAATAAATGTTAAATATCAATAGGATAGCTAAAATTTGCAAATGAATCGATTTGGGATTTAGTTGGAAATTATGACCCTCTTTGAGAATAATTTATGACATAAAAATATTTTAATATTGATTATAACCTGAATGGAAATAAGGTTTAACAATTCTCAATAAATAAATGTTTTTAATTAAATCAGATTCACTAATATATTTATCAAAAAATTGAATTAATGTGATAATTAACCTTAATTCTAATGAAATTATGAGAATATAATAAAATATTGAAAATGTATTTTCAAAAGATAAATTGAAATAAATCAATTTAATTTGACCAAGTAAAAATGATTGTAAGAAGAATAAATATGAACTTGAAGTACGAACTTAGTTTTTTATGTGTGAAGATTGACTATGTTGATTGATGGGAAAATGAAATAAGAAAACAGGTAGAAACTATGTAGAAACCTAGAAACTGAAACTGAAGGATGAGAAAGGTTAGGAACATCAAATTGGGGTCAATAATGTATACCACTTTTGAGCTAAAGTATATTTTTTCTTACCATTTTTTAAATTAGGAAAGTCAGGACACATTTATGTGTGACTACTCAAATTAGGTCTATATGTGTAGATTTGACCTACCAAAATGTTTATAAGACCTACAAATAGATTTTGAAATTCTAAAACCCTAATAGAGATTACAATGATTGAAAACTTATAAATAGAAAAAAGTGGAGTACAATCTGGCTATGTTGACCTCAACCACCCCCAGGATAATTGAGCATTGCCTACATATTTAATACTATAAACAAGGGATTCAATTCCACGTACTTCTCCAATCTATAGTACTTTGCATAATTTATCCCCTTTAACTATATGAAGATATATAAAAATGGTTTGAACACTTGATCCTAATTTTATTTGGGATAATAAAAATAAAGTTGCGACTTGGCTGGACATTGCTTGAAATGCTTAGAATTAGAATTGGGAATAATAAGAAATCTTTACTCAATGCGCAATAATGTAAATATGCATCTATATTGAAATTTATAAGGAGAATAATAAGTGACTTTAATGTTATTTTATAGAAGTTGAAAAGGAAAAACCAATAAGCATGGAAGCTTAAAACCAAAGAATATTAAGTAATGGAATGTTAAATTTTAAAATTTGACCATTATAAGAAAAGGGTTAGTAACATCCTATAGGTGTCATGATTGTATATCATTCCTAACCCAAACTAGAAGATTTTGACCCTTATGTAAACATGCCACTTTGGGGGTTTAGGTCCATTTGAATAGATGCTTAGGGTTATTTTTTATTGATCTATAAATTTTTTTACTGCGATAAATGACATATTATAAAATAAAGGTCTTCACATGTGCTTAGATAGATAAATGTGTCAAAACAGGTCTAAATTAAGTGCATAAGTTAAATAAAGTGAAATAGGGCCAAAACTAACATAAGTACGTATGTTGGAAACTTTGGAGAGTGGAATACAGATTTTGCACACAGTAAATAATATTATATTTTTCATATATAATGTTATGCATATATTTGATACAAAACAAAGGATATTATATATCCATGGAGGTAGAACAAAAACCTCCTAGAAAATAGGAACTAATAACCTAGAATAGTCACGAGTAACAACAAATCTTATGAGAATATATTTTCAAATAAAAATAAACAAAATAACATGCTAATTAATAATGCTACTAATATAAATAATCCTAAAAAAGCATTCATGAAAAAATTTAGGTATATATAATACTATTTGAAACCTTTAATGGAATAAAGTGTTATATTCATCTCAATTGAGATGATCTAGGTGATAGAGCTGTAACTGGACTGAAATTACTTTAAAATATGGAAGGTTAAGTCAAGCAAATTCAAAAGAGACCGATTGAAGCTGAAAACTAGAAAAAGAGTTATGCAAATAATAAGAGTATTATAATTTTTTTTGGATAATTTTTTTCTCATATCAGTGCCTAATAAAATATCTATTAAGTTTCAATAACAATCCAAATTGGATCCAAAGTAGGAATATTCAATGTCCTTGAAGTAGTTAATCAAGTTGCCTACAGAATTACATTGCCTCATATTCTATCAAGATTGGATAATGTTTTTAATGTTTCTTTGCTTAAACATTACCATGAAAATATTTCAATGTCATTGATTGGAAATATTAGCATGGTTAAGATCTAGTATTAATACTATTAAAACCCCTATAAATAATTGATATTAGAAAAACCTAGTTCACGGTACATAGACGTCTCTCAATATAAGGTCTGATGGGATTAATACTTGGAAGAGAATGCTACTTGGGAAGATTTTAAAAAAATATCTAAATCTTTTTCTCATCTTATAGATGACATTTTTTTTATTGAAACCATTAGGATGACTTCTTTCTTAGAGGGGGAAGATGTCACAACTAGTTTTTACTGATAGACTATGCAATTTTTTTCTTTTTTAGTTGCATGATATTTCATCTAGAATTATTTAGTTGAAACCTTAGTAACTATTATTTCTATTTTGAACCAAAAAAAATGTTTACATAAATACATTTTATTATATTATGTTTTTCTAAACTGCCATCAAATATAAATGTTTTTAAACATCAAATAAAATTGATGTGTTTGAATGCCAAATGTTTCATTGATTTAATTTTAGTTGACATGTTTATGAAAAATAATTGCATGGCCTTGTTGATAGGTATTAAAGAAATATAACATGATTAAGAAGGCCAATGACAAGTGGATTTGAAACTACTACTTTTTTTTTCATAACATCAAATAATAATGGCATGATTATAATGTTAAACATTAAATGGATTATTTTTTATATTTCTCAAATACTTTTCATATATATATATGTATGTGTGTGTGTGTACATACACACACATACATATATATACATATACATATATATGTGTGTATATATATATATATACATGTGTGTGTGTGTGTGTGTGTGTGTGTGTGTGTGTGTGTGTGTGTGTACACACACACATACATATACATATACATACATACATACATGCATGCATGCATACATACATACATGCATACATACATACATACATACATACATACATACATACATACATACATACATACATACATACATACATACATATTGGAATGATTTATTAATAATTTGGGTTAACCATTTAATGGGTTCTTTTATATAGTGTACAATTATAACATAGGTTTATTTACCTACAAAAAGGGATAATATCATTGATGAGCGATGGATATATGTGATATTGGAGGATAAGAAATAAAGCATGTCTAATGTACGTTTAAAATTTATTGATAGTGAACTATGCACACCCTTAAGCATGCGTAGAAAGTAATTGGGTTATTACCTTTTTCAGCCACAAATTTTATGCATTAGTATCATTAAATGTTAAGCATAAAGTGTCACACATTGTTAACCTTATCATCCTGACTCCTATCAATCCTTTTGAACACATGAAATAAAATATAAGGAACACGTTATTGTGATGCAACATATGATGAATCCTCTTCTTTTGAGTAAAAGTCAATACAAGTATTTTTTTGTTATAAAAGACACTTATCAAATACCTTTGATTAGAAATCCTTAATATTTTCTATATGTCAATTCCATAGCATTTTGTTTACAATCACTAAGATTTTACATTATGAGATTAGTACTAGCTATGATAGACATGTGTTCTCTTTGTAACTTTAAGTTAACTATCGTATCTAGACCTAGTGTTTAAGTCACCAATGTTAGTAAATTTATTAAAGTTGGTAAAATATAAATTTTAACTATTAACCTAAATTTTGAATTATAATGGCCTTTAAAAACAAAACATGCAAGGTATGGATTTATGGGTTTTAAATCATGTCATGAAAAATGGTCATGTCAAAGAAAGATACTAATTAATATCAATATTAAAATTAAATATTTGTTTTACTTCTCATTTTTTAATGATATTTGACATCAATATTGGATGGAGAGTATTTAATTTTAAATATCAAATGCTTATATGTTTCATATAAGAAACATTTAAAATAAATTTAAATATTTAATTCCATTTTATTTTAAATCTATTTAAATAATTAATTAAGATGGAGGCTTTTTACAGTGGGGAACACTTGCAGATTAAACTCACAAGAGATAGAATAGGGTAATATGCTCTTTTCCATGCATGGTGGTGTCATGGACTCATGAGGATCAGTCACAGTTAACCATAATTAGATTATTTTAAAAACTTTGCAATGTCAATAGTAGTGGAATCTTTGATGTGTAGTACATTAATGTTATCTTCATTTTTTAGAAAAGTGTTATATGTGGAAAGATTGTCATCTATTATTTTCATCATCTTTGTATTCTCATTTTCAAATTGTCTCTCTCCATCCTTCCATGTCCCTCACAGGTATGAGTTAAGATATTTTTTGAGTATGTAGTCTATTGTCCTCTAGGGAGTCAAACATTATTTGAGTAATGGTGTAGGGCCTCTAGAAAATGTTCCTAAAATGCTGCAAAAAAATGGGTCCATTTGTGGGAGGTGATATTGCTTTAAGGGTTATATGCAAAACTAACCATTAGTTTCATAATTCCTATAACAAAGAATCTGAGTATGTAAAACTATAGGTAAATAAATAAATTTCAATCCAAAAAAATATAGATATGCCAACATATGGCATGTCAACATAAGCTTTTCCTTACCTTATCTAGAATTATGGAAATGAATCAATCATCTCACATTTGTAGCCACATTCAAAAAATTGTGTTGTATTTATCATTCATGCTTGTCATCTTATGAGCACTCAGATTTGTATTGTTCATGTGTGGTGAGCATTCAGATCTATACCACTATCTTTTATAACTATTGCTTGATTTCTTTTTCAATAACTCAATTTATTAGACAATTCCATCATTGATGTTTATGCTCAGAGAGATTTTTTTTCCCCATTTCATTCATTATTTATTCCAAATCCAACATTATGTTTAAATATACAATTCCTTGTATTTGTGTATTCATTTTCATCTCTGTCACTTGGTGGCTCTTCCTCCTAAAGAATTCTCCCTTTCATCCAGTAAAGATGTATGATTTCCTATGTTTTTCAAGATGTATTATCAATGACCTATTTTTAATGTGTGCACTTAACAGGTTACATGTTCCTTTTCTGTGCACTTAGATTAAAGACGTGTTTAATACAATCCTTATTGCACAAATTGATAACTCATCTGTAGATAATGTTTAGCAAAAAAAAAAAAAAAAAAAAACCCAACAATTTAAACATAATATCCAGGTGGGTGGCATGCAATGTAATTAGCATAGGTGCTCGTAAATAGTTTACCATAGTATCACTTCTATAATAATAGAAAAAAAAAAATGTAATTAATACTTTGTTTGAATAATATGTAGAATAAAAAGTGTTCACAGTTTTATGGATTCATAACATAAATATCAACATGATTAATAAATTGGGTAAATAATAAATTATATATATATATTTATATTTATATATATATATATATATATATATATATATATATATATATATATATATATATAAAAGTTACATAATATTAATGGGTCTAGTGGAATAGGCCTATAGATTGCCAAAGAAGCATTACTTGAAGATGCCTTTGTCACCATTATTGCAAGGAACCCTAAAAAACTTGGAATTACTATGGAAGATCTAAAGAAGGAAGTCAAGTGTGATGCAATCAGGATCAAATTAAAGGTAAACTACAAAACCAAATCAATTTTTTTGAATTAAACCAAAGTAATATTATGAATTAATGATTAACTTAGTGTGATTCAAGCTAGTTCAGACAATTTTTTTTGCATCAAATACCAAGTTTATTTATATGTATCTATGATATTTGTTACTCGTCATTTTTTTAAATGATTTTCCTTCTTGGCCATTTGTCCTTTTATATGAATCTATTATTTTCCTTATTCACCATGTTATCCTTTCTATATGAATCCATAATTTCCTTCAGCAACCATGTTTTTTGATTTTAGTCTGTAGATGTAAGCAACTATGGGACCATCTCAAAGGCCATAAGGGAATCTCACCTTTGGAGGCCTATTGATGTTCTTATCTAAAATTGTAGATTTTTGAGGAGTTTTTATTTGGAGAACACTAGCATAGAGGAATTGGATCTTACTATCCAAACAAACTTGATTGGGACTCTATACACTCTGCATGCTACTATACCATTGATGAAGAAGAAAGATGTCATACCCCCAACTTCTATTGTGCTTATGTGTTCTATTTCATCTCTTGTTTGTTGGGCCTTATACCGACAAGGAAAAATTGGTCATTTTTTTATAAATCAATGTCTATATCATTTTTTCCTTTACTTCTTACCTTGTTGTTTGTGTGTAGTACTAAACAATGTATTTTTAGGTCATAAATCATTATTTTTAATTTTTTTTTCCATTTACCGTTTAGCTTACAAATTGTGGGTAGTACAAAAAAATGTTTTTTTTCCCTTCATAAATCATTATTTTTCTCTTCATTTATTGTTAAGATTATTGATCTTGGGTGGTACTAAAATGACGGATTTTTTAAATTAAATGACATTTTCTATTTTTTTCCCCTTTATTTCTTTGCTTATTGATTGTGGGTGTTAATGAATAATTTCTTACTCTATGGTCATGATGTATATAATACAAAAAAAAATGCTCTAAGAGGACTGGTTGAGTCCTTGAGGCTCTAGTTGATACCTTGCAATATTAGAATCAGCCTTGTGTGCCCTAGCTTTGTGGATACTCCACTTCTGGACCAATGTGAAGGTGAGTAATTCAATAAATTTATATGGACCTAGCACCACTTAAATTATAAAAAATATAAAAATAACATTGTGTTTGAATATATATAATTGCTTTTTGGGTGTTATTTAATGTATATATCTTGCAAGAAGTTTTGTGTTTGGATGTGATGTGTAAATATATAGGAAATCATTTGTGTGTGTGTGTGTGTGTGTGTGAACACAATATACATAACATTGTGTTTCAATATATATAATTGCCCTGTGGGTGTGAGTGAATGTATACATTTTGCTAGAGTTTTTATGTTCAAATGTGACGTGTAAATATATAGGAAATCATTAGTGGATTGAGTAAATATATATGTGAACATTGTTGTGTTTTCATGTTCATATTGAATAAGTTAAATTTGTGTCTGGGTTAAAGTGAATGTATGTAAACTAATTTTTTTTATTGATGTGATTGCCATGTAGTCTAAGGATAGTGGGATCCATGATGTTTCACTTTCGGCTATCTTAAACTTTTTATAATTAGTGATAGTTCTGCATTTTTTTTTCATGCTATTCCAATTATTCCAAGCATCCTCAGGAACTTTTGCTTTTGTTTGTTTGGTTGTTTTTCTTTCATCAGTTTGTTATACTTTGATCCTCCTAAATTTTAAGAGAAATATTATTGCTATTTAACTAACCAACACTACAACTGTGGGAGGGAAGAAATAGCTGTGAAGGTCACCTATTGGTTGCATCATATGAGGACACCTATCTCATATCTTTGGCTGCATTATATGAGGGCCAGGGTACCCATTGCATGGATAGTTTAAGCTACCTATTAGCATAATCAATGCATAGTTTGTATGTCCATCTCTTTGAAAGATATGGCAATATCTCTAGAGGAATTTTATTTATCTGTATATTTCAATCATAAAATATGATTGAGAATTAAGTGCTTATTTCATTTGTTCAAAGCTCTAATGGATTGAATAGTTTGCTGCAATGAAGACAATCCTTAGGATTGTAAGGTGTGTTTCAACTAAAGAATGAACCAGACTCTAAATTTTCTATATTGGTTGGTTTTTAATATAGATGTTATGAAAATGAACAATGGGAAAGTTAGTTGAGCTAGAAGTTCTTAACATTGATTTTTATAGTATTAATTTACATGCTGGAGGAGGTTTGAGTGTGGCAGGGGTCTTAAATTTTAGGATTTGGGGATTTGGCAGTATACATAGCTACATGTATATGTGAAAAATACAAATATAATATTAAAAATATACATGCAATTTCGTAAACCGCAGTAAAAAATGTGTTGAAGTGTGGGAGTTTGTACCAGGGGGATTTGGTAACATAGATTATATTCAATAAACTGGATATAGCATCTACAAGACATGTGAAAGAGTTTTATTTTTGAATCCTAAGCATATATATGTGTAGGCTGTAATGATTTTATGCACTTATATCTGTTTACTGAGAAAATGTTTGTGCAGAGATTCACCAAAAACTTTCTAAATCTAACGCAGGGAACTTACTGTACTATTTTCCTGAGCAAAATTTGAAGATCCCGAGGCTTCTGTAGAAATATTCATGGATTTACACCAGGTAACATCTCAATTTGTGGTCCATATTGATGCATGGACTAAACCTGTGCCTCCTCATAGAAGCAACGCCTCGGCTGCATTGATTGAAACGTCCTCATTAAATGATAGTAAAAAGTCCAATGGGATCACCATCGAGAAGACTTAGAGGAAAAAAAATAATTCCTCCAATTCCTCCGGCTTCCTTTGCCCCTTTGGCGCAACTGCTTGTTAAGAACAACCATTCTAGTCAACTACCACTTATGAAGGAAGTTAGTTTTTTTTAAAAAGTTTGTCGCACATGGTATGTGCCATCACTAATACTTAGAAATTTTATATAATTAAAATTTTTCCGGTCATACATTTTCAACCAAAAAAACCTTAACGCTAGACCTGCCAGCAGTTGCGCCATCCGGTTGAACAGAGAAAAAACTCAATGCATTTGATTATTGCAACTGAGAATTTATATATAAAAGGACGCCTTTCTAAACACAAGGCACGCTGGGATCAGGGGAAGGACACTAGGCGATGGCCATATATATATATAACTGTAACTATAACTAGCCCCTCCAGTCTATAGACGTAGACGGATTGATCCTCCGGATAAATATGCTATAGTGCAGGAAGATGCTAGGATAAAGACGCCAAGGGAGAGAAAATGATGCGAGGAGAACAACTGATAATCGGGTTATCAAGTGCCTACCTTTACTACTATTCTAAATGAGTGAAAATTATATATAACATAATTTAATTCAAACAAAATAAAAAGAGAGAGACTACGTTAATGCCATTTCTTCCTAGTCGTCTTCTTTGTTTATGTAATTTTATAAACGGTTGGACATTTATTCCTTTTCTATTTTTTTTTAAATGAACGGTTGAGAATTTATTCCTTTTATATTTTTCTTTAAATGGTTGGGCATGCCTGTCTACATTTTCTCTCATCCTTGACCTTAAACACCTCCCCTACATAAGGGTCTTCCCAGGTCTTCAACTTTGCATACGTTATGTGGATGATTAGAAATTGAAATAAAACAATATAATTTCTTGAAATTTTTATAAATCAATGCTAAATACAGTCTATAGTTGTGGCTTGATCGGGTATTAATTCGTTGTGGACTGTTACTTATTAGATATCTGCTATTAAAAAATTCTGTTATGCAAAATATGAGATGGGGCGTCACACAAATGCTAGCTTACACAATAAGAAACCATCTTTTCTACCCACTTACTGAGTGATATTAATAGTTGTAATATAAATAACATGTTTATAATTTCCTGCAAATACTACTGTCTTCTTTCTCGGGGAAATTAGGTAACATATAAATAAAATCACAAAAGTAGAACATTGATATTTAATGTAGGTGCTATGAGATATGATTATGAATACACGTTCATTTAAAATGGCGGGTCCCTCCAACATTGGAGGTCAATTCTGCTTCACACTAAATGTTAAATATTAACGGGATACTTAAAATTTACAAATTTTAAAACGAATAGATCGAGGGTTTAGTTCGAAATTATGAATTTCTTTGAAAATACATTTATGACATATAATTATTTTTTACTCACCACTCCAATTTTGAAGTAAAAAAAGAACCCCTTACCAATATCAAGACATACAATTATTTTTTTCTTGATTGTTAGATCTTTGAAAAGATATCAAGATATTAAAAAATCTTATACACTCTTTAAAAAACATGATATAATACTAAATTAGAGGAAGACAAGGTCATGAGCAATCTAACAATAATAAAATAAGGCTAAACAAAATTTTGGGTGAGAACCTATATTCATGTTGAAACATTTTTCTTAAATTATAATCATTTAAAAAAATCATTTCTAATTGTGAATGGCTCGTACCATGTCATTAATCCTTTAACACTAAACTATTTAAAATAGTTATCTAATTTATTATTCCATTTTTTAATGAAGTAAAAACAAGGTTAAGTAGCTTGCCAATCTAGGTTTATTATTTGTGACATTCATGTAGATTAAAAATGTAATATTTAAATTATTATTGAATAATTATTGTAATTTTACAATAAGGTATCTTAAAAATAAGTATTTTCTTATGTAATCCTCATTGAATTTTGAGGGAGATATTGTTTGACATTGGTGGTATGGGATACCCTTACATAACCTTATCTTTCACATACTTTTCAAATATAATAGATATTTTATTGTTGGAGATTATTGGTCACTGAGATAATATTAAGATGGGTAGGTTGAGAACCCTTATGGACAACATCAAGAAATTCGAGATGTAAATACTAAGTGATTGTGAATATCTTTAATATCATTATGATTCAAAAGCTTACTAAGTTCTAATGTGACAAGGGAAGCTTGTTAAATTGAATCTTATGGCCATAAACAGTGTATACCTTAGAGGAAAGTTATTCCTTATTTTTTACACATTAGAAATGTATTAGTTCCCATTCTAGTTGACTCTCATACTTGCATCATGTTGCATGGAGTAGATGCAATATTGACTTGCTTACACATTGATCTCCTTTTTATTGTATGAAAATCTACCCTTCTCATGAAGATTAGGGCCACTCTTAGTGGATGAGACGTTCAACATATCCAAAGGGTTTTGTGGTTGAAGGTAAAGCCTTCTATGATACTCTCCTTATTTGCATCTCATACAGTTGTGGTTAGTTTCCATGATGATATATTATTTTATTTTTGTTCACATCAAGGAAAAACATGTTGATTATGTATAATTACATTGTATTTTTTTATATTTTTGAAAATATGTATTAATATAAATGATGTAATTATGATGACTCCTAATGATTTAACTAGAAATAGTAAACTATATTATGTTTGTACTTTTGAAATATGATAAGTAGGAAATATTAATTTATGAATGAACAATTAATTTATTTTATAATTAGATAATTGTTATGATCAAAGAAAGAATAAATGCTATGTTAGTGTTTATTTGAGATAATTCTGAATTAATGATAAAGGTTATTAAGATTAAATTAAAATTTGATTTTAGTAGAATTACTTTGAATTAATACATTTAATTCTTACTAATTGTATAAGTGATTAATAATCATGATAAAATCTATAATATTTAAGAAATCTTCATGGGAGTCAAATTTAAATAAGAAATTGACACTTTTAGGTGTTCCCCAAGGTGGTTCTTATAGGAAAACTATACAGGGGAGAGAAAATAAACACTAGCAGAGGTAAATACGGATCAAAAAACCTATAAGCATGTCCCATTAAGATCTTAATATTAATGATAATCAACACATACAAAAGTACACTAAATCCATGCAAAATGACATCTAAAACCACCCATGAATAAATTAGGTGTCTATAGAATCAATAAACACTAGCAGAGGTAAATATGGATAAAAAACCTATAAGCATGTCCCATTAAGATCCTAATATTAATGATAATCAACACATACAAAAGTACACTAAATCCATGCAAAATGACATCTAAAACCACCCATGAATAAATTAGGTGTCTATAGAATCAAACATATTTAAATGGGATATGCATTAACTTTGTGATATAGGTCCCATTATGTTTTGGTCATTTTAAGTGGTTGTATTTTACTTCAATTCGAAGTAAACTCAAAGTAACGACATGTTTTTTTATAATTGAACATAGTAGTAGAAACTTTATTTTGAGTCATAAACCCACAATTATTATTTAATATTGTGAATTTATACAAATGAATATAAAAAATGTACATTTTTTAATCTAGTATTAATTTATTATTAATATTTTTTGGCATAAAATGGTGATTTTTCAACTAGGTTCCCTAACCTGATACAACATGTACAATCGTTAAAAAAAAGTGATATCTTATCACCATGTAACTCAAATATGTTAATTTCATAGAGGCATGTATTGATGAACTATCTCAAACAATAAATAATAAAATAATCCTAACACAAGGATGGATTATCATTGCCACTAAAAGCTATCTACTAGAAAAGGGAGCTTTGGCTCCTTCAAACAAAATAATGACATACACTAGAACACCATTTTCATCCAATCAAGTAGAAATATTCTATCCTTCCTCTATTGCATCCCCTACTACTCAATATAGGTCTACTATAACCTTCACAAACCCCTAGTTACTCTAAACTCTATTTTCTACCTAGAAATGTTTTAGATAATCGACACAAATGTATTGAATAGGTTGTAATATTTTACCTAATAGACTCTAAATAGGTTTTGATAGTTTATAAAAATAGTAATCATGTATGGGAGGGTAAATAATGATAATTTGTATAAATCATTGAACACTCTCACACTCACCTATGCTACCTTGAAAATTATTTTCTCCTTTTTGTCAAGGCTACCAACATCCAAATTTTATTCTACATATATGTATGTGATTTTTAATTTTTTAAATTTAATATACAAAGAAGATATGCTTCTTGGACTAAATCAACCATTGATCCAAAAATTATTCAAAACTTTTGATGGATTACATGAATCAATATGAGAGAGTCACCTCCATTGTGAATCCAATGAATATGATGGTGGATAACTAGCTTATGAAATTTAAATAGCAACTTAATTTAGTGTTTGATTCCTTTTATAGGCTAGAGGGAAGGAAAATAAGATAATTTCCATCCGATTTTCTCAAAATGACACCAACCTTGATCTTGCTAGTGTTTCCTCTTAAGGCTCCATCAAAGATCAATTTTACTCACTCTACATATGGCCTCTACCACATGAATAACTTCCTAACCATCTTATCAACATGTTCCCTATATTAGGGGTAATCTTCACAAGGGGCCATTTGGTGATAAAATATCTAGATCTGGGACCCTTTTTATTTTCATAAAAGTGAGCAGAGATATTTTATATTATTTTAATTTTAAGGTTGGAAATCAATACCTATATCAACAATTATTTATTGTTTAAAATTACTTTACACCTCTTTTTACAAATGTGTCATAAGACTATGATAAAAATTCCTTTACACAAGATGTTAATGGAGCCATCAAATTGGGGTGGGGATTGAATGCATTTTATTAACCAAAACATGACCCAATTAACCTCACATTGTTATTTCAAACATGGTCAGATCATGTTAATAACATTAAAATGGAGAAAGATATGATCATGAGATTACTCTACTTCATAGCATTAACAACATATAATGCTAAATTATTGATGTTTATTTAAATAACATATGAAATATTATATTACATTGCTTTAGACATTGGATGTTGACTCAAGGTAATCAAATAAGGAGATATATTTTTTGTATCATGTTCAACAATAATATAAGAAAGAAAAGGAAATTAAATACTCAAGGTTAAACTTAGGGCCAAAAGTTTATTTATGTCATTTTGGAAAGGAAACACTTTTGAGGTTTTGTCTATTGTAATATAAAATAACTATGCTAAAAATAGACATACTCTCCAATGTAATTAGATTTCTATTACATAGCATGGTTATGGAACATAATGTTCAACATGTTAGAGTGGGCCTTAATTTAATATCGATCTAGATAGGATCGAATGTAAGAATAAATTACCTATTATATAAGTGAAGTAAAACATGAGATAGAAGAAGCCTTTAGATAATAATCATAGATTAATTATCATTAGCAATAGAAGCATTCACATCATTATTCTTTATTAGTCATAAAAGCTTTAGAAAAGGTACGCATATAGGTGGAAGATAAACATGTCCTCACATACTCATGAATTTGGGGCTATCTTTCACAATGACTTAAAAATTCACCTAAATAAGCTAACTAAACATGTGTAGGGAAATAACATTAAATGGAATAAAAACCTACACTAACAGCCCCCATTAAGTGTAGATTAAGAGGGCAGTGTAACTTGTTCCTAGCATAAAGTCATGAGGAGCTACCCAGGTACAATAAAATACCCCATATAAGAGGATTCTAGAGCTACCCGAACCCTAAGAAGAGCATAAAAATGAAGACACTTTCTCTTTGTGAAGGGTTTGGTGAATATATTAATAATTTTATTCATTATCTAGATGAAACAGAGATTAATTACTTATTCATGGATGATATCCCAAATTAAAGGAGTGTGAGTCTCAATATGCTTGGTTGTTGAAGGAGGCTTGGATTCTTTCAGATCTAGATTGTGATTTGGTTATCATAGAAGATGATTTTTGGTTGTTGAAACTAGATCCAAAGCTTAGTGAGAATCCCTTGATGCCAAATAACATCAATGGAATTATTAAAAACTCCTCTATATTATGCCTCTATATAAGATAAAACAATATCATTATGTTTCTTGCTTGATAAGCTTATTGGATCTAAACCAAGAAATAAATTATAACCTAAAATATATTTATGACTCTGAATATCACTAGCCTAATCTAAATTTGTAAAACCAATCAAGTTAAGATCAATGCATACTCCATATTTAATTCCAAACTTGAGAGTACCTTTCATGCAGTAGAGAATCTAGTTAGCTAATTTTTAGTGTAGCTCATGTGGTTCCTACATAAATATATAGACCATGCCCACTGTTTATGAAATGTTAGGTCTAGTGTGTGTAAGGTAAATGTGACTACCAGTAAGTTGTCGATACAAGGTAGAATCAACCAAAATAGATGGACAATCAGCCTCAAGCTTCACACAAGATAGAAAGGGATTTGGAGTGATCTTGTAGTCCACCATCTTAAACAATGTAAGAAAATGAAGAGTACACTTATATTTACAATAGTGTTCTTAGAGTCAAACTGAAAAATTTTAATCCTGAGGAAGTAGTGTAATAAACTAAACTTAGCAATTGAGAACTTATCAGATAAAGTAGTTTTTAGTACTATAATGGCCAAGGAATAATTCCCTATGATTAAGAGGTCATCCACGTAGAGAATCATAACCAACAATAAATATTCCTAATGTAAAATGTAGACATTTAAATCAAAATTGAATCTAGTGAACCCAATGAAAATAATAAAGGAGTCCAATTTGGTATACGTAGCTCAAAAATCTTGTTTCAAGCCATATATTATTAAAGTTTGAAAAATAATGAAGAATCTTCCATAAATCCTTGTGTTTACTTCATGCATATTTCCTATTTGAGGTCACCATGAAGAAATCAATCTTCACATTCATTTGATGAACATCCTAATAATGTGATGTGGTAATGTCAAGAGTGAGTTAGATTGAGTTTATTCTAGTAACTAGAACAAACATCTTAGTATAGTTAATGACAAGTACCTAAGAATTTTTTTTTACTACCAAACATGATTTAAACTTAGGTATGGACCCATCTTCTGCATATTTTGTTTGATAGATCCACGTACATCATATAAGTTTTCTTCCCTTAGGAAGAGGGACTAAATCCCAACATTTATTCCTATGTAAGGAACCATAATCAGTTTCCATAGTATAATCCTAGTTAAGAGTATTAGATGCCTTGTGAAATGAATATTAATTGAAATTAGCTATAATGAAAGCATGTGGGGCATTTTGTAATTATGGATGGGCTTGCCTCATGTTTGATGGATCTTTAACTCAATGGATAACACTTTGTAGTTTACATCTAAACCAAAAGAGGATGATATTTGAGAGAGTTAGAAGGAGATTCCTCATCCTCTAAATATATTCTAGGAGGAAGAGGTGAGACTCAATCACCACTCTCATCAACAGATCTTGAATAAGAATATGGATCATCAAAAAGTTACTTAGGTGGGTCTAAATCAATAAAATTAGCATCAAATCCTAGTGTGTCTAAGGAAGGGGAAAGGTGTCGAGTGTGGGATCTTAAGGACTCTTTTGAAAATGAACACTCGTCTCAATGAACAAGTTTCAAGTGGTGGGATGGAGAAACCTATATCCCCTGACACCCTTAGGATATATTACAAAGATGCAAGGCTGAATATGAGGTTCCATTGCCTTACTTTTATTTTTATTATTGTGGGTCATAATAGGAGATCCATATACTCAAAATTTATTCACTTTTAGGTTTTTATCACTCCAAGCTTCAAAATGAGTGTCTTTCTTAAATTATTTATAATGAACTCTATTTTGGATATTAAAAACACAATTGATAACCTCAACCCAATACTAAGGTGCATGAGACTTGTAATGTAGCATATAATTGGCCATTTACTTCAAGGACCTATTTAAGTACTCTATAAAACCATTATACTAAGTAATACATGGAATAATATTTTTTAGTTCAATCCTCTTAGAAGTGCATAATTATTAAAAGTAATTACTAACATACTCACCACCATTTTTAGTATGAAAAATCTTGATGGCTTTACTTGAGTATTTTTTTAGCACCTTAAAGTTATAAAAATTATCAATGGACTCATATTTTTTCTTAATAAAGTACACCCATGTATACCTCAAAAATACAGTGATGAAGGTAAACATGTATTTAGTCCTATTAAATGAAGGGGTTGTAAATGGTCTAGAAATATCAATATGAACTAGTTCCAATATCTATGTATCTCTCCATGATTTGCCTTTGTCATAATTATCCTTTGGATGTTTACCAAGTATGCAAACCTGGAAAAATACATCAAAATATGAATGGATGAAAAACCTAAAACCATGTCATAACACTTGAGTTACTCTATGTAGTGATATTTGAGATTGCTGAATCATTCATGGCATAATTTACTCACTCCATATAAATGATTGATAAGTATAGTATAGGTTTGATAAAGATAAAAATGTAATAAAGTATAAAATCATGATAGGTGATCTTATATCCCAAATATAATAATAGAGTCATTATCTGATTCCTTAACAACCATTAAATTAGGTGTGAACTCAACTCTCTTACCCAAATCGATGTAAGTGATCTGATAAACAAATAAGGGATTGGTGGCTAATGAGGGAACACATAAAACATCCTAAACTATCCTATCATTCATTTCAACATTCTATCTCACTCTAACTTATATGGAAGTATCATCACCCAAAAAAATAGAAGGCATAGAACAAGGTTTAAAGGATGAGAAAAGGTCTTGAGATGAAGACATGTGGTGCGAGGGTCCATAATCAATTGCCCATGTAAAAGGCTGGGACAAAAATATAATAAGTGATTTTTTATTATATTTTCACTTTCTACTATCATTTTCCTTAGAATAATCCTATGTTGATGAATTCTGATTAGTTGAATCAACGAAATTGATATTGTGGTTCTCAAGCATATTAGTTAGTTAATCTGCTTCTTCATACACTTGGTTTCATCATGCCAGGATATATTATATTAGGCACATGAGATTTAATATTTATTAGGTTTCACATCTAAAGAAGATGACTCTTTTGATGCTTTGAACTAAGCATCATATTTATACCCATTTATTTACTTTGTGTCCTTATTTTGTTTCTTCTCCTTGATAAGACCAGAAGTAGTTTTTTGTTAATGACCTATAATTAATGAATGAAATTTTGAGGACATCAATGTCCCCATTTTAATAATCTTGAATTTATCTTGAGTCAATTTAGCAACAAATTCATCCAAGGACACCATAGTCTATGTATCTCTAATGGCATGTTTAGTGGTGTGGCATGTAGAAATTAAAATAGAATAGTTAGATCCCAATTTGGTAAATATGGAGAGAATAAATTGGTCATCTTTTTATTAATGCCACACATTTTATACTACAACTCGAGTGATTTGAATTTTGTGGATAATTCATATATAGTGTCAAAGTTGTCTAGGCTCAAATTGATGAGATCATTCTCTAACTCATGACAACACATTATCTCATTCTTCCCAAATAGTGTTTATAACATAACACACACTTGATTAGGAGTACTTATATATTTAATATGAAATAACAAGTCAAGAGACATTGATAGACATAGTATCCTATAGGCATCATCACTTATGTTATACCAATTTACATTCCCTGCATCTAGTGTCAGTTATATTTTTGAACCAATAATGATCTGGTGTAAGACTTTATTCCTTAGGAGGATTTGTATTTTGACTTTCAACTCTCAATAGTTGAATAGGTTAAGAATTGGAATGTGATTTAGATTCATTGTAATAGGTATGTGCTACATTGTGTTTACTAGAAATACAAGGATGTACAACCTCTGAATCTACATAGGTTCAATTTTACAAGGCCCAAAAATATTACTAATGATTATAATTCAATAAAACTCACACTTAAAAAAAACATGGTGCCTGAAAAGGAGATATTGGTTGAAATTTATATAGCTTTGATGATTATTACTCATAAAATAATTCTCCACTTTGCATAATTTTTTGGGTGGACAAATTTTTTCCCAACTTTGAGAAGAAAACTTAAGCCCCCTTGGTTTGATTGTGAGCAAGGGATAAACTCCCATGTGACTGGGGGGATAATAATTAGGATGACTATTACCCTCAAAAATTTTAACATCATAATTATGAGCTACTAATTCAATCAATATTTTTGTGTTTATATTTATGGTTGCTTCCATAACTCAAACTTCCACTTCTAAGTTTAGGACTACAAGCACAGTTCAAAGTTCTACATCAGAGAAAGGAGTGGCACTTGTAGGTATTAGAGATGTATAGAGTTTTGGCAGATTGGAGATAGAGGTATTGGATGAAAGAGGACCTCATTTAACCATAAAAAATGGTAGAGTAGTCAAGAATTTTGACATGTGCAAATAGGGTTGAAATTTCTACCAAGTCCAAAAAACCCAGATTTGATACAACTGTGAAAAAACCACTAAAGACCCACTAAGGATCTATAAAAACCTAGAAAAAATCTAAATTATTTTTTATTGAATAACCTAGATGGTAAGGATTTACATGAAATCCATGAAAATGCCTTGAAACCCTCTAAAATGGTCAAAATCTACTATCAAGAAACTAGGTTGTGTTTATAGTGGATCTTAGGGATTTGACACCTTTCTGAATCTCATTGTAACTAGAGTTTTTATAGTAAAACCTAACAGATGAAATATGAACATCATGAAACACCTTTATGTTGTTTTTTTATGAATATAGATCAATGTAAAACCCTATAATAATTTTTTTAGGAAAGGGCAAATATTCAATTTTCTAGGTCAACGAATGGCATATCTATGACACGCAAGTTGAAAATCGAGATTTAAAAATAAGAACAGAAATATTCAAATACCATAAATGATATGATACCATATTGGAGTACACCATAATTTAGGATAGGTATTGATAGAATTTAATGCTTGAATAAATTAGCTATTGTAGAAGTGAAATCAAACATGAGCTAGAAGAAGCTTTCTAATAACAATCATGAATGAATTATCATTAACAATAGAAACATTCATATCATTATTTTTTATTAGCCATAAAATCTTTAGGGAATGTAAATAAATAGAAAGAAGATAAGCATGTCCTCACATCCTCATGAATGTGGGATTATCTTTAATAATGACATAAAAAGACACCTAAGCAATCTAACTAAACATGTGTAGGTAAAAATTATTAAATGGAATAAAAACTACACTGACAAAATATTATTCCATCCTATCTAGTAACTCAAAAAATTCTGAGAGTGTGGCTTAAAATTATTACAAAATGGTGAGAGTGTGGCTTAAATTTCTCTTAAGAGGGTGAGAGCATGGAATAAATTGCTTATAAAATGGTGAGTGTGAAAAATTGCTAAATTTTAAAATGATGAGATTGAAGTGGATTGATCTAATTTTACCTAAATATGGTAGATTTTGGAAGGACACATCCTAGTAATGTTTTAAGACTAAAATGATTGGATTAAGTATTTTTTGACTAGTGTATACACCCTAATTTGGTCAAGAAACCACACATATCATGTCTTTTCATAATCCTTTTCATATGAGACTTTGACTGAAGAATATGATCCTTGTTCACATTATCCATGTCTTTGTTTTACTTATCTTGGTCTTGTTTATTGCTTTTTATCACCTCTATGTGATCCATAAAATTTAGAAAATATACGTTTATGTATTTTAAATTTGATTTACAATATTAATTTATGGAATAATTAAAAATTGACTTTCAAAATATCAATTTAACAATAATAATTCAAGAAATTCAATCACATAATTTTATAATGGATTTTGGCACTATGTCTTACGTCTCTGGGTCCTATATCGATGGATATATTAAGAAAAACATTTAAAAATTACTTACATATATTTTTTAAATTAAAAATAAACAACAAAAAAGTTGTTCTTCAGGAAAAATACTGCTAGTCTCTTTTTAGACTTTCTTTAAATTCTACTCCAAACTCTTTCTACAAGCTCCGCAAGCTCCTTATAGCCTCTAGCTATGGCTGCTAGCAATTTTGAATTGTAATACAAATGTAATTTCATGGATTTATATAGCCACTCAATCTCATAGCCCAAGAGGTTGGGATTTATCCTTTTGACATGATAGGTCATGGGTTTGAAACCTATGGCATAGGTTTTGGTGGGCATGTGTATCTTATGTCCCACATTTGGAAAATGGTGGGCATTTTGGGTTTTAAATAACCATGAAACTTGTGGTTATAATGCCAAGTATTTGGTATGGGCATGTATTTCATTGGTATGTGGTGGTCTCATGTCATATGTGGGGATATTACGTGACATGTTGAGTTTCACATGGATGGAACGTGGATATTATGTGGTGACTTTGGGTTTCACATGCCATGTGGATTTACATAGAAAATATAAGATGGTTTGTTTATAACATTCGAGAAATAAAATTGGACCTTAGAAAATAATGAATGGTGGAAATCCACGTGGTGGCTTGAGGACCCACCACCTGGTATAATATCACCATGTCAGTTGTTGATCTCTTGCAACGCCACTTGTCAACCACTCATTGTAACACTTGTCGACATCCAGCTGGATGTTCAGTTCAAACCCCAATTTTTTTATTGATTATTAAAGATGACTATATCACTTATCAAAGACAAATGATAAAAACCACACATATTTTTTTCTCACACTTTATGCCACATGTCATTCTTAATGGTCCAAATTTTACCACATCATCCTATTGACTGAGTTTGACCATAACTTTGACTAGCCATATCTTTCACATACGGTCTCCATTTCATGAATCATAACTTATACCAAAAATTTCATGATGAGATCTTTTCCATGGAACTATTATTTAATCATTTCATAATGGTAAATTTCTATAGTTTGACCAACTTTGACCATTTTGACTAGAACTTTGGCTAGCTGCACAAGGAACACATGAGCTATATTTTCTACATTCTGCATACCATTAGAAAGGTCTCAGTGGGATTTATGAAATGGTGAAAGTTTTGATCTACTATATAAAATTTTATAAATTGACTTCCAGATTAATCTTCCCTATTAAGAAGGCTTTTTATCCTCAAAAAGCTAGTACTGGACCTGGTACTCCATGTGAAGATCTTTGTATGGCTCTGGCTTGAATGATCTCCTGAATGTTAGTTATATAGGTACTTTTATGGGTCTTTAGATTTGAAATTGTAAAAATATTGTAGGACATCTGGTGTTATAACAATCACCATTTATAATAGTCCTTTTAGGGTTTTTACCTAACAACACAATTTACAAAAATTTCCCTTGTTGGGTCTTTGACAAACACTATAATGATTTTAAACATTTCCCATAGAGTCTAATATAAATCAAATATATGCATAAACAATGCCTATATTTTGGTCTTACAAACATAAAGCAAATATGTATGTTTGCACACTCTAAAACATACAAATTAAAATATACAACTTGTTTTCTGAGTTGTCCCTGATGCTTCTCATGATGACATCTTTCTATTATCTTGCAGTATTCCTATCTACAACATAGATGAGTGAAATAACACTGAAGGCACCATTTATATATAATGTTTATTGTCAATGTTCTCGTACGAGATATTCTATCCCATCTTTTACAATTCTATACTAATTTTAATTCTTGGAAAATGTTGTCTTTCTTAGAGACAAGTATGGTTTACCCAAGAAATTACCACTAAATTAAAGTGGAACCATATCTAATTCAACTTCTTCTAAAACATTGGCAGTAATTGCAAACCATAGTTTACATGTTTTACTTACATGTACATTATTACCATCATCTATTCTATCTAGCTAATAGGGTTGGAAAAGTGGCTTAGTTTCTAAACTTAGTGTTTCTACAATATCTTCTAAGATCAAATTACTTTGATAATTTTTATCAAAAATAACATCTACTTTAGAATGCTTAACAATTATTCTTTTGAAAAAGTGTTTCTTACCTTTCCAGGTTGATAATTTCAAAATTGTTAGTGTCTCATTGACTACCATCTCCTTCGTTGATGTTATCTCAGGTTCTGATTGACTATATTATGTCTGAGGAGGCTCTATATTTTAATTGATGAAAGATGCAGTTACAACCTTTGTCTTAGGTTGTTGCTGACCTTGCTTATCTTCTTTCAACATTTTTCCCTTAGCATTAAAGTAAAAACCTAACTTCATTTCTTCCTTAGGTAATTCTATTTTGTCAGTCTTATTCATGACATTTCTCTTAAACATCTTTCTAGGGATTTCTGAGACATAATTATAAAATACATTTGAGTATTTATTCTTTGCATACCTTGATGGTTCATTTGAATATTCTTAGTCCAATGTAACTATCACGTCTTCGAAGATTACTTCTTTTGGCTGTTCAAGATATTTTGACTTGCTGCTTGAGTCACTTTTCAACATAGCTTCTTAGGAAGATTGTCCTTCACCTCGATATCCTAATCTTGCATAAAGTGGTCTCTTCACAACTTGGATAGGTTGGATAATTCCTTGACCATTAATGCCAAGACCCTTTATATTAAATCCCATCTTAGCTAGCAGCTTAGAACCTATTCCCCTTGTGTGCTTCTCAAATATATCAACATAATTACTTGATGAATGTATAGATTTAGAAAACAAATTATCCCTAACATTCTTAATATAATAAAAAAAAATGATTTCATTTCTTTTGTTTTTTAAATGCAACATAATATTTGGTACTTGACTTGGCAACATCTCTCAAAAGAATCATTTATTTTCTACTTGATGCCTAGGAGAATTGGGCTTTGTATATTCTCTGACAGGTGCCTTCCCCTTTGCTTTGCATCTCTGTTGGTACCAGGATGGAGCTTTGTGAATGTGCAAATTCTATCAATGATCCATAACGTGACCTTCTTTAGAGTAGTATCCACAGACTTTTGACTCCACTCACATTTGATTCTTTTGACAACATTCTTGCTATAGTTCTACCCATAGAGCATCAATGCTCTATTGGAGCTTTTTGATCTGTAACTCATGTCTTCATTCTACATCTTGTTGTCATGGTTCTTACAATTACATGTATTACATCAATATAATGACAATAGTATTCAACAATAGCTGAACTTGAACTAGCATTGGATCTATTATTCTACAATAGCTGAGTTTATCTAAAATAATAAAATCATAAATTCACCCACAATTCTAGTTTTGATATCAAACTTGATGTTTCAAAACAATGTTTACATATAGCTTAACCTAGCACACTAAATGCTCTGATACCAAACTAATATGTAAAATTTAGTAAATAAATGCTTAAATATTTTAAATTTGCTTTACAATATTAATTTATAGAATAATTAAAAAGTGACTTAAAAAATATCAATTTAACAAGAATAATTTAAGAAATTCAATCACATAATTTGATAATGGAGTTCAACACTATGGCCTACATCTTCGGGTCCTATATCGATCGATATATTAGGAAAAATGTTTAAAAATTACTTACAAATGTTTACAAAATGAAAAATGAAAAACTAAAAAGTTTTTCTTCAAGCAAAAATATTACTAGTCTCTTTTCAAACTTTCTCCAAATTCTGCTCTAAACTCCTACAAGCTCCACAAGCTCCATATAGCCTCTAGTTATGGCTGCTAGCAATTTCAAATTGCATTACAAATGTAATTTTGTGGCTTTATATATCCACTCAAGCCTATAACACAAGTGGTTTGGATTTATCCTTTTGACATGATAGGTCATGGGTTCGAAACCTATGGCATATGTTTTGGTGGGCATGTATATCTTATGTCCCACATTTGGAAAGTGGTGGGCATTTTTGGTTTTAAATAACCATGAAACTTGTGGTTATAATGCCAAGTATTTGGCATGGGCATGTATTTCATTGGTATGTGATGGTCTCATGTCATATGTGTGGACATTACATGACATGTTGAGTTTCATGTGGATGTAACATGGATATTATGTGGTGACTTTAGGTTTCACATGACATGTGGATTTACATGGAAAATATAACATGGTTTGTTTGGAACATTTGAGAAATGAAATTGGACCTTGGAAAATAATGAATGTTGCCAAACCATGTGGTGGATTGAGGACCCACCACATGGTCCAATCTCACCACACCACTTTTCAACCTCTTGCAATGCCACTTGTCGACTACTCATTACGCCACTTGTTGATGTCTAACTAGGTGTTCCATTCAAACCCCAATTTTTTTTTCTGATTATCGAAGATGACTATATCACCTATCAAAGATAAATGATAAAAAACACACATTTTTTTCTCACACTTCATGTCACGTGTCATGTTCTTACTAGTCTAGATTTTTCCATGTCATCTTGTTGACCAAGTTTGACCATAACTTTGGTCAGCGATATCTTTCGCATATGATCTCTATTTCATGAACCACAAATTATGCCAAAAATATCATGATGATCTCTTGGCCATGGAACTATTCTTGAATCATTCCATAATGGTTAATTTATATATTTTGACCAACTTTGACCTACTTTGACTAGTTTGAATAGAAATTTGACTAGCTACACAAAGAACATATGAACTATATTTTATGTGTTCCACATACCATTAGAAAGGTCTCAACATGCTATATGCAATGGTGTAGGTTTTGATCTACTATAAAACCTTTTTTGAATTGACCTCTAGATAACTATGTTATCTCAGTCAATTGACCTATACCTTCAAGAACCACCAAACTTGGTTTGTGTTAGTCGCAACCTATTTTTTTGAATCCCAAACAAAAAAATTCTATAGGATTACAATTCCTGAGACTCCTGTCTTACTCAATGTTATTGTCCAATGGTCCTTTTTTATTATTTAACAGGGCCTCAACCCTTATTATCCCCTCCCTTAAGTTTTATTTATATTTTAGATGTTGGCTAATGTGAATAAATCTCCCAAATTCAAAATAAAGTTTCTCTTATATAAAGGACTTCATAAGGAATTTTATATCTAGCACTTACTACTTTGACATAATAAATAATTAAAAATTAATCAATAGTATAGCTCACCATTTTGCATTACACATAGATTTGCATGCTTGATCAAGGAAGGACATAGGCGAAAGTGATTATTGCATCTACCATGCATGTTGATTATGCATGTTCCCTAAGGGATAACTACATTTTATCTAAGACTCTAGCTGGAGGGTTAATCTAGGAAATGATTAGGATAGTAGGGGTTCTAGATCTTGTGATCATACTTCCCCTAACCTAAATTTTGTTAGGTTGTGGAGCTAAAAGCTTCACTGATGCAAACAGGAGAGGAGGTTGCTGAAGGTTGCTGAGTTACAGAGAAGCTGGGGTCGGTCTGATCAGCCGACGTCGGCAGGATAGCAGAGAGAAGCAACCGACGTCGGTCATATATCGGCCGACGTCGGTCACCTCCAGGCAAACAGGGACCGATGTCGGTCGCCTGTGTGGTTCGACTGCGAGCTAATTACAGGTAGTTAGCTAATGAACCAAGTGTTTGCATGATGAGTGCTAATTTTAGACTCATAGCTGCGGATCTAATTATTGTAATTAGATGTCTAATTATTGTTTGAATGAGATCTATATAATAGACTCATGGTTGTATTGGAAAAGTGTTCTAGTTTGAGTTGAGCAAAGTTTGCTCCTTCTGTGTGTGAAGTGAGTAAGGGTGTTCCTCCTAGTTCCATATCAGTGCCAAGCTTGGTACTGGTTGGAGAATCATAAGGACTTGGTGAGGCAAGGACAAGGGTTCTTCAGGGTGTAGAGTGATTTACATGGTAAGTAAGATCGTTGATCTGCAGGTGTATGTGTGTGCAAGGTTAAGGTTCACAGGTGAGCAGAACCGTGTTTGATTTGCAAGTGTGCAAGATCATATAGACATCAACACAACAGGGAGCAGTATCAGGCAGGATCTACTTGGAGTACAGGTGTGTACTCGGATAGAGCAAGAGAGGAAGGCAAGGGAGTTCCTTCCATAAGTATGGTTTGTTGAATTGCAGGTTGTTGCAGATTCATGGGAGATCTACTTGAAGTACCTTGAGTACTTATTGAGTACGTGGAGTACTTATGGAGTGCGTGGAGCACTTGTGGTGTGCATGGAGCACGGGAGGTGAACACCAACTCTGTATTTGAGTTGGGTGTTGGGACCTGAGAGGGAGAGCTTTGGGGAGAAGAATTACTGTTCACTTGAGGTGTGGAAAACCTCTGTAAGGTGGTGGAGAAGATGTGGGATATTCTCTATTGTATTCTTTTCTATATAAAGTGTTAATACAAGTTGTGTATTGTCTCTCATATGCTGTGTTATTCTAAATTCTAGTTACTTGTTGATTCTGGTTATTTCCGCATATTAAGTTGCTTGAAGTTGGTAATCAATTGTATGCTTCCAGTGTTTCGCACCCTGACAAGTGGTATCAGAGCTAAGGTTGCAGGAAGCAGGGTTGTGTTTGGTTACAGGGCACTCTCAGTGGTTTCTGATCGAGTGGGAGTAGAGCAACGGCAGATCAAAGCAAGCTAAGAATGGAAGAGTTGAAAAGCACAGATGGTTACTTAAGGTCCCATGGAAAGAAAGAGCAGGTAAAAGAACATTGCTGGTTGGTAGTAGATCAGCATGAAGAAACTGAAGATACAGATGTAGCAGGTGCTATTGCACAGGATGTGTTTGCAGGTTTCTTGGATAAAGTTGAATCTTGGATAAAAGATTCAGTTGCCTCTTTCCATGCAGCCCCAGGTAGAGGAGCTGGTGAGCCTTGCCAAAGAATTGGCAAAGGTTAAGTGAAGCTAAAATTACAGGTGGCCAACACACAGGTGTTGATGAAGGTCATGCAGGTCCCAGGTTTGGAGATATGGCTAATTTCTTCAGAAAGATTGGGTGATGAGAGATGCACAAGAACTCTCATAGCGGTAGCACTTGAATTAGCTGGTGGTAAGAAAATAGGTATACTTTATCTACTTGTTTATATTACTGATTCTTCTTCTGTTGCGGAGACGTGGCTTCATAGGCTTGGTCACATGAGCAGGAAGGAGATGCATGTTCTTAAGTGGAAGACAGATATATTTGACAGGATTAAGAACTGGAAAGCCTTGGTGTTCTTGGAGGAGATGGCGGACAGAAACTAGTGGATGGGGCTAGATACTTCTGAGCAGAGCAGTTTGGACATGTGTTTTGATTCAAAGGAGCTCGCGGGTAAAAAGTCATCACTCACAGGCGAACACAGATACCGATGTCGGTCAGGAGGAACCGGCGTCAAACAGACAGTTGCCGATGTCGGTCATGTGCAGACCAAAGCCGACAGTGTCGGGCAGAGTAAGACCAACGTCAGTCATGGGACCGACGTCAGCAGTATGTAAGACCGATGTCGGTCAGGAGGACCGACGTCGGCAGCACAGACACTGCAGGGTCGGTAGTCAGGGACAGATGCATGGAACCGACGTCGGTCGGATGCAGACTGTGGGGTGGCCGAGGTCGGTCACTATAATGAATTTTGGGTGGACAGCATGTTGTCAAGGAGTCTTAAACACCCATATGGAGGACTGAAGGCGTAAGTAGGCCCTCAAATTTGTGTTCCTCTTCTTCATACTTATTGCTGATTATAGAGCAGGAAGGATCCAAGAAACAGGTGGGAGCATGGCAGGTATATGATGCAGAACCAGACGGGAGTTTTGGTAGGTTTGCCAGCTGGATGAAAGCACAGAGATGAATGGATGCCTTAGTAGAAGAATAGAGAGAACGGATATGTGAGATGAAAGACCAGGTCATATGGTCTTGAGGAGCTGCAGGATAGTGGTACAGGTTTTGACAGGTGGAGGACAGAGGATGACTCTAGTCAGTGTCAGGGTAACTACTGTGGTTTGACTTACCAAGGGGATGATGATTGCAACATCATTCTGTTGCTGTATGTGGATGATATGTTTTGCTATAGTAGGTTTGTACATACAAGGTTTTGCTGAGCTAAGGGTAAGATTAGTTTCAGTGGCATGTCATGAGGAGTTTGGAGCAGTGGAATTCTTTGACATGGGAGGCATGGAGATCATAAGTTGATTTTGTCTCGAGTGGGAGCTGATGTGAATCAGGTGTTGGCAAGGTTCAGGATGCAGAGTCGGAGCACACTAAGGGCTGGACAGGTACAGTGTCTGAAATCACATGAGGTCTGGTATAGACCTGAGTATTCCCATGCAGTGGGAGCTGTCAGAGAGTTAGGAGCCAATTCAGGGAAGTGGATTCTCAGGTATTTGAGAGGGACCGGCAGCAGGGATTCATGCTATGCAGGGTCAGGACTTCACTACATGGATTTATAGGTTCGAATGTGGCAGGGTACTCGGATGACAGGAGGTACATCACAGGTTGTGTGGTGTGTTGTCTTCAGGATTAAGCTTGAAGAGGGATACAAACTAGGAAATAGATTAGACGGGGTACAGGTACAGGTACAGTGCAGTTGTTTATCTCCAAGTGGGAGATTGTTAGGTTGTGGAGCTAAAAGCTTCACTGATGCAAACAGGAGAGGAGGTTGCTGAAGGTTGCTAAGTTGCAGAGAAGCTGGGGTCAGTCTGATCAGCCAACGTCGGCAGGATAGCAGAGAGAAGCAACTGACGTCGGTCATATATCGGCCGACGTCGGTCACCTCCAGGCAGACAGGGACTGACGTCGATCGCCTGTGTGGTTCGACTGCGAGCTAATTACGGGTAGTTAGCTAACGAACCAAGTGTTTGCATGATGAGTGTTAATTTTAGACTCATAGCTACGGATCTAATTATTGTAATTAGATGTCTAATTATTGTTTGGATGAGATCTATATAATAGACTCATGGTTGTATTGGAAAAGTGTTCTAGTTTGAGTTGAGCAAAGTTTGCTCCTTCTGTGTGTGAAGTGAGTAAGGTTGTTCCTCCTAGTTCCCTATCAGTGCCAAGCTTGGTACTGGTTGTAGAATCATAAGGACTTGGTGAGGCAAGGACAAGGGTTCTTCAGGGTGTAGAGTGATCTACATGGTAAGTAAGATCATTGATCTGCAGGTGTATGTGTGTGCAAGGTCAAGGCTCACAGGTGAGCAGAACCGTGTTTGATTTGCAGGTGTGCAAGATCATATAGACAGCAACACAACAGGGAGCAGTATCAGGCAGGATCTACTTGGAGTACAGGTGTGTACTTGGATAGAGCAAGAGAGGAAGGCAAGGGAGTTCCTTCCATAAGTATGGTCTGTTGAATTGTAGGTTGTTGCAGATTCATGGGAGATCTACTTGAAGTACCTTGAGTACTTGTTGAGTACCTGGAGTACTTGTGGAGTGTGTGGAGCACTTGTGGTGTGCGTGGAGCACGGGAGGTGAACACCAACTCTGTATTTGAGTTGGGTGTTGGGACCTGAGAGGGAGAGCTTTGGGGAGAAGAATTACTGTTCACTTGAGGTGTGGGAAACCTCTGTAAGGTGGTGGAGAAGATGTGGGATATTCTCTATTGTATTCTTTTCTATATAAAGTGTTAATACAAGTTGTGTATTGTCTCTCATATGCTGTGTTATTCTAAATTCTAGTTACTTGTTGATTGTGGTTATTTCCGCATATTAAGTTGCTTGAAGTTGGTAATCAATTGTATGCTTCCGGTGTTTCGCACCCTAACAAATTTTTCCCCCTTTTAATTTTGATGTGTTCATTGTTTCATGTGTGTTGATAAACCTAGGGTTTTAAAATTGAATTAGATCTACTAGGAGCTCTGTTGACATTCAACACTCAAGGTATCATAGGCAGACTCATATAGGGACACAGAACAAAATCTAGAAAACTCATCTCTGTGACCAATTTGGATAACAATGAGAGGATTGGATAATAATGCCAAACCCTAAAGTGTCCTATTTTTGGTGCTCCTATCCCTTTACCAAATGAAATATAGATCTAGATTCATGACACTGTCCCATTTTTGTACAATAATTATCATCTAAATAATTTGTTTCAGCGTATTTTTCTAGATAAGTTACTTCTTTTCCCTATGTAATTGATTTGATAAAATTTATATAAATATATATTTTACTATATTTAATTTCATTTCCCCCCTTAATCTAGGCCCTTTATTTTTTAAGAACTAGATTATAGTTTCCCAAAAATAATAAAATATTTGGTGAACCTGACTTAATTTGAACAAATCTAAAACCCTTAGTACACTTAGGGATTTTCCTTCATACTTTGTGCTAAAATTCAATTTCAAAATTCTAATTTTTATATAAATTTTTATGCATTTATTTTATTTAAATTTATTTTAGAATTTAAATTATGGCCATAATTTCAAAATTATAAAAACCTCAAAATCTCAAAACCCTAGATACCCTTAGGGTTTTTCTTTCATGCTTTGTGGTAAAATTCAATTTCAATATTCTGATTTTTTTTATAAAATTTTATGCATTTATTTTTTTCAAATTTATTTTAAAATTTAAATTGTTTCCATAATTTCAAAATTATAAAACCACAAACCAAAACCCTAGATTTCCAAACTAGGTCCTCAAACCCCAAACCTTCCTCCCTTGCAATTTTTAGATTTTTTTTTAATAGATTTTTTACAAATTGTTTGGAGTATCAAAAATAATTTCAAAATCTCTATGTTATTAGTTATTTTTTCATTTATTTTATTAATATTAATTTTTCATATTCTCTTTGGTTAAAGTAATAAAATGGCCACTAAGGCACTTCTTCCCTCTCATCCCATAGATAGTTTTCTAAATTTTTCCCATACTTATGATAATGAATGGACAAATTTACAAAATTGAACATTAGCCAAAAATGTGGAAAATGATTTCATTTACAATGAAGATAATTACTATTATTGTAATGAGGAATATGATGATTCACATGAAAGTGATAGTGAAGAAAAAGTAGATGCACCTTCTTCTCTCAAACCTATCTCTTTTCAATACTCTTTTAAAGAAAATAATTTTTATAAATGAGAAAGGTACTTTTCACCTCATTCTCCTATGCATAATTAATCAATGTATAAATTAGTCACACATTTCCAAGTGAACCTCTCATTGGTGATAATTTGCTTGCATTTGAACTCTCTCTCTCTCTCTCTCTCTCTCTCTCTCTCTCTCTATGTTCAAATTACAATAACATAAGCATAATAGAATCAAAATTCTAATGCATAGTTCAAATGATCCATCTCATGCTCTTAACTCTACTTTGTCAAAAAAATGTCTAAATGATAACTCTCTTTATCTTACTTCTCATATTGAAAATAAAAATAATGTATACACTCCATTCCAAGACAACATAGATGAACATAATGTTCCAACTTCACATTAAAATTTATTGCATATTAAAAAAGAATTAAATTTTTATCTTATCCCTCTCCCTAGTGATGATGGAAGTGATAATGAGTATGATAGTGAACATGCAAATGAATATGAAAATGAGAATGAATATGAAAAAAACTTTGATTATGATAATTCATGGAATAATGATGATCGTTATGCACATAGTGAAGAGGAAAATGCATCTCATGATTCTAACTATTCTCTCACTCCTCTCAAACATAATGCATTACCAAATGTTTCTTCTACTTATATACATGGTTTTATTTCCAATGATGCACATGATAATGATAAAATCACATCTTCTACCCAATTAGAATGTGATTCACTAAATAATAAAGATACCAATGAATATCCCAAGCCACCCCCTACTACAGTAACACCTATTTATCACTCTTCACCCAAAGAGAATGGTATCCCACATCCCTCTACTCAGGTCTAAGTTACCATTCATCTAAAGGTTCAAGTGAGCACACCTCCTCTCTATGATCCAATTGATAAATGTAGCATTCCAATGGCTAAACTAAGGATCAAATTCAATTATTAAATAAAGCATTTCAAGATACTAATATACCATCCCAAGAGATTATTTCTTTGATGTATGCAGTTAGTGAATTATAACACCAATTACATCTCCTTAATTTATGAAAAAAGGCTTATAAGTCTTGGATGGATGCTAATGACTTACATGGTAACCCTCTTCCAAAAACATTTGTCAAAGCTTCATTGCCTAAGCATTTCTAGATACCATCATTGCCTCAATTTTATGGAACTAGAGATCTATTTGTATACCTTCAAGCCTTTTGGAAGGATTTTACATTTCTTGTAAGTCCTTTGATTATACTTAAGTTATTTTAGTAGACATTAGTGGGTAATGCAAAAAATTGGTTCTTTCATCTCTTCCCTGTTGGTTCCTTGCACATATATGATGACCTAGAGGAGGCATTTCTTAGATTTTACATAGGAAACTTAGGCTCTCATGTTACATATGAGGAACTTGCCACATTACATCAGAATTATTTAGAGCTAGTTAGCGATTATATCTTAGGATTCAAAACACACATGTTATGATTGATATATAAACCAACATATCTATAGATTCAACATATCTTTATCAAGGGTATTCACCAAACAATCCTAGAGAATATATTATATCAGATAGAACCATCTTTTAGGCACTTATGTTATATAGTTTTAGCCTTGCAAAAGAAATTGGGATTGATTGAGGTAGATTTAGTTGATTATCTTACCCTAGATTTCATAGTAGTACCTCCATCTACAGCTCTTAGAACCTAACATTCACCATATAATAAATAATATAGGAGACTGCAACCTAAAAATCTAGTTAAGAATAGAGATCTAGTTTCTAGAGCACCACCTACAGTATGCACTACAAAGAATAGTAGAAGGCACCACTATAGTTTGATTAAGAATAGGATAGCCCATATGTCATATTATCAACATTAATAGATAGGAGATTACTCACCTTGCCTTATACTCATCGATGAGATCCACATCTCTTACATAGGTAACCACATCGGCCATTTTATAACTATCATCATATCTGTGGACACAAAGATAATGATTTATATGGACTGAGGGATTGCATTAATAGATGTGTTGATAATGGCATCATAGCATTTATATCAGGGGAATCAAGATCTCCTCCATCATGGATTCCCATACCATATTCCTCCGTGACTAAGTCATCCTAGGACATTCCTTCATAGGAATCATCGGTTACTCATTGTGAGAGTGATGGAGATTCTAGGATAGAGCCTCATAAGAGATCTCCTATCCCATCTAGTCAGAGGGTTTAGATACCAATACAACATGAGCAACCTACATATAGTAGTGTAATCCATGGAGTAAATAGTGTAGTTTCATATACATATCCATCACAATCACAAGCACTACAATAAAGTACCTCTCTAGATAGATATTCACTAAAACCATGTTTTTAGGGTCTTATCTCATGTAGAAACCCACTATAGTTAAGATTATATGAACCCACATCATAGAGTACTACTCTAGATAGATATTCACTATGGTTGGATTTTTAGGGACCTATTTCACATAGTAACCCATTATGATGGAGATTAGATGAGCCCCCATCAAAGATTATAGTTCCATCTCAATCTATTTTTCAGTCATGCATAAAATAATAGAGGACAAAGGGTGTTATTTCATGTAGCAATCCACTATGATTGTGGATAAATGAGCCTTTTTCATAATCCATAGTTTTAGTTGTGCATATATTGAAGTTGCATCTTATAGAGTCTTCATGTACAATTATAGTTAGTTTACCACATACAACATCAGATACATAACATGTTCCTACATATCATGAACAGTGTGGGAACTTGTTCATTTGACCATTAGGATTCAAATAGTGATACAACACACAATCATGCTAGTATTAGTTCATAACTTTAGTTAGTGGGCAATGATGGAGCCAAATGTCTAGATAGCCTTTGCGTTCTTGAGTCACATACTTAGATGGATTGGAAACACAGTCTAAACAATGATTAACACATACATGATCAATTCATAGCTTCACTTAGTGGGCGATGATGGAACCAAAGGGCCAACCTTTGTAGTCTTGATCCATTATTAAGGAATTAATTACAAAGTGATACACATAGAGTGATATCTTACATCCCCTTATACTAACAACTAACATTCATAGTTCTAAATAACTATACCTAGCCAAAATAATTATCCAAATCCTAATCTTACCAATATCCTATTTTACCAATCTTAAACCAACTCACCTTACCAAATAAATTTATAAATTACAAAACAACAAAGGTTTTTTACTCAGATATGATTCAAAAATCAAACATTAGCATCACACTTAAACATATCAGCAATAATCAAATCACATTTTATCAAACATATGCAACCTCAACATCAATACCAACTCAACTATTTATAAATCAACATTTGCAAAAAATATACCAATATACTCTAGATTCTATAACACATTACACATGAGTCACCATCAAAACAAGTATCCATATATATATAAAAGTTTTCAAATATATATACACTGGTATAAAATATAATCAATCATGAATGGGCATCAATCTCTCACTCTCAATCTCACTCTCTCCACCAGTGCTAGTCCCATAATCTACTCTAGCACTCGATGACCCCACACCTCCTCGAGAAGCTACATGCCTTTCACAATGACTCTCTCACTCTAGTAATCGACCACACTCCTTGTGTAAGTCTGCATATCACCTCTAAAGATCTATATACTCATCCATAATCCTCATACTAATATATCTAAAATTAGGTGGGGACATCCTATACCTATCCATCTATGCTCTTAGCTTATCTCTCTCTCCTAATGCCCTAACATATGAAACTATTGTTATAAAAACCCTATTAAATAGATGGGAATGTGCACTAATCATGACCATCAATAACTCTATCAAACCCTCTTCCACGACATTATCAAGTACATGCCATGTGAGATTATGGAGTGTCAACCTAATTATTGTCTCCTAGTACTCATCATCTCCACCTCCCACCCTAACCTATGCTTCATGCTAACCACCTCCCACTCTACCTACACTCAAAGTATGCTAGTACATTAGCTATATACTTTGAGATCAAACTAAAACATAAATTTATACATAATTTAAAAGTAATCACTACTTATCTCCCATCATCTAGATCAACTCAAGATACTCATACTCTAGAGTATCCCTTCCATCAATAGGGTAAAATAGAGCCCATGGATGCCTAGCTCACCATGCTATATACATGTCTATACATCCAACATCATCCACATCAAGAATATCTATAGTCACATCCCATGTATACAAAGGTAATGGTGCTAGCTCAGCCTCAGTAGGCCTCACATGAGCTCTTACCCTTGATGGTGCCTATACACTCCTCACCCACACCCATGCTACTAGGGGCACATCCTATGGTACCCAAAACTAGCTAGTCACATGATCATACACTCTAACACAGTGGTCATGTATCCAATAACTAGATTTCATATATCATAACTATACTCCATCCTATATCCACCTAGGAAATCCTCTGTAAGGCCACCATATGATAACACTAACCACCAATCTATTTATAACCTACCTATAATTGTCTACCCCAGTGGACCAGATAGCCAAGATACTCATCCACTACTCTTCAAATGGTTGTGGAGGTGCCCAATTTTCCCTCATTAATCTAATTGAATACACAAATGCTATGATCTCATAAGCCCAATAATGTAATAAGGTCATCACACTCACCCTGCCATTGAATGAATCCTATGTAAACCTATAGATATCCTTGTATAGGTGAGAAATCATAATCCTACTTGATGAAAATATAGTACCATATATCTCCACACTATGCACAATCCTATGCCTATTATATGCAATAGATAATCCACTCCCATCTATAGCAACAAATGATGTCAACAAAATAGCCAACCACTTCGACAAGCATGGAACACTAGACTACATAATAACTAATAGTAGTACATCACTGTCACTCCCTCTTTAATGTATACTCAAGGGAACACCAAAAAAATACAAGGATGGACAATCAATAGCATCAGCACCCATGTCATCCTAAAATTTCACACACTGTCCACTAATCGGTAAATGGAAAATATGATACACATTCTCTAGAGTCACAATAATCTCCCCTATAAGAATCAAGAAGTACATGTATCTATATTACACCTCTCACATAAGGTGGTAATTATATATTGATCCAACTTCACCATGCCGAGGTCACACACATGACCTAAACCTACCCTATCCATGATAACTCTCATTAGTAGATAATGGTAATATCCTTAAGGTCTCCATCACCTGGCCCCTACAGAACTCTCTCATCCACACCTTACCCTTAAAAACACCAAAAACAATACATCTATTAGTCAACAATACCAAGTAAAAATCCAAGCAAAAATAATAGAAACTAACAAAGCAACATCTCAAAAAATCATGCTTATAGGATAATAGCACTAGGTATAGGATAACAATGTTGGATAGGAGTGCTACAACCTAGACAAAATCATTAAAACCTAAACATGAGTGTTGGATGTAGGACAAGAGTGTTAGAACTATAAAATTTTCTCCTAGGCTACTTTAATGAGATCAAAAAAACTAAAATAGGTCAAAAAGCAAATAAGAACTAAACATTTGGGTTACTTACTAGGGTCACATCATTGCCATCTTAAACCTACGCTGCCAACTGCTCAAACTAGGTCATGATAGGTGCTCATCTCCTTGGCATCTCTCTCATTCTAGAGCTCAAGATCTCAACCTAGTCAATGCACAAATGAATAAAAAATCAATCCAATTTCCTATATTAGACAATTTTTTTAATTAGAACAAAATACCATTTTGTCCATAACTCAAACCGCATAACTCTATTTTTCAAACCATTTTCTTTCATGGAATCATGAAAATGATACCTTTGATGTCACTCCAACTTTTCTCTCTTAATACCCCATATACGTATTACAGAACACACATCTCTATATTTCTCTTATACCTAGATGCACACCTTGGTCCTCACTAAAAAAACATGTTCCACTTTCATAAACTAAATCTAATCAATCAAACAACCTTTTAAATCTATTCACAACATGCCATCTTTGTTTCTATTCTTATGCCACTAGTCATCACTTTTGGATCAGCTTCCTCTATCATAGATTTCATCCCTTTCCCCAAAAGGGGGCATCGTTCCTATTATTCCTATTTCTATACTTACGCATCATATGCATACACTCTCATAGGTGGATATACCATGGTTCTTACACATCCAACATTTAGCTTATCATATTCAACCTAGAATGGTTGAGATATATAGTGATTTAGATTATATGGGTCACTACACATTACTCAAACATTCAAAGGGATACACCTTTAATTTATAGATACGTAGACTATTTAGATATAGTGTTTTAGATTATATAGATTCATAGTGATTTTGGTATAGATACAAACTTAGATACTTGATTTGGGGGCATGTACATACTACACGTCTCACACATACAACTTCACACAACATAACATAGTTACAAAATCAGATAGCAAACTATAGATATAGTGTAGAGAATAGTGTTTTGGGTCTCCAATTTTGCTCATGTGCCATGGAAAGATATGGCATATCACATGTGGTTATATAGATTACTAGATTATATAGATGCATCACTCAAATACCAGATTTGGGGGTATGGCATAGATGTTCATGTTTTTCATCACTCAAGATTATACAAATGGAATGGCAAGACATGCCATTCTCTTTTTGTACATTTACTAGTTTTTAGATTACACCCATCTATACCCAGGTTGTCACTAGATTGGACCACATGATTGTCTACTGTAGTTGGTTCATTATATTACTTAGACCCAGATTACATGAGTTTTTACAAGATAGAGGATAGACATTGGTTTTGAGCGTTTAAACATTTCTTAGTTCCAGTTTCAAAATGTAGAGTGGAGGCATGATAGATTTTACTCTTCACATCATATAGATGTTTACACACACATTATAAATTACATGATTTTATTTGGGAGAAAGGATAGACATTGGTTTTGAGCCTTTGAGCATTCCTCATTTTCAGTCAGATTTAACATAGGGGGAAAATATTGCCCTCCTTCTCTATGATACACATATTATATATTTAGATTAATTACAAGGGGCATCCGCTTTAGGGATTCCTTTTTTATTTAGGCACAATTCAGCTCTACATCCACTTCCCTAGCTAGGAAATGAGTTAGATTCTTATAGAATATTCATTTTAATGCAAGTAAGTTCAGGTATACATGTTTCTTTTCTTTATTTTAATCTAGTATTTCATTTCATTGCATAACTAGAATACAATGGGGGTAAATGTATACACCTTAAATTGATCAAGCCACCACACATATCATGTCTTTTCATAGTCCTTTTCACAAGAGACTCCGACTGGAGAATATGAGCCTTGTTCACATTAGTCATGTCTTTGTTTTACTTATCTTGGTATTGTTTATTGATTTTATTACCGCTATGTTATCTTAGTCAACTGAACTATACCTCCAAGAACCCCTAGACTTGGTCTATGTTAGTCCCAACCTATTTTTTGGAGTCTTAGATAATAGAATTTTGTAGCACTACAGTGCCTAGTGCTCCTATCCTACTCGATACTATTGTCTAATGGTCATTTTTTCTTGCTTAATGGGTCTTAAACCCTTCTTATCCTCTCTCTTACATTTTTGATATTGGATAATATGAATAAAGCTCCCAAATACTAAATAAAGAGTCTCCTATAAAAAGGACTTCACAAGACATTTTATATCTATCATTTACTACTTTGGCACATTAAATAATTAAAAATTAATTAATAGTATAACTCAACATTCTGTATCACATATAGATTTGCATGCTTGATCAAGGAAGGGCCTAGGTGAAAGTCATTCTTGCATCTATTATGTGCATTTATTATGCACATTCCCTAAGGGAAAACTACATTTGATTTGAGGCCATGACTTGAGGATTAATGTAGGAAGGGATCAAGATAGTAGGGGTTCTAGATCACGTGATCATTCTTCCCTAACCTAGTTTTTCCCCCTTTTACTTTTGATGTGTTTATTGTTTCATGTGTGTAGATAGACCTAGGGTTTGAAGATTGAATCGACTCTACTAAGAGTTATATCAATAGTTAACACTCAAGGTTTCATAGGCAGACTCATACAAGGGAAAAAAACAAAACCCAAAAAACTCAAATCTTTATGACTAGTTTGGATAACAGTGGCATGAGTGGACAATAATGCCAGACTCTGAAGTATCCTATTTTCAACACTCCTATCCTTTCACTAAATGAAAGCCATATCCAGATTCATGACACTATTCTAGTTTTATATAATAGTTTTTATCCTCTAAATCAATCATTTCAGTTTATTTTTTAAATAAGTTACTTTTTTTCCCTATGTAATTGATTTGATCAAATTGATATAAATTTATATTTTACTATATTTAATTACATTTTCCCTCTTACTCTAGACCCTTTATCATTTAGTAACTAAACCCTAGTTTCCCAAAAATAATAAATCAACTAGATTTAGGATAAGATAAATATTTTGAAGTTTTTGGGGGTTTATATCTCTTCTGGGATTGTTGGACTTTTCTAATTTTTAGAACTTTTTCTAAATTTATGATATGTAGGATTTTTGGAATAAAATATTTATAAGAATATTCAATGTGTAGGATATGTAAAGGGATATATAAATTTTTTCAAGGGAACTATGTAGTAAAATAAAAAATAACCTTGGTTAGGAGTTAAAATAATAGTTGAAATGAGATACAATATGATAAACTTATAAAATGGAAATAGCGTGTCTTAAATTACTCACAAAATGGTGAGAGCATGGTTTAAATTTTTCTTAAATGGTGATAGTGGGTTAAATTGGTCTTAAAATTATGATAGTGTGGTTTAGATTACTCACACAATGGTGAGAGTGTGGCTTAAATTAATTTCAAAATGATGAGATCTTGGTTCAAATTGATTGAAAAATGGAGAGAGTATGCCTTTAATTGATCGTAAAGAGGTGATAATGTGGCTTAAATCACTCATAAAATGGAAAGAGAATGGATTAAATTTCACTCAAAATGGTGAAAGCATGGAATAAGGGTAGCTTAATTGACCTTAAAAATTGGTCAATGCCTACATAGTCTAAATAGACCTCAAACCATTGTAGTTTAACCAGAATGGGAGATAATAATGAATGAATGTTGGATAGATGGATGATGATGGATAATAATGGATGATAATGAGGGAGGGATTAGGTGTCTCCAAGGAACATGTCAAATGACAACCAAATGTGTGTAGTTGTCAAAGTGTCATATAGGTACTATGCCAAAATGTTTGAAAAATAGGTCTCAATATACCTTCTTCTTTTGTAACAAGGTTAAAATGAGAAGACTAGTGATCAAAATAATATAGGATTGGCTAAATAAGATTGAATGGAAAAAATGGTTGCAATGGAATGGTTGTCAATACATATGAGGTTTCCCCCAAGTGTTAAGGTACTTACAAATAAAAAAATATTTATGCAATGATGGCAGAAACCTGGGTTTCATCATTGTACATTCCCAAGACACCACATCCATGTTTTTCACCATTATATCAATTAATTATCCTTCTCTTTTGATTTTTTTATATTTGTAATTATTTTTTGATTTTTATAATCTCAACTCAATGGAAGATTATGAGATGCATAATGTTTACCCTTTGATTTCTAACCAATACACACTTAGAGTAGATTCTCTTCTAGTATTCTATTGCATATGTGAACTATATTGTTGTTATCATGGTCATCATTGATTGTTGGATATTCTTCCTCCAAATATCTAGACAAGATGTCTTTATAGCATCTAGAAAAAATATTTCCACCAAAAAGGGTAAACAAGGATAGAAAATGGATAAATGATCTAATTTGGTAATGTAATATAAGAGTTGAATGGATAATATGATAAAAAATGAATGTATAATTTATGGGGGATTGAAGATTGGGAATTTTAGTCACACATATTTTTTATAATTATGGATTTGACATGATTTTAGTTGTGGCAGGGCCAAAGACTTATAGAAATTATCTCAATAAGGCTATAATATTTTTTTGTTATTTAGGTCTAAGAGATGCTACCATACAAATATGTTGTAGATTATTAGTTGTGTTGATATTGAATTCAATAATGTATTTACTAAGTAATGAGAAACTAATTAGAATAAATATTGGAACCTCAAATAGGTTTTCACTATTAAATTATTATTTATTTTGATTGTTCAATAGCACCTAAAATAAGGTTTCACTAGGGAATGTTGACTTTTAATTTTGATTATGATCTAGAACCTCAAAAAGGTTTCAAAAGAAGATGGCGAGTTTAGATTTTGATTATCCCCTAGCACCTCAAATAATGTTTCACTATGAGATTGTTATTATACCTAAATATTATTTTGGGTCACCAAAAATTATGCCATTGATATGTCGCCATGTAATAAGTTCAATAATGTGTTATTCTATCATTCCCAATCAATGTTTTTGGATGTATAGATGTCAATATAATGACTTGGATAATTGGATTGAAAATAAGGGGTAATTTTAATGACAGGATAAAAGGAAACATAATACTTGTAAAGGATACTAATAAAAATTGTATCAATTCCAAACAAAACTTACTAAAAAATTATGGAAGGATCATAAATGTTTTCAATTATATCTCCTAAAAGTGTGTAGCCAATGTCGTAACATCTACTAAGATATGTTGATTCTAAGTTAATTAGATTTGGTAAAATTGTATAATCAATGTCATGATATCCACTAATATACTCTTGTTTTGGATTTTATTATGACTAAAGGTGATCTAAATCCAATGTTGAGATTAATGTTGATTCTATTTCTTATGCTCATTCTGATATTGGTTGTAGAATAAAACCTGACTATGATTTTGGTTTTATAATAGAAATTGATTTTGATGTAGATGCTGGAAATAATGTTGGTTCTAAAATGGAACATATTTCTAATCTAAAGGTATCCATAAAGAGGGCCTAGTTAATTACATTGTTCAAAAGTACCTTGTTCACCTTTCACTTAGAAATGAAGGCTTTAGGATGAAGGGATTTTAGGATGAAGGGATTTTTGGAAATGGGGAACGTTTGGAAATGGATGAATAATGGGATGTTTCTAATAATAATAAAATTTTCAAAGAGGAGATCATAAAAGATGGATCCTATGTCAAATAGACGTACGTCATCAAATAAATTTGGACTAATAATGGTTTGGGTTTTCTCAAAGATGGGTGATTCAACAAAAACATCGATAATGGGCTGACTATCTTGATTTTGTTTTGGAAGTGGATGCTTTTTATCATGTTTTGGAAGGGTATCATGAGATATTCTAATCTAGTAGTTTTCATACTTAGACATACTTAGGTATTTAATAGATAATGGTCTTTAGAGGGGTAATGACATAACATGTCTGAACTGTTAGATTTATTATGGATTGTATTTTTGAAGAAAGTATGAAATGTTAGGTGTATATGCTTAATAAAGTAGTCGGCTAAATTGAGATAGTTTCTTCATCACTTATTTACTAAGGACTAAGGATACTATAATAATATTAGCATTTTAGGATGCCATGACTCGAATTAACCTTAGACTAATGCCCTCAAAAAAGAATACATGCAATGGGATGGGATCATAAATTTTTTTAGACTAATCTCATCATAATCATTATTTTTAGAATTGAGGAGGTTAGGTGGAATATTTCCCACAAGTTCAAGGTGACCACTATAATGTTAGTTGGAGTTGACACAATAGTTAAAATTATGATATCCATGGAATGGAATGTCAGGTTAAATTTTAATGATTAGAATTTAAAAGAAAGCACATTATTGGAATGCACTGAAATTACTTATATATTCACAAAGAATGATTTTATATTGCATAGAATAAGAAAATATGAGAGATTACACCATGATAATTGATAGCAGAATAGAATATTGGATAATGTAGTAAAGCCACTTTGAGGGGGAAACCTCCACAATAATGCACTAATAGTAGAATAATTAACATGATGATTAAATACTAACCACTACCTCCTATATAAAGTCTACTTAGCCAAGGTTATTCCATAGGCTCACTTATCTAAGAACATAGAGAAATGTAACAAGTAAATAAAAGAGGTATATAAGCTATAATTTGGCCACACATATCCCTAGACACACCAATTGTTAAGGGCATAAAAATCCCTTCCCCTTCCAAAAAAAATTATCCTCAACATTGTGGCAACTTTGGATGCTGCTACATAAATGCTTCATCCTCCCAAGTGGCATCTTCACATAGCAGATTTTCCATTTGATCAGGTATTTTGTAATTAATCTAGAATGTAGTTGATTTGTGCATCATTGAAGGATCGCCTTAGGATCAAGAATAACTCTACCTTCCTCATCCAATTTTGGTAATTCTGTTTGAATGGTAAATATGTGTCTAATGACTTTCTTCAGGCATGATACATGAAATACTAGATGTATGTGAGTGGATGAAGGAAAATCTAACTTGTAAGCCACACTGCCAATTTTATACAAGATTTGATAAGGTCTATAATACTTAGGGGACAAGTTTTTATCATTTTTTTATTGTTTCAATGACATCTGTTTATATGGATATAAGTGAATAAAGACACAATCACTAATGTCAAAATTCCTCTCACTTCTATGTTGATCTGCTTGTTGCTTTATGTGATTCTAGGCCATAGCTAAATTTTCATGCAAACTTGTAAGGAACTCCTATTGATGGTGAATATGTTATTCAACTACACAAACCTTAGGATGGACCTTCAAGGTTGAAGTGATGGATGGAGAGTGGTTTCCATATAGTGCCATAAAAGGAGACATTTTGGAAGAAATATGAACATAAGTATTATATCGCCATTCAACAAGTGGCAGCTAATGGACTTGTTTATCCTATTTATCATAAACAAAACAATAGAGATATCCTTTTAGACATTTGTTTACTACCTCAGTTTGTCCATCAGATTGAGGATGATAGGATGAACTATGAGCCAATTGGGTGCCTAAAGATGTAAATAACTCAGTCCAAAAATTACTAGTAAAAATGGGATCTTTATCATTGACAATGATCTTATGGGTCCCTTGAAGTTTTTGAATTGTATTTAGAAAAGCATAAGCTACTGTACTAGCAAAAAATGGCTAGGATAATGAACAAAAATGAGCATACTTACTAAGATGATCTACAATAACCATGATAACATTTTAACCATCAGATCTTGGTAACACTATAATGAAATCCATAGATACCTCTTCCCAATGCTAGCTAGGGATATATAAAGGATGTAAAAGACCTAGAGTTTTGATGGTTTTGCCTTTGTTTTGTTGAACGATCATACATTTAGCCACATATTTTTGGACATCCCCCTTTAGGCCTTCGTAAAATAATCTTGTTTGATCTTGTGATAGGTTTTCAAAAATCTTGAATGACCCCAAATTGGAGTTGCATGAAGTTCTTGAAGGATTTTTTGTTTAAGAAGAGAATTATTACATAGGTACAAAATATTTTTATACCATAATGCATTACCTTTCCATGTTAATTTTTCAAATCCACCTAAACCTTGATGAAGATTTTGAATCAAATCATGAGTAGTACGATCATGTTCGCATTCTGATCATGCTTTCTTTAGCCAATCTACCTACAAAATGGTTATGGCATATAGTAATGCCTCAACTGATTCATCTTTTTTGGATAGTGCATCTACCACCACATTATCCTTGCCTTTTTTGTAGACAATTTCAAAATCATTTTCACTTTATTGAAAGTCAGGTAAAATTTTTAACGTGATCGGTGCCACTGGCTAGACACAACTAATATCGGTACCATGGGGCCGGTGGGGGACTTGAACACTGATGGGCAGAGCCGCAACAAAAGTACCTAACCAACCGACTAGACCCCCTGACCTGAAAATTTCAAAATCATAGCCTAGCATCTTAGTTACCCATTTTTTTTGTTCTTCAGATGATAACCTCTGTTCTAAAAAATATTTAAGACTATCATGATCAGTTTTTAGCTGAAAGTGATGACCCATCAAATAAGGTCTCCATTTTTTGACTGCATGCGAAATGGTCATCATTTCCTTCTCATAGATGGGCTTGTGCTGATTTTTACCCTTGAGTTGATGACTTTCAAATGTCACTGGTCTACCTTCTTGCATGAGTACAAAACCCATACCATACCCAAATGCATCACATTCAACCATAAAAGTCATATAAAAATTAGGAGTGGCCAATACTAGAGTAGTGCACATAACCAATTTTAATTGTTTAAATGCTTAGATAACTATATCAATATATTGAAAGGAGTCTTTATTTAACAAAGAGGTAAGTGGGGTTGTAATACTACCATAATTTTTGACAAATATATGATAGTAACCAATAAGCCCTAAAAATCCCTAAAGTTGCTTGAGTGTCTTAGGAATTCACTAGTCCACCATTACTTGGATTCTTTTAGGATCCACTTTCACTCCTTCATAAGACACCAAATGACCTAAATATTCAACCTCATTAGCCCAAAAGTATGTTTGGAAGGTTTGACATATAATTGATTTTACTCCAAAATGGAGAGTACCTATTTCACATGTTGCAAATGGTATACCCAATTTTTACTATAAATGAGGATATCATCAAAGAATACAAAAACAAATTTCCTCAAAAATGGATTAAAAACAATATTTATCAAACTTTTAAAAGTAGATGGTGCATTTGTTAGACCAAAAGCCATAACCAAAAATTCATAATGGCCCTCATGAGTCTTGAAAGTGGTTTTAGGTATATCTTCATTATGGATCATGATTTGATGATACCCAAAACATAGATATAACTTGGTAAAATAAAGAGAACCATTCAATTCATCTAGAAAATCATCAATGAGAGGAATTAGAAACTTATCTTTGATAGTGTACTTGTTGAGTTCTCTATAGTTAGGGCACTTCCTCCAAGTGTCATATTTATTTCTCACCATGACAACTGGTGAAGAGTATTCACTTTGGCTATGACAAATGATTCATGCATCCAACATCTTTTATACCATTTTTTCAATTTCAATTTTTTAGGCATAGGGATATCTGTATGGCTTGATATTAGGTGGTGTACTACCAAGAATAGATGTGATAACATGATCATGCATTTAGATAGGTAAATTCCTTTTGGTAGATCTCCAAAAATAATGGAATGAGCATCAATTATTTTTTGTAGATCAAGAGGTGGAGATGGATATGTTGGCTGTACTTCCATACAAAATAAGCAAGCTATAAATCCCTCAACACCCTTATAGAGAATCTTTATCATTTGATGGGAGCTAACAAATTGGGAAGATTTAGAATTTAATCCTCTTAGCTCAAATGCCCTTTCTTTAAAATGAAAATGGATGAATAACTCTTGAAAATTCATCTCAATAGTACCCAAAGTGGTGAGCCACTGGACTCCTAGAATAATATCATCTCCACCCATCAGAATAACAAACATAAGAGAATATAATAAGTAGTCTCCCATGGCCAACTTAATACTATGACATTTTCCTAAATAGTTGATAGTACCACCATCTACAATCATAACCTAAAATTTTGGAGCTAGATAAATGAAATAGTTCAAATGAGTAGCCAAATTACTGTGGATGAAGTTGTGTGCTCCCAAAATCAATTAAGATAGTGACCTTCTATTTCTTAAGGAAACCCATCACCTTAAGAGTTTCGGGAGTACTAATACATAATAGGGCATGGCATGAAATAATAGGCTGAGAGTCTTAAAATTACTTCTCAAGAACTTCTACATCTGCATCATGTACTTCTACATCATCTTCATCATCATTGGCCCCTTCAATGTAAAACAACTTATTTTTAGCACAACAATGGTTTTTGCTCCATTTTCTATCACAACCATAACATAACCCTTTGGCTCACTTCTCCTCAATTTGTCATTGTGTTAATCTGGTGGGCTATGGAAATGATAGTGCTAAAAAGTTATGATCATGACCAGTTGTGAAAGTTTTCCTTTTGACCATCTCTTTTTCTTCTATAATGCATACCTTAGGGATAATTTTTGATACAGATGTTGGTATAAACATTCAAACCTCGTATTGGATGCTATCTTTGAGGTTACCCAAAAATAGATCCATCAAATTTCCCTCAGTGATATTTTCCACCTGTAAAGAGAGATTTTGAAATTGATGAATATAATCCTTCATAGTCCTATTTGTCATAGCTTGGCTAATTGTCTGAAATAGTTCTCATAAACATTATTATAATAATTGGCTATCAACTCCTTAGTAAAAATAGTCCATGTAATAAGAGAACCATTCTTTTTCTTTTGAGCATATAACCAACTATACCAAATGAATTACTCAGGTTCCATATACAGGGATGCACCATCACCCTCTAAGAGCTAAGGGTTTGATGTAGCTCAAATAAACTCTCAATTTATTTAATCCAACTAAGAGGATCCTTCCCATCAAACTTACGCATGTCCACTTTTGGAAACATAAATTTCATACCAGTATGGGAGTTGTTGAGAGGAGGATTTGAATGCTAAAGTGGAGGGTTGTTAGGCTAAAACAAAGATTTGAGGGTAGCCAATTGCATAGTGATATAATGTAAATAATTTTGAACTCCATTAATCTCTCTCTATATCCTTGAAACATCAGCTTGGATTGAAACAAAGTCATCATGCCTTACCAAGTTTTTTATGTCCTCTTAAAGCTGAGAAATCATCAGATATAAAGTTCCAAATTCCAAGTTGATGATATAAGGAGTCTTAGGGGTTTTTTATGCCCCTTTTCTTCCCCTAGTTGAAAGACCTACCATAAATGAACCCTAGGAGGGTTTTAACCTTAAAAAAAAAGTATACCAATAAATGGTACCATTGTCATCACCTTGTCAAGATGAATCCAATGATTACCTTTGCGTACTAGATTAAAATTTTTGATAATAAAAAAGTGTACCGATAGAATATAACATTGTGATTGTCTCATCGAGATGAATCTAATGACTGTAAGTGTGCAAGGGGAAAAACAAATTTTCTAGACTTTTTGTTTAATTTTTTTTTTCAAAAAAAGTGTTTCGAGAAATATTGTGTTGACAAAAAAAATTAATTCTTCCTAGATTGCAAGTTATGTTTTTCACTTTCACTACTCCCAAAAGCCACACCTCACCATATCTAAAAAAAATGCCATAGGAAACTTTCCCAAATCAAAGCTCTGATACCAATTGTAATGAAATTACTTAGATATTCACAAAGAATGATTTTATGTTGCACAAAATAAGAAAATATGACAAATTACATCATGATAAATGATAGTAGAATAGAATACTAGATAAAATAGCAAATCCACTTTGAGGGGGAAACCTCCACATAAATACACTAATAGTAGAATACTTAACATGATGATTAATTACTAACCACTACCTCCTATATATAGTCTACTTAGCCAAGGTTATTCCATAGGCTAACCTATCTAAGAACATAGAGAAATGTAACAAGTAAATAAAAGAGGTATGTAAGCCACAAGTCAGCCACACATATCCCTAGACATACCAATGGTTAAGGGCATAACATGGAATTATTTAGAAATCAAAGCCTCTACATCACCTTATATCTTGAAAATAACATCCATGTAAAAGAAATTAATGCATTGACATATAGAACAGGTCATGACCCTCGTACATTGAGTCTTAGGGTGGTGATAAAAATGTTAAAGTTTAGAAGGAGGTTTTAAATCATAACCTTAACTCTAACCATGATATGTAATGCCATAATAGTGATAAAATCACATCCTAATGGAAGATTATTTTCTTTGATCATATTTTTGGAATTTTCTTTGGGTAGATGTAAAGCTGGATTTAGATTATCCTAAAGTTTTAATAAATTATAAAGATGAGACACAAGTGATAGAGCCTTCATCTATCAAGGATTTTTTAACTTGGATGTCACTAAATTAGATGTTAATGAAAAATGGAGGTTTATTTACATGAAGTAAGATTTATTACAAGGTAATATAAACTATAATATAATTTAAATAAAGATATGCATGTTTAGTTCGATCAACTTGGACATACATATCTTCACAATATTTTAAAATTATTTGTCATGACCAAGAATTTTATTCTAGAAATATTTTATTTATTATTTTTAAAAATAATTCAATGATGATTAACTATTTAATTGTTAATAAATATTAGTTTAACTCATTTTTCCATTCTCTCAACATTATAAAGGAGAGTCTTACACACAAACACACACACACACACACACACACACACACACACACACACACACACACACACACACACACACACACACACACACACACACACACACACACACACACACACACACACACACACACTCTTACTTATCCAATATTTCATTTCAACCTTAATTTACTTTATACAAGGTATACAACATGTTTAAGAGAGAGTTAAATTCATTAGCGGTCTAAAAAATTATTACATCAGAACAAGGTCTAATTACCATAATAACCCTATTAAGGAAGAAGGGGAAACAAATTACATTAATATGAAATCTATAAGAAATGGTCTATAATAATTTTATTTTCTTGGTTTCTTGAGATAAAAATATAATCTAAACTTTTCAAAGCATCATTAAACACACTAAAGACAATAGCCATATTAGACAACCATTATCTTAAGTGGGATTACCATCCTACAATTTGTCTAGGAAGGGGGCCTCCATTGTATTATTACATGATTTTTTCCATCATGGCATAAAATTAAATGGAAGTTTACAATATTAATTTCATCTTGAGGTAATAAATTTCAAAGTGAAAAAAATCCATGTGTAGGGATTGAAAATAATAAAATGTAGGTTAGAATAAAATTTTATTTATTAATATTATAGATAATGTTAACTCATAAACATATTAGATGAACATGATGAATGAATATTGGACTGCCCCTAGGCTAGTTTATGACCTAGACCTAATTCTTCCACCATAACCTAGGTTTACCACATATATGATCCATAGAATAGGGGTCTAATGGATTTATCCTTGATTTTGACATGGGTCTTCTCCATGAGACATCATCACCAAAAGGGGTTGGTGATCTGAGCCAATGAGGAACAAGATATCATGATTCAAGACAGCTTATATAAGTTTTATATGAGTATTAATGATTAAATGACACAATCAAAGGTCACTTAATGTAAAAAACTTTTTATCCCTAGGTATTATGAATTTTGAAATGACACATTCCTTTGAATAAACAAACAAGTCTAAACGATCCTCATAAAACAACATCTTGCATCTAAATTTACATCTGATAGGACTAGAAATATATATATATATATATATATATATATATATATATATATATATATATATATATATATATATATATATATATATATATATATATATATATATATATATATATATATATATATATATATATAATTGTTACCATGTAATTACAAATATCTACCTTGAAATTAATGACAACCCATTGGTAATAAAAACTAACTAATAGTCATGAATGATGAAAAAATATAAATTCTAAGTTTTAAAAGACTTCAATAAAGTTGCCCAAGTTTATTTCTAACCCACACTTAATATCAAGGTTTAGTAATAGTGAAAAGAGTTTTGTAATTATAACACTTAGTGTTTTATACCAACTATATATTTCTAAAGAAGATTAAACTAACTACCCACCATGTCAATAGAGTTTTAGTGCATTTACTATTAGTTTCCACTATGGTTGTGATACTTACCACTATAAATTTAGAGGTTTGTTTTTTTATCAATATAAGTGAGTATAATTTCATCCATACATTATATAAAATATAAACAAGTAATATTATATATTAACTTATATAATATCATATATAATATACACATTTATATTGTTATAAATTATGCACAATAACTTGTTTTATTATATTAATAAGGTGCCCTATTCTATGATAGAGTTACATGTTATATGAAAAAACATTGTGCCCTAATGTGGATCCTTTACTTGGATAATCATGGAATTATACCTTGATTTATGATAGAGTCATTGATATAATCAATCATGGAACCACACATTAAGATAATTCTATAATGCATACTATAGATGATAATTTATGAATTATATAACCCCAAAGTATTGTACACTTAGAAAACTTAGACCTTGGTTATTCCTCTCAATTTTAAACTTTTTATGCTTTCACAAGTCCCACATCTACACTCTCTTGTGCCTGTTGGTCTATATCTTATTATAAATATTCTTATGTTGATGATCCATGCCTTATAGCTTGCCTAGAATGCCTAAAACCTATTTATGTTCCATCTCTACAAGTTTTGGACATACATCTATTTTCTTATTACTTGGACACTTGCATCTTAGTTAGATGTTTGCTTTGGTGTATGTTTCCATTTACCTAAAGTCATATAATTTGTAAATGAAATGTATCCTAATGGTATATGTAATTTTATATTATGTGAGATATTCTCCAAATGGATTCATATAAATATAAGATCAACCCTAATTCATTCCTCACCTAGCACAAACCAAGGCAACTTATCAAAAAACATTATATCCATTCAAGTGAGCAAAGATTCCCTATTTTATAATATCTCCATAACAATAATTTAGAAAACACATCTAAAGGTCTGAAGTAAAAAATGAGTATCCCAAGATCTATATTTAATTCTAATTTATAATCTAAGTCACTATTGTACTTGCTTATCATACTTTACATGATTCACACACAAACCAACATATAGGGAACAAATACAAAAGTCTAAGGCCCTTTTTAGTTTAATGGATATGTAGGAAGTAATCTTTAATAGAGGTGTCTTTAGGGTATATTGACATCATCTACCCAATAACACATTTCCCCCAAAGCTAGTATGAAGATGAATAAATAAGATTTTGATCATTTGACAAGGAGTGTGTTGAGGTCAACATACCCCCATTTCTAAAAAATTGGGACCCATGTGTCAACTTATGCAAATTTGTACCTTAAAATTAAATATCCCCTTGATCGAAATATCATTAGCATGATTGCACATTATTTCTATTTGAAGATCATCCACACCATGGTTTGACTGACTTATTTGTTCATGGTTCTGATTTAATCTTATCTAAAGTGGTAACATTGGATATTTATGTTTCAAGTTGTAGGTTTAATGGAACCCATTTGGGAATGAACATGCTTAGGGTTTTGTGCTTCAATTTTAAATTGATCTTTTACTAACCTTGGTCTATAATTGATTAATTAAATTTATGTTTGCATTGTTAAAATCCTAGCCTAATGTTTTACCTGGACCTTTTAATTCAAATTTAAATTTGGTGGGATATTTTTATTTAAATTTAAGTGGGACAAAATTAATCATACCATGGACTTAGTTTAATTTTTATCCTAAATCTTGGTCTTGTTTTTCAACACAACTAAACCTTAGGCTAAAAATCCTATGCTTGGTCTTTTTTATGCCCCATGATCCCTTTATTCCCTTCTATTCTAGCTTGGTATAAATAATTGCATGGTCCCTTTGTTATAAGGCTTAGCCTAAAGTCTTATCCTAAGGTTTTTCATATTTATTAATACAATAAAAACCTTAGGCTAAGACTTTACACTATCTCTTTCTTATTCGTGGGGTCCTTTTATTTTAGGTTTCTAACCTTGGCCCAAAGTCTTTATGCCTTGGTGCATTTTAATTCATGGGGTCCCCTTCAATGTTTTTTGAAATTAATTTAAATATTTTATCCAAAGTCCTTTATATATTCTCTTGAGCTTAACTTTTATTCTTGTTTTCAAGATCAATGATCTGCATTTACTCATATGAGATGGATCCAACAGAACGTGACAATCATTGAGAAGTCAAACCCTAACCAAAGAGTTAAATCCTAAGCATGTTCTCAAGATATATGGTCTATGAAAGCCTAGTATATCTGATTGAATGATGTATATGATGTTTAATTGTTGAAAGTTCTATGGATCTACATGGGCATGACAACTATCACCATCATGGGAGCCTAGTACATAGATCAAATGATGTGTAAGAGCCTAGTATAAAGAGCACATAAGAACCAAATAGTCACCACATGGAACACATAGGAAACAAGATGAACTCAAAAATAACAAGTGGTGAGCTTGGAAAATAGTCTTGAATATGTGTTTAAAATTGATGGTCATGCACCTATTAATGATGTCCACGTAGATGTCAAAATATGGTTGCACAAAAGTTAAATTTAAGATAGTAAATATCCCCATGGATATGTTTAAAATTGATGGTCATGCACCTATCAATGATTCACATGTGGACATCAAATGATGGTCATGTAGACATAAAATTTAATATAGAAAAGATCCCTATAGATGCATTTAAACTTGATAGTCACATGCTCATAAATGATGTTCATGTAGATGCCAATTTTAAGATAGGTATATAGATCCAATTTTTTTGAAGATCTATGGTCCATTTTGATTCATACAAAAAGATCTAATGGTATGAGATAAATGAAATAATTTTAAAAGGTGATGGTAATTTTATTTTTGAATAATGATGAGCAAAGATCCATAGATTACCATAAAGGTGTCATGGCCACAAGTAAAAAGAAACTAAATTGAAGATTTAGTGGACTAGGTGGTCGCAAGGTATAACTTCTTAATCCAGGTAAAGTATAGGGCATAAAGCTTGTAATTTAATCTCAAGGTAGCCATTAGAGAACTATTAGAACCTACAAGAATGCCCTAGCAAGGTGGGGACCATAACCAAACCATATCAACATTATGATTGACTCGAAGGGAGCTAAATTGTCACATGTGTAATGATAAGTCAAGGTGGAGTCCATTTAGAAGGATTTGAAAAAATCATGGGGGACTTCTCCTATATCCTTGATAATCTTGGAGATATGATAGTGGATATATTGGGTAGCATCAAAAAATAATGAAGACCCTATAGTAGTAATGAAGCACTTCATCAGCCAAAGGGTTCTCAAAGTCAACAAATTCCTCCTATGGTCAAACCTTATCCATTTTAAAAGTGGAATATTCAATATTCAAAGGCATGTGTGATTTTTAAAACACACTGCTAATAGATCAGTCCATTGGGAATGTCTAATGTATTTCTAGAATATTTGTGGAAGGGACAACTGTCCCTACACTTATACTTTTTTTATTTATTATGATTGATCAAAATACCACCTTTCTCATTATATAAAAAAGATGTTTTCAATTATAAAGGGATGGAGTTCTTAGAGCCAAATTACTTTCTAAAATTAGACCAATTAATATAAGCAAGAAATTTTGCAAAGATTGTCTAGTATTTTCTTGTGTTCATGGTTACCATGGCTTCTCTCTCACTTATTTGTTTTGATTGATTTGAATGGTTATTATAAATTCTTGGTGTGTAAATTTTATTGTAGAGTTGTTAGCTTTTGTTAATGCTAGGTTTACTATAATTCCTTAGGTTCGTCTCATTTTCTTAATATTCTTGCATTTGGGCTAATGTTGTTTACTTACAAGGGTACATTTTTAAAGTGGATTTGGTTCTTATTTGCATTATTTATACCTTCCTTAGAAGCTTGCCTGATGTGTAATAGGATTTGGGATAATTCTACTTCATGTTATACATTGGTTAAGTACATGGCTAGATGATATTTAAACTTTGTCATGATGTTTGGAATGAAGATCACCAACATCTCTTTTCTTCCCTACCCTTCCTTTTGCTCATTTTTAACCAAATCACATTAGTTTAGTTGTCATTATAACTATCCATCTTAGATTAGTTATTAATTTAGTTCTTGATCATAAGCACTATTCTTAGCATAGATACTTCATATTTGTAAAGATTTGTTATTTGGCCATGGTGGCTCCCAACCACCAAAAATTATAAATATTATGAAATGATCACTTGTTCCAGATCTATTCCATCAAAGATAATAGGATTAGCTCAACCTAAAAATCATGTATTAGATTCTAAGGAATTTATAAATGATAAGTGTTCATTAAAAAATCTAGGATCCTTTGGTACACATTTATGCATCAATAGGAGGAGCTTCACTAGTGCTAGAAGGAGGGCCATAAGAAGATCTTTGTGAATTTGTAAAATCTTTGGTAATTTTGGTGTGTCTTGATTAAATATTGTTGTATTATTTGTATAGTTGTGTTCCTTTGAGCATAATTATGTACTTATCATTGATATTTATAGTTTTAGAATAGGTTTTAGGTTTATTTTCACCAAAGATTGATAATCTTTGAAGATCCATGGATATTCATGCAAAGGTAGTTCATGCTTTATGTATTCCCCACATTTAAGGTTAGTAATACCAATTTTGTACAAATATTGACTAGTTATTTGAAAATTTGAGTTTATTCAACCTTAGAGGTGTAAATATCCCTCTCATTTATCAGTCTAGACATATCTTTGAGCTTATTTAGTTAAAAATAGTCACATTTTAAATGTATTTATGTAAAATTAGCTTAACATGCAAACTTAATCATTGTACTTTACAAAGATCGATTTGATAAGTAATTTTAAATATGTTTCAAGGTCACAAACCAAAATTTCCAAAAGTAATACCAAGGTGAATGTGAACTTTCAAGGTCTCAACCAAATTCACCAAGTCAGGGTGCTCATGTGTTTAAGGTATAGCTTGGCTAGGTGGTTCCTCAATCAACATGGTAGGTATATTACATGATTTTCCCAAAATCTTGAAAGTTATTTTCCTTATTTTAGTCCTAATAATGTTGTCACTACTAAATAACATATTAAATCACTCAAGGATACTTTGAGATTGTTAAACGTAGTTTATGAAGATGTAGTGTGTAGATTGTTCCCATTTAATTTTAAATATGTTGTATATGATTGGTTTTTTAACCTACTTGAGAATTACATTACTAGTTGAAATGAATTTAAAAATGTCTTTATTGATCAATTTGGAAAAATCATTAGTCCCTATGCCCTGTGTCAACAGTTAATCATAATTAAAAGGGATGTTAATGAGACCATTAGAGCCTTTAATGCTAGGTTGCAATAAATGTTCAGTATAACCATAACCCCTTATAGATCCAATGAGGCCTTAGCCTTATAAATTTATAAGGATTTTGTTGATCCCATGACCTCTATGTTTTTGAAAAGGTCTCTTCCCATCATAAACACATTGACCTAGGCCTATTCTAAATTAGTGATCATTAATGACCAAATCCAACCTCAGAGTCAGGTGGCATATTCCATTCCCAATGTTGATCCAAATTATCCCCTTATGAATGCCATTCCCAATGCCAATCAGAACATAACTACTCTAAACTAATCCCTAGTTTGGAATCAATTACTATTGAGTCATCCATATCTTGACCAAAGCCTAGGGTTCCTAAATAACACTGCTAATGGAATTCATCCACAAGATCATGGGATTCTAATTCCCACAACTAATAGTAATGATCAAATTCATGATCCTTAGACACCAAAAAATTCAAATGAATTGATATTATAAATGGTTCAAAAATTGAGCGTTAACTTTCTTTAGTTGCAAAAACAAGTAGGAAATATAGGGGAAGGCTCTAATAGAAAATATGCTTCTCCAAGGTTCAATAGGTCTCCAAATAAATTTCATGATAGAAGCAATAATGGATCTTATGAAAACATACAAATAAGTTTTTTTAATATAAATTTGGCTGATCATTGCAATGTTTTTGAAACACCTCAAGTTAAAAGGGATACAACTAAAATTATACCTAACCAAGACAATATTATAGGGACATATGGATTTGTAGGAACATCTCATGGTTTAATGACAAAGGTTTTTAATTTTCCATTTAAAGAAGAAATCAAACCTAAAGATGATCTGGAAGAAGGAAAATCTCTTCAAGGTGAGCAGCCCCATGAACAAGATCAAATACAAGATGACCTCTCTTCAAAAGATAGTTGAGGATACTTCATATGAAGTCACTAATGGAATAGAGGATATTGATGAAGAAGATGACCATGGGTAGTAATTACACCATGATTTCTTGAAAGAAATTGAGGTGTTCCAATAAAGTAATGATATCCTAGAGGTTCCAAAACCAAATGAGGTAGAGCTCAGTTGGATAAAAGAGCTACCTTTCTTCACCAAGGATGAAGATGAGGTGAGCATGATTGATCAATAATTATCATATGACTTCATCAAAAGGTCAGGAGTATGGGACTAACATGGTAATATTCTAGATGAGCATCATTTATTTGATCAAGATGAAGCCTTTTGGGATGACTTGGAAGATTTTTTGTGCAAATATTGGTATTTTATGTCCACCTCAGAAAGAACCTGATAAAAAAATTAGTTTAAGGATACTAGTTGAGCTACCATTATTGATTGAATATGATATAAGCCACTATATGTCTATAGATTAATTAGAACTAACATTCATAATATAAATTAGAAGAATTTGGGAAGAAGATGACTAGGTTTTAGACCCATATCTTCAATCCATGTACTAGATAATGGAGGTGAGAAGTCAAGATACATCATACGAAAGTCATGAACACATAAGTTCTCCCATATGTAGGATGCCATCAAAAGAAAACATTTATGTTTCAAGGTTATATAGTAGACTAAATAACTTTCCATTTGATGTTTGAGGTAAGTACTTTATGGAGTTAGTGTAGGGATTACTATTGTTTCTATCTTATTCTTTATTTCTTACTTTTTTACTTCCTATCTTTTGTTTGTAAATAATGTTTGTATATATTTATTTGCCTTTTGTGCCATGTTAATTATTTCTAAATAAGTCCTTTTAGACATCCCTTAGCTTGAGTTTCATCTAACTTCTTAAGAGCTTTATAGTTCAAAAATGTATATATGACTTTTTGACATTGGTTGATCATGGATTGTTGAAATATGAGCTTGATATTGTAGTTTAGATAAGCTAGCGAAGACTGATGGATAAGTTAATTTTTCCTTCTAATTTTAAACCTTGTTATAATCTAATATTGGTTTTAAAAAAGATTGCACATGTATAATTAATTATTAAACTATTAGGACAAAATCATGCTTGCACTTAAATAACATTAATTACCTAGGATACAGTTTATAACCAAGGATGATTGTCTGAAAATCAAAAAATTGACCAAACCCCTAAACCTAACTAACTTGGTTCCTAACCTTTGTTATAAAGTCAAAATGACTTGAAAAAATCCAAAAATAAGATGTTTAATGAAAAATTCAAAGAGATTTCTAATCAGAGGTGATTTTGGTAATCTCTAATAGGGATATAGATGTTTGGCTGACAATGGAATAAAGCTTTGGGTGGAGCCAAATGCATCTCTATCAGGGATATGGATGCTTGGATAGTAGTAGAGTAATTCCTAATCCTTCCTTGAAATAAATCAAGGTTCTTAATGAATATTCAAACATGCTGAATGTTAATGTTAATGATTAAAGTCATGAACCTAGAAGTTGTTCTATAATTCATTTGGCAATTAGTAAGTGGAATCAAAGCACAAACATAACATGACTGAGTTTTGATGTTTAATCCTAATTTTGAATACAATTTTTTTTTTCTAACCATGAAATAATATTAATAATGGTTCTGATCAAATGCAATAAATAGCTTAATTATTAGTCTAAACTAGAGTATCTAAATTCTAACATATTGTTATATTTCCCTAGAAGTCACCATTTATGGAAGTCAACATACCCACATTTCTAAAAAATGGGGACCCATGTATTAGATTATGCAAATTTGTATGTTAAAATTAAAGATACACTCGATCAAAATGTCATTATCATGATTACACATTATTTTTATTTGAAGATCATCCACACCATGGTCTGGCTAACTTATTTGTTCATGGTTCTAGTTTAATCTTATCTAAAGTGTGAACATTAGATATTTGTGTTTCAAGATGCAAATTTAATGGAGCCTATTTGGGAATGAACATTCTTAGGGTTTTGTGATTCAATGTTAAATTAATCTTTTCCTAACCTTGGTGTATAGTTGATTAACTAAATTCATGTTTGAATTGTTGAAACCCTAACCTAATGTTTTACTTGGACCTTTTAATTAAAATTCAAATTTGGTGGGAGATTTTCATTTAAATTTAAGTGGGAACAAATTAATCATACCATGGAATTAATTTCATTTTTATCTAAAGGCTTGGTCATGTTTTTTAACACAACCAAACCTTAGGATAAAAATATTATACTTGGTCTCTTTTATGCCCCGTAATCTATTTGTTCCCTTATATCCTAGCTTGGTCTAAATAATCGCATGGCCCCTTTGTTATAAGGCTTAGCCTAAAGTCTTATCCTAAGGTTTATCATATTTATTAATATGATAAAAACCTTATGTTAAGACTTTACACTATGTCTTTATTATTCATGGGGTCCTTTTATTTTAGGCTTCTAACCTTAGTCCAAAGTCTTTATGTTTTGGTCCTTTTTAATTCATGGGGTCCCCTTTAATGTGTTTAGAACTTACCTTAAATATTTTATCCTAAGTCCTTTATATATTTTATCGAGCTTAATTTTTATTTTGGTTTGCATCATTAACGATCCACATTTATTCATATGAGATGGATCCAATGGAGCATGACAAGCATTGAAAAATCAAACACTAACCAAAGAGTTAAAGCCTGAGCATGTTCTTGATATCTATGATCTGCACGAGCCTGGCCTTGTTGATCAAATGATGTATGGGATGTTGAATTGTCAAAATTTCTATGGATCTCCATGGGGGTGACAAGTGTCACCATCGTAAGAGATTAGTATAGAGATCAAATGATGTGAAGGAGCCTAGTACAAAGAACACAGAAGCAAAAAATAGTCACCACAAGGCACAAATAGGAAACATCATGAACTGAGAAATGATAAGTGGTAAGCTTGTTAAATAGTCTCAAAGATGTGTTTAAAATTAATGATCATGTGCCCATCAATGACATCCACATGGATGTAAAATGATGATAACATGGACATCAAATTTAATATAATAAAGATCCTTGTAAACATGTTTAAAATTAATGGTCACATGCCCATCAATGGTGTACATGAAAATGTCAAATCAAGATCTTGTGGATGCCAAATTTAATATATCAAAGAGCCTCCTAGACACATTAAAATTTATGATCACACACCCATAAATGATAGTCGCACACCCATTAATGGAATTCATATGGACATCAAATGATGGTCACAAGGACACCAATTTTAAGATAGCTAGCTAGATATAAATAATCTAAAGATTTATGTTTCACATTGATTTATACAAAAGGATCGAATGGTGTGAGATAAAGGAAATAATTTTAAAAGGTGAAGGTCATTTTGTTTTTGAACATTGATGACAAAAGAGCCATAAAGTACCATGAAGGTGCCACACAAGCAACAAGAAAGTGAATAGAAGATTTAGTGGATCAGGGGGTGCCAAGGTATAACTACTTGATCTAGGTAAAATATAAGGCATGAAGCTTGTGAGTTAAGATCAGGGAAATCATTGGAGCACTATTAGAACCTATATGAATGCCTTGTAAAGGTGAGGACCATAACCAAAACCTATGATTGTTAAGATTGACCTGAAGGGAGTTGAATTCTTGCATGTGTAGAGATAAGTTGAGATGGAGTTCATTAGCAAGAAGTTTAAAAATATTTAAAGCAATGATTGGGAACCTATCCTATATCCTCAAGCATCTTGGAGATATGATAGTGCATGTATTGGGAAGCATGAAAGCAATGAGGACCCTACAATAGTAACAAAGCACTTCATCAGCAAGAGGTTCTCAAAGTCATAAAATTCATACTGTGGCTAAACCTTATCCATTTTAAAAGTGGAATATTATGTTTTTAAAGGAATGTGTGGTTTGTAAAAAACACTACCAATAGATCAGTCTATTGGAAAAGTCTAGTGTATTTCTAGAATATTTATGGAAGGGACAACTATCCCTACACTTATACTTTTATCATTTGTTAAGAGTGACTGATATACCACCTTAATAATTATATAAAAAGGATATTGTCAATTGAAAGGGGAGGATTTCTTAGAGCTAAATTAATTTGTAAACTTGGGCCAATTAATATAAGCAAGGAATTATACAAAGATTGTCAAGTATTTTTTTGTGTTCATGGTTACAATGGATTTTCTCTCACTTATTTTTTATGATTTCTAGATTTGAATGGTTCTTATGAATTATTGATATGTACATTTGATTTTAGAGTTTAACTTATGCTAATGCTAGGTTGACTGAAAGTCCTTTGGTTCATTTCATTTTCTTACTCTTATTGCATTTGGGCTAATGCTATTTGCTTACAAGGGTAAATCTTTAAAGTGAACTTGGTTTTTATTTGCATTATTTCCACCTTCCTCAAAATATTGCCAAATGTGTAATAGGATTTGGAATTATGATACTTAATGTTATACATTGGTTAAGTACATGTCTAGATGATATTTGAACTTTGTCATGATGTTTGGAATGAAGATTAGCAACATCTCTTTTCTACTCTACCCTTCCTTTTGCTCCTTTTAAACCAAATCACCTTAGTTTACTTGTCACTATAAATATCCATCTTAGATTATTTATTAAATTATTTCTTGATTATAATTCACAATTTTTAGCGTAGATAATTCATATTTTGCATAGATATGGTATTTGGTCATGACGGCTCTCAACCACCAAACATTATAAATATTGTAAAATAATCAATTATTTTACCTCTATTCCATCAAAGATAACATGATTATCATAACCTACAACTCATGCATTAGATTCTTAAGAATTTAAAAATGAGAAGTGTTATTAAACACTATTGGCACTTGTGGTTCACATTTAGGCATCAATAGAGTGAATATCCATGACCTAGATCTGAATAAACCAAATCAAAGGTAATGACAAACCCAAAATCATCTAGGTGGTTGAGTCATATTTAAGCAGTTATTACGTACTAGACACATGCATCTGATTAGACACTAGCATCGACGTAATTATCCTAGATTAACACAAGTGTCTAAGGCTACAAAGGCATAATTTCTAGAACGAGGAAAATGTTTTAGAATCTAGATCCATTCTGATTCTTTCATGTTTCATATCTATATATGTAGTATCATTAAAAACTAGCTAAGTATCTTTTTTTCATTATTATTGAAATATATAACATAATTTTACTTTCTACCATATCATTGCATTATGTTCATTGTATGCCCTATATGAGTTTTATAATTATTTATCCTACTATAGATATTTTTATCACACTTGTGCTTATTCATTTCTATATTCTTAACCCTTTCTACTCATAGTAGGATTCTTATCCAATTTAAGGTTAAATATTTTGTTAACCTAGTTTTTTAGTTCTAAACCCTTGGTCAATTAGGGATTTTTGATATTTTATATAAAATATGTGCAATATGGATGCATCTATTACACATTTTGGGTTCCAATTTATAATAGTTGATTTGGTTTGATACATCACTTTCATGGAAAAATCTATTCAACAAATCCATAAACATCATGAGAGGGTTTTACAATGAGAAAAACATTCGATCTCTATTCATAGTTCATTTTGAAATACTATAGATCTAGTATCTAGACACTAACATGCATGATCTAAGCCATTTATTCTACCTAAGTCTTATTAAAATAATGGATACCATCCTACACACATTATTCTCCCCCAACTTATATTATATTCCACAGTCTGTGTTGTTACTACTCAAAGAGGTAAGGTTGATCAACCTAATCATCCACCTTTTAATATATAATAGGTGCCTCCCAAGCCTAATATTGTGATTAAATCTAAGGTATATAACATTCTGGACCAATTGAGAAATACACTTGCCAATATTTAAATCCTTTAGGTCCTAAAACAATCTACTTACAAGGATATCCTATATGAGGCATTGCATGAGACCCAGGTTATGAGTGATATTGAACCCAATTATTTTAAAAACATCATCAAAGATTTCAAAAATAATGTAAATCTCATTACCTTTGATCCAACATATTTTCCATCAAAATATATTGACCAATATTTTTATTTACTCATATAAGTGACCATGGAAAATAAGGGAATCAATAGGGTGCTCAGTGATAATAGATCAAGCCTAAATATTTGTAGCATAAAATTCCTAAACACCATGTTTATTATCACCAATATTATTTAAAAATGGTTATGCATATAAAAGGGTTATCAACGAATATTTAAATCCTTGAGCTCCTAAATCAATCTTCTATGTACAAGGATATTATATATGAGGCATTGCATGAGACCTAATATACGAGTAATATTAACCCTAATTTTTTAAAAAAACATCATGAAATATTTTAATAACAATGTAAATCTCATTACCTTTGATCCAATATATTCACCATCCAAATATATTATTGACCAAGGTTTGTGTTTGTTCATACAAGTGACCATGCAAAATAAGGGAATCAATATAGTGCTCGATGATAATTGATCAGGTCTAATATTTGTAACAAAAACTTCCTAACCACCATGGGTATTATCACCAATATTATTTAAAAAGTGGATATGAATATAAAAGGGTTGATAATTCACATAGCCTATAGTTGGTCAAATGACATTCGGCATGATATTGGGACAAAAAATGGTTTTAAACACTTTTTAGTCAATGTCTCAATCATTACATTATAATTGACTTTTGGGTAGATCTTGGAGACATTCAATGTAAGTTGTCCCACTTACACTTCACCCATGTATATAATTCATGAATGAGGGGACATTATTAACCATAACTATCGATAGTGAACCTTTCAAATTTTGTAAAATGATATATTTTGAAACTAAAGGCATTCCTATGGTGGTACCACCTAAACAATGCATTCCTATTGAGCATATACACACATGAAATAGGTGATTCAAGTAAAATGGATAATTCATCTTCAATGCAGATAAGGCACTCAATATTGAAGTGCATATAGATGCACATGAAGAGAAATAACTATTACAAAAGGATCCAATAAAACTAAAAGATCCTCCATCATTTGAGCTTCCTTTTTAAATTAATACTAATAAAAAACATGTCCATATTATAGATTAAAATGATAATGATGACAATATCACATATAATATGATAAATGAGAATATACTAAAACTAAAATTTTATCCACTTGAATACCTTTTGCATAACCTATTCAAACCTATATGTCTTGATACATATAAGATAGATCCACTCGTAGAAGATACAAAATTTAATCAAGATAAGGAAGAAACAAAAATACAAGATGATCATGTAAATTCTTGTTACTCCATATATCCCTCTTGGCTAAAAACATTGATTCAACCTTAAAATGGTTAAATACAAGTACATCATGTGAACAATGTGGAGTTTTATGAAAATCCTTCATAACAGATTTTACAAATCACCACACAACATTATACTACATATACCATATTATCTTGGTTAGTTAGACATAGAATGATTTATTTAGCTTCTATCAGACACATTAAGTATTTGACTTATAATTATAGAGGGTGTAACATATTTTAATTATAATCAGATCACTGATCATAATACCAATCAATGTGAGGCATTCAAGAACATAATTTAAAAATATAAGAAGGATGTAGATAAATTGTGTCTAAAACATGAAAAAGGAAAAATCCTTCCTATCTAATAGAAGAGAACCATATTTTAAAGTGACCAAAACATGAATATTTGACTATTAATGCTAATATTGATGGGTTATATTACCACTATATTTAGTTTGATAAGAACAAGTGGGATACAGCTTATAACACCGTATTTATCAAACAATGAGGATATACTACAAATGAACTAATATACTCTCCATTGATGCTAGAATGTAAATGATACATTCAATTACTTATTCCCTGTGGTCAACATGTGATAACTTCAACCATATGGATATGAGACCATTAAGTACATTTGGAATTAAATCTTGGATAAAATTGGCTAGTTGATGGGAATGCCAAGCTATATATATATATATATATATATATATATATATATATATATATATGTTACTTTTATCAATATCGATACATAGATTTGTATATAGTATGATGGTTATTATTATTTGCCTACATCATTGGCTTTAGGTAAACTATTAGACAAAAGCATTGAATAAGTGGAAATGCATCACTATAAATAAATCTTAGAAAAACTATCAGGTGGTCCTACACCTTTTGATGATGAGGAGTTCTTTGATTAGACATCTTCACATGTTCCAAAAATACCAAAATAATAAAAAAGATTCAAAAAATCTAGATTTTTTTTCAGCTTTTACATATTTTATTATCTTCTTGTCATTTGTGTTAGTTCTATGTTGATGGATAACATATCAGTTACTTCTACATATGCATGTCTTTAATGCTTCTATTTGAGTGTGATATTGACATACAAAGATACATTATCTATGCACTTTTGTATACGGGTTTTTCCCTTTACCCACATCATTAGGATGTTAGGGGCATCCACCTTTATGATCATAATAGATATAGGTTATATCATTATATGATAATTTTACATTGTCATGTTTGAGCTTATTTATATAATTACACATATCTTTACTCATGGTTATATCTTATACACTATACTTGATATACTATTACTTCAAGTTTTTGCTAACACATTTTGTCCATGGGCTACTATGATATGTTTATTCTAGTTGGTTTTATTTTCATTTATGCACTTCATTATATACATTTATATTGTATTATTGAATGAGCATTTGAATAGGCTCCACTATTTGTGGCCCCCATTCCTTTGTTTGCTTCTTTGACATTTAAATATCTAATTTCTTGTTGTATGTTGACATTTGACTATGTCATTTTATTTCTTTATGAACATTTGACTAAGTCATTTCCCTTCTATTGTGTGACATTTGAACATGCTCCTTGATTGTGGTCTCCTTAGACCATTGTCTTTTGATTTGATTTTGAGTGCTTTTATGTGTGTACTTGATTTCTTCTTGAGCTTGTACTATTACTATCTAGACATTACCATGATATTTATCATGAATATTAGGGCTTTATGTTATCAAATTAGATGTGCTTCAATGATACATTTACCTAGACATGTTTTTCTATATTCTACATGGTTCATTCAAAATATATGGTTATCTTATCTTTTTGAGGTGAGGTAACTACTAGTTTCTATCTTACCCTATTGGGTGAATATTTTGTCAATCAGCTAACTGATGAGCAAAATAGGTCTCTTCAACCATAGCATAGGGAAATTGGTCATCTAGATGTGTAGGTTTACTACATCAAAAGGGAACAAATCTCTCCTCTCATCAAGGGGAGGTTCCCTGTAAATATGTGGGAGCTATATACTATATATAAGTAGAAAATAACACTTAAGTGTAGAATAAACCATCCATCTCTCTTTTTTTAGAGATGATGTTCATAAATAAAAGTATAAATCTTGATGAAATGATAGAAGGTACTCCTCTTCTTTCATAAGTGCTGTTCAATAGACAAAAGGAATTTCATTGGTGGTGACAAGTAACTGTAACAGGGCGTAGTAACACAACATGATGAAATGTAGCACAAAGTCTCCACCTCAACTACTAAAGAGTGAAATATGAAGGTTAATGATGGCACAAATTGATCCCAAAGTCCTTAACATAGAAATAGAATACAAAGGATAATGAGGGCACAAAGTCATCTCAAGATCCTTTACACAAGAATATAAAGAAAACACACTAAAGGAAATTGTGGGGGCACAAAGTCTCTCCACAGCTAGCTTTAGGACAACTTCTTGATTACTTTCACTAATTATACTTATTTAATTAAATGGATAAAAAATGTATTAAGGAAACAAACATAAAAATAATTTCCCCAACAATCAATCTATTCCAGTACAAAGTCTAAAAAGTCACTTGTTTTCTTTATTCAAATAACTAAATATGATCAACAATCTAAGCTCAAAGTCTCAGTAATGCCTTTCAATTTGGGCAAAATTTTATTTTTGATAATAGAAAGAGATATATCCTTTAAAACAATAAGAGAAAGTCTAATATATAGCTCTCCAAGAAAAACTTGGGAGCATTAACACATCATGTTGCATTCAATACATTTTAAAATTTGTTAAGAAGATATGCTAGAATCGAGCGTAGTTACCTATTTACTTTTTTTAATGTAGAGAAATGGGTCATGTCATTGAATGTTCATGTTCTCCAATGTCCACTTGGTGGATTGCTTCACCTTCTAGAAACATAACCCATGCGTAGATATTTTTGGTCCTTTTCATTGTTCCTCCTTTTCTGGGTGTGTTTTGTCACTTTTTTGAGATCTCAAGCTATCTCTTTGGCCAATCGATGAATTTGTTCACAAGATCTGTGCTGTATTTGAAAATCAATAGATATTTCATTATCTTAAATTTGACATCTGCATGGACATCAATGGTTCAATTGCTTCCCTGGTTCAATCATTTTCTTGGTATTTGATTACACCATCCTTTTGTTCAGCACTTTCTTTAATCATTGAACCAATGTTTTTCTACCCTCTACAAGGGTACCTGTATTTAGTTTAATGCCCTCCACAAGGGCACTTGTTTTTTCAGCTTTGGGACACTTCTTTGAACCATCTATGTTGAACCTTTGAACCATTGAACTATTTTGGTTCAAGGTTCAACGGTTCAATGGTTCAATCGCTTTATTGCTCTTTGTCTAGAGCTTCCTTTAAACAATTGAATCTGTGAACCTTTGACCCGTTGAACCATTTTGGTTCAAGGTTTAATCAGTTCATTGGTTCATCTTTTGGGATTTGAGAAAGATCTATTTTGCTCATTACCTACCCTCTGCAAGGGTACTTCAGCATGTGGGCTTTGGGGTAATCCTTTAAACTGACCACTTGAACCGACTGATTGAACCTTTGAACCATTTTGGTTCAAGGTTCAATGGTTCAAAAGTTTAATGGTTCAAGCACTTTCTTGTGTTTTGTTCATTCACTTGACCACTTGAACCAACTGTGTTGAACCAACTACGTTGAACCTTCCTTTGGAATCATTTGTCACTACCTCTTTCTTTGTTTGAGGCTGCTTTCTGCTAATGTTAGCAAATGAAACGTGGCATCTTGCATTGAGAAATAGCTGATAACATGTGGCAGCATCTGTTGAGATTATAGAAGCACTGTAGAAACATTTGGGACTCTTTTGGATCCACGTGGACATAAACACTTGTTGCATTCCACTTGAGTTTAGCCACTTACCCGAGACCCACCACAATCCTTTATCAATAAAAGGAAGAAGCTACAGATATTGCCACTTGGTGGCCTCCATCAAGCTTTGTAGATGACATGTGGCATGTTCTACCACTTTAAAAGTTACTAACAACTTTGTCCCAATAGATGACATGTGGCAGCTTTCATTGCACTTTGTGAGGGATACGTGGCACTTTCGTTGTACTTTGTTTCCTTAATGGGTTTTCTATTTCAGTGGATTTTTCCTTTAGACAAAAGTCTAAAGGAATTCTTTAGGACAATTTGTTTGAAGGAAATCTTCCCTCATTTTGCCTTTGCTTTCCATTGGGTTTTCTATTGAGCTTTCTTCCCAATTGAATTCCTTCAAAAAAAAGTCTGAAGGATTCTTGCCTTAACCATTTTTCTGTGTTCTTTTCCTGAAAGGGAATTGTGTCCTCCACAAGGACTTGTTCAGGCATGGAACTATCCTTCAAGTTTTTATAATGGTCCATCTACTCCTCACCTACCCTCCACAAGGGTTGTTTGTCCTTTGGCTTTGCCTTAGTCGATTTTCCATCGATCTCAATAGGTGACACGTGGTAGCATCTGCTATGAAATAGGCGAGGACACATGGCAGCATCCTCTTAACTTATAGAGGATTTGGATGCCTTTTGAGAGTCCCATGGAAGATGACACGTGGAGGCTTTTGCTAAGCTTTAGAAACACTATAGAAACACTTGGGATTCACTTGGATTCATGCAGATGTTGACACTTGGTGCACTCCATAGTTTCTTCACGATAGAAAATATGACTAAGTGTTGAACCTGTTTCTCTCCTGTAGAGTCCGTAGAAACTAACTAGTGGAGTCCATAGAAATGAGTTGGTAGAAATGAGTCTATAGATTCAAGCCTGTAGAGTCCGTAAATTTCTTAAAAAGCTTGAATAATGAAGAATTTGAATGCCCAGAACAATTTTTTAGAAGGGATGAGAAGATTTTGGTTTATTGGAGCAAAATAGTTCAAATATTATCCCAAAAATGAGCGATATTTTTGGGGGACAAAAGCTGGCTCTAGTTGGGGAACTTCCTTCAATTGAAAACTTTGGAAAGGCTGAGGGGAGTAGAAACCAAAATCTCTAGTGCCTTGAAGTGTTCCATTGGGATATGGAGTCATGCTACCGAAAAAGAAAGAAGACAAAAGTAAAAATGAAAGCATAAAAACATAACTAAAAACTACAAAAATATACATATGTACAAGCTGATCTTATCTAATACTTCATAGATTAAAGTGTTTCAGACGTTGCCCATTGTAAGGCACAGAGAAGAGGATACCATCTTGATATTGGAACAAGAAGCTATTCTCACCATTGAGCTGATGGATAATAAATGGGCCTCTCCAAAGAGAATCAAACTTCCCATGCATTCCCTTTGGTTCTCTTCTCTTGTCCCATAGCAAGACTTGATTTCCAACCTAGAAATTACGGTTTTTACCTTCTGGTCAAAGAGATTCTTCACCAGACTTTGATGGGTGGCAATTCGGTCCACCACCATAGTTCTCTGCTCATTGAGCTTAGTCAGGTACATGATCCTCTTAGTAATGGAGTTTTCATATCTCTAATCTTCAATTGCCTTAGCCAATTTTAATGTTAGTAATTCCAAGGTGATTGGTATCTTAACATTGATACCATAAATAAGTTGGAAAGGAGACATACCAATTACCCTTTTTGATGTAATTCTATTTGCCCATAAAGCATCAAACAATGATTTATACCATGTCCTTTAGTTGTCATCTACCAACTTCTTGATGATAGTAATCAGGTTCTTGTTACTTGATTCAACTTGTCCATTCCCTTGTAGAAAGTAATCAGAAGAGTGAGAGAGGGTGATCCCATAGTAAAAATAGAATTGAGTAATTTCTTGGAAAGTGAAACAAGCTGCATTATCTGTGACAATCTTGGTTGGGACTCCAAACTTGGAAATGATATTCTCTTTGAGGAAATTGCTCACTACTTTTGAAGTAACATGCCTGGTTGGGATAGCTTCCACCCACTTTGTGAAGTAGTCAGTTGCTGTAAGGACATAATCATGTCCAACACTTGAAGATGGTTTTACAGCTCCAATAAAATCCATTCCCCATTGCTGGAATGGTTCTTTTATGATCACTAGTTTGAGAGGCAGGGTAGCTAACTTAGGTCTTCCAACAAATTGCTGGCATAGTTCACATTTCCTTACCCACTTGTATGCATCTTGAAAAAGAGTAGGCTAATAATACCTAGCTCATAAAATATTATGGGCAGTTATAGGAGTAGAAAAATGTCTTCCATAGGCTAGATTGTGGAAGAATTTTAAAAGTTGGCTTTGCTACTCCTTGTCCACACAGTGAAGGAACACTCCATCAAGGCTCCTCTTGTACAAGCCATTTTCTCAAAAGACAAAATTGGCAGCTTTCAACTTGATAGTCCTCCTTTCTTTGTAAGATAGGTGAGCAGGACACTCACCATAAGTAAGGAAATGTGCAATATCTAAATACCACTCATTTGTGGTGGAGACAAAAAGGACTGTTGGTGTGTCTTCTACCTCTTCTTCTTCATGCTCTATTCCTTCTGGTTTGTTATCAATAATTAATTGGCATAGGCCTTTTCCCCATACCAGCTTTGTTGGTTTGATAACTAGGTCAAACTCCTAGATATTTTCAATCCAATTGCCTCTTTTTATTCTAAACTCCTATTGAGTTAGTATGGATTTGACCGTAGTATCAAGAACTAAGGCAGTAGTGTGAGAATTCAAGATGTAGAAGTGGAAATGCTTGACTACCTTCACCACTGCATAAACATGCTTCTCCATTTTTGAATACTTTAGCTCATGAGCTTTGAGAGGGAAGCTCATGAAAGAGATGGGAGATTCCATACCTTATTTATCCTGTTGAACCAGAATTGTTGAAAGCATGTGTTTAGAAGCATAATTGTATATGATGAACTCTTTGTTGTATTATTGACAAACTAGAATTGGGGCATAGCCAATGGCAGTCTTGATATCCTCAAATACTGACTTGCCTTCTTCAGTCCAACTGAAGGTGGCCTTTCCCTTCATCTTGTTCATAATGTGTCGAGTCTTCTCAACAAACTTGGGGATGAAACTTCATAATAAATTCACCTTTTTGAAGAAAGAGTGAACATCAGTCTTACTTGTAGGCAAGGTAAGCTCTTGGATAGACTTGACTCTATTTGAGTCAATCTTTATGCCTTCTTTAGACATAATGTGTCTGAGAAGTTTACCCTTTGTTACTCCAAAAATTGACTTCTTGGGATTTAGAAAAATACCATTTTAGTATTAGCACTCCAACACTTGTTGCAAGTGGTGTATATGATCCAGGTGATGCTTAGACAAGATGGTCAAGTCATCAAGATAAACTACAATGAACTTACCCATCTCATCCTTGAAAGTAAGGTCCATTGCTCTCTAAAAGGTGGCACAAGCATTTATCAAGCCAAAAGGCATCCTTCTATATGCAAATGTACCCCAAGGTATGATGAAGGCAGTCTTGTGTTGGTCTACTTCACTAACTTCAACTTGATTGTATTCTGAGAAGCCGTCTAGCATTGATAACATCTCTACACTAGTCACTATCTGAAGCACTTGATCCATGATGGGCAAAGGATAGTTATCCTTCAAGGATGACTAATTTAGATTCTTGAAATCTACACAGATGCAAATTTTGCCATTCTTCTTCCTCATAGGGACTATATTGGCAATCCATGTGGAATGATGGATTTGGAAAATTATCCTAGCATTCAAATTTTTTTGTATCTCAGATAGAATAGTACCTAAGATCTTTAGATTATACTACCGAGATTTTTGCTTATAAGGGACTGAATCATCTTTGAGAGGAATTCCATGTTGAATTTCCTCAGGCCTGAGTGACTTTAGATCACCATAATAGTATGCCAAAACGTCCATGTAATGGCACAGTAGATTAATAAATTTGAGTTTCTCCTCTAGAGTATAGCATTTACCAATGTTAACCATCTTGGGATCTTCCTTGGTACCTAAATTTATCTGATCAAACCCTTGGGAGGAGCTTTAATCCATTTGTTGTTTGATGAATCTGTCATGTTTGTCAAATAACTTTTTAAGGGAAACTAGACCTTTGCAAATTTTATTCCCTTTGAGTTGCAAGAATTCTTCATCTACATTTGAGTTCATTTTAGGATCTGATTCAAGCTTCTGAGGATTACTGCCTTCAAAGTGGAACTAGTTGAAGCTGTCTCTTTATTCCAAAAAGGCGATGGTTTGGTTGTCATTATTAAACACTTGCCAATGGCTAGCATTATCAGGTACACTCAGTCAAAAGATCAGCTCGATGGTGTATTTTCCTCCTATGAAGTTTGGGTGAGGGACTAAGAGAGTTACTGAGATAGCCAGTGCATCAACTTGGTCATTAAATTCCCTGGGTATGGTATAGATGTTGAAAGTATCAAAGCTTTCATTTTGATCCTAGACTAGATTGCGGTAATGGCATAATCTCTCATTTTTGGTTTGATACAAGTTCCTTACCAGACAAACCACCGGTTCAACATCTCTTTTGGCATGAAGGAGTTTGATGCCTTTATTTTGAGTAACCTTTAATCTAATCAATAGAGATTTGTACTCAGCTATGTTGTTGGTATTGCTAAACTGCAACTTGTATGAAGAAGGAAAAATATCTCCTTAAGGAGATATCAACACAATCCCAGACCCTGAGCTAGTAGAAGAATTGCTGCCATCAAATTTCAAGATCCAAAAATCATTAGAAACTAATATTTCCTTAGATTTCTCTTTGCCTAGAAGGGGAAATTCTTCTGTACTTGCACTGTGCTCTCTCACATCTTCTACTATTTCATCTAATTTGATTCCTAGATTGTCACCTATAGGACTTTCATCTGTTGAAACATGAATATCATCTGTGGTTAAGAAGTAATTACCCATGCCTAAAGATTCAAACATAATTTGAGCTTCAGAGATTGATGTTTGAGTGACAATATATTTTGATTCCTTTTTAAGAAGTAGCCTCTGCATGCTGCCTTTGACAGGGATCCTCACTTTAGATAGGTCCATGCTAAATTCTCCACCAACATCCTTACAAAAATTTCACCCTAGAAGAATGCTATATGAGGCTGGAACATCGGCCACTAGGATTGTCATCTTGATTCTTTTGTCTAGGAATGTTGCAAATGCAAATTGGGCATCCTTGATTTGTCCTAGAAGAGGTGCTTGTTTGTTCTCCATGGAGAAATATCTTGCAAAGGTTTTGGTCAAGGTGAGTCCAAGAGATTCTACCACTTTGGCTGGCATGACATTGTCAGATGCACATGAGTCTATGATGTAATTGCTCAATTTGTGACTATTTATCAATAGGGAAACATAGAAAGGCTCTATTTTCCTAGGGGTAACTAGAGGAGTAATGACAAAATTGTTTGAAATGGGAATGTTCCTTGGAGAATCATGAGTTACTTTTTTAGTATCTTGTCCTGCAGGGATAGTTTTATTCTTCACACACTCCACCAACCTATCCAACTACTCAGGATTGCCTTGTAAGAATTCAAATTTAGACATTTGAATTTTGGTCTTCTTGACATTATTGATTATGTCAAATGACTAAAATGGACTAGGAAGAGGGGATGGTAGTTCATCTTTCTAGTTTTTTGGAGGGGGAGAACAGGTCTGTGGAATTAAAGTTGAAGATGGAGGAATGTTTGATGTACTTACCTTTTTATTACTTACTGGGTCCTTTGGCTGGAAAGGCAGAGAAGTTCCTCGTTTAGCAATTGAAATTGTTGGTTAAGGTCACTTTTCTACTTTCTCCTTATCATCTGATTGGGCTAACTGATTCTTGGACTGGGTGAACACAACATATGATCCTTCATTTGCTTTAACTTCACTTCTGGGTTCATCCTAGTAATTCAGGAAACTAATGTTGGAGTCACCAACTAACTCTTCTTGATCTTCTGTAAGGAGATCAACATCATTTTTTTGGTTCAATTCAAGCTGGAAAGAGAAATTAGATTCTATTTCAAGATATCCAACTGTTGAATAAGTTTGGAGTGCTTCAATGGCAAGTTTTCCTTCTGGGGGAGGAAGATGATTTGGTTGTCCTTGATTTTTGGCAACATTGCCTTGGTATGACGTGATTGGGGAATGTCTTTCTTGGCATATCTCTATATGAAGGAGCTAAAGATATCCCTTGTGCCATTTGCTTCCTGAGAGCTAGCAACTCATTTGCTAGTTTTTGCACCATTGGATCAATGGTACCTATAAATAGACATTCAGAAGATGAAGAAGATTTACCTCTATTTAGATCTCTCCTTATCTTTTCTACCAAGAAAATGTCATCTTCTACCTCAGTAGCCAAGTCTTGAGCTATAGCAAGGTCTATTTGGCTAGCACGTCTCAACAGTTAACTCACTTTAGGCGGTTGAGAGTTGATGAAGAAACATTTGAGGTTTTCAAGTGTTTGCTGAGCAATAGCAGGAATCCTATTCCTCAGCTTGTCAAACTTGGCTATGAAATCCCTCATTGGTTTATGAGGCTCCTTCTTCATTTGTGTGAGGTTGAGCCAGTAGGGCATGTGCATCTTTTATAGGCTTGAATTTGGCTTCAAACTTGGATTTGAGGGTGTTCCAATTAGTCACAGTCTAGGCCTACAGATGATAGAACCAATCTGTAGCAACACCTTGTAAAGTTTCCACAAATAACCTGACTGCTACATCCTCAAATACCACTCATATTATGCCACAGGCTATGTTGAAGGCTGTAATATGTTCATCAGGATGAACCTTCCCATCACCATAGAATTTGGGGAAATTTTTCTTTGAACTGCGTGGTAGCTCATGTAGAGGTGGAGTTAAATTGAGTGGGCCAAAAGAGTTACCCCAAAGACCTCAAACTACCATTGTATGACTATGAAAAGGTGGAATAACAAATATCAGAGGGGTAAGTATTGACAAAGCTTTATTAATAGCAAAAATAGATGCTTTGCTCGGTAATGGAGACTTGACTTTAGTAGGAGGAAAACTCCTAGTTCGTTGGAGGTGAGATGGTGAAGGAAACGAATCAAAATTATTTTGCTGTACCAACTCGAATATAGGGTCAAAAATACCTTTAGCCATTTGGCTTCACATATACCATGGATCTGCCAGATTGTAAAATAAAAATGGAAAAGAACTGGTGCTACTTTAGCTTGAAGCTTGAGGCTTCAAACTGTGTGTTCTATCCCAGTTAGTATGGAGGTGAAGGGAGATGGTAAGGCTATAATGCTAATGGGTAAGACACAAAAAAGATTCGCTAGAGTCTATAATGAATAAGGGCAGGGACTACTTTAATCTAAAACTTGAGGCTTTATATTGTGCGTAAGTCCCCAATGGAGTCGCTAAAAACTATTGGGTGAATATTTTGTCAATCAGCTAACTGATGAGCAAAATAGGTTTATTTAACCACAGCATAGGGAAATTGGTCATCCAGGTGTGCAGGTTTACTACATCAAAAGGGGACAAATCTCTCCTCTCATCAAGGGGAGGTTCCCTGTAAATATGTGAGAGCAGAAAATAACACTTAATATAGAATAAACCATCCATCTCTCTTTTTTCAGAGATGATGTTCATAAATCAAAGTAAAAATCTTGATGAAATGATAGAAGGCACTCCTCTTCTTTTAGAAGTGTTGTTTAGCAGACAAAAGGAAACTTTCTGGTGGTGACAAGTAATTGTAACAGGGCATAGTAACACAACAAGATGAAATGTAGCATAAAGTCTCCACCTCAATTACTAAAGAGTGAAATACGAAGGATAATGAGGGCACAAATTCATCCCAAATTCCTTTACATAGAAATAGAATATAAAGGATAATGAGGGCACAAAGTCATCCCAAGATCCTTTACACATGAATATAAAGAAAACACAATAAAGGCAATTGTGGGGGCACAAAGTCTCTCCACAGCTAACTTCAGGACAACTTCCTGATTACTTTCACTAATTCTACTTATTTAATTAAATGGACAAAAAATGTATTAAAGAAATAGACATAAGAATAATTTCCCCAACAATCAATCTATTCTAGCACAAAGTTTGAAAAGTCACTTATTTTCTTTATTCAAATAACTAAATATGATCAATAATCTAAGCTCAAAGTCTCAATAATGCCTTTCAATTTGGGCAGAATTTCATTTCTGATAACAGAGAGATATATCCTTTAAAAAAATAAGAGAGAGTCTAATATATATCCCTCCAATAAAAACTTAGGAGCAGTAACACATCATGTTACATTTAATACATTTTAAATTCTGTCAAGAAGATATGCTGGAATCGAGCATAGTTGCCTATTTGCTTTTCTCAATATAGAGAAATGGGTCACATCATTAAATGTTCATGTTCTCCAATGTCCACCTGGTGGACTCCTTCACCTTCTAAAAACATATCCCATGCATGGATATTTTTGGTCCTTCTTCATCGTTCCTCCTTTTCTAACTGTGTTTTGTCCCTTTTCTAAGATCTTAGGCTATCTCTTTGGTTGGTTGCTGAATTTGTTTAGAAGATCTATTCCGTATTTGAAAATCAATAGATATTTCATTATCTTAAATTTGATGTCCATAGGGACATCAATGGTTCAATTGCTTCCCTAGTTCAATCACTTTCTTGGTATTTGATTAGACCATCCTTTTGTTCGATGCTTTCTTTAATCTTTGAACCAATGTTTTTCTACCCTCTGTAAGGGTACCTATATTTAGTTTAATGCCCTCCACAAGGGCACTTGTTCTTTCAGCTTTGGGACACTCCTTTAAACCATCTACATTGAACCTTTGAACCATTGATCCATTTTGGTTCAAGGTTCAATGGTTCAATGGTTCAATTGCTTTATTGATCTTTGTCTGGAGCTTCCTTTGAACCATTGAATCTATGAACCTTTGAACCTTTGGACCATTGAACCATTTTGGTTCAAGGTTTAATCAATTCATTGGTTCATCTTTTGGGCTTTGAGAAAGATATATTTTAATCATCACTTGCCCTCCGTAAGGGTACTTCAACTTGTGGGCTTTGGGGAAATCCTTTGAACTAACTACTTGAACTGATTGATTGAACCTTTGAACAATTTTGGTTCAAGTTTCAACAGTTCAATGATTTAATGGTTCAAGCACTTTCTTGTGTTTTGTTCATTCATTTGACTGCTTAAACCAACCATGTTGAACCAACCGCATTGAACCTTCCTTTGGAATCATTTGTCACTGCCTCTTTCTTTACTTAAGGCTACTTTCTACTAATGTCAGCAAATGACACATGGCATCTTCTACTGAGAAATAGGTGAGAACACGTGGCAGCATCCACTGAGTTTATAAAAGCACTGTAGAAACATTTGAGACTCTTTTAGATCCACATGGATGCAGACACTTGTTGTGTTCCACTTGAGTTTAGCCACTTACCTGAGACCCACCATAGTCCTTAATCAATAAAAGGAAGAAGCTACGGATGTTTCCACTTGGCGGCCTCCACCAAGCTTTGTAGATGACACATGGCACATTCTACCGCTTTAAGAGTTACTAGAAATTGTGTCCCAATAGATGACATGTGGCAGCTTCCGCTACACTTTATGAGAGATACGTGGCACTTTCACTGTACTTTGTTTCATCGATGGGTTTTCTATCTCAACGGACTTTTCCTTCAGACAAAAATATGAAGGAATTCTTTTAGATAATTTTTTTGAAGGAAATCTTCCCTCATTTTGCCTCTACTTTCCGTCGAGTTTTCTATCGGGCTTTCTTCTCGGGTGAATTCCTTCGGAAAAAAAGTCTCAAGGATTCTTTCCTTAACCATTTTGCCGTATTCTTTTCCTAAAAGGGAATTGTGTCCTCTGCAAGGACTTGTTCAGGCATGGAACTATCCTTTGGGTTTTTGCAATGGTCCATCTGCTCCTTACCTGCTCTCCACAAGGGCTATTGGGGATAAGATTTAATTATCATATTAAACCCTCATTCAAGAAAAAGACACACTCCTGTCCTCATAGCAACAAACTACTTCAATAAGTGGGTGAAAGTGATTCCTATCAAATAAAAAACTTTAGAGGTCATATGTAATTTCCTTAAAGAGAAGATATTGGTGTGATATGGGATTACAAAAAATATGTAACATATAATGATCTTAACTATTATTATTAAAAAGTGATTAAATTTTATTATGGGCATGGGATTTCATTATCAGATTTGTCAAACTATCACCCACAGGGAAATGGTTAGGCTGAGTCAAGTAAAAAGAACATGTTCACAATCCTACATAAAGTGGTTGATGAAAATTAGATAAATTAGCATTAAAATATCTATGATGTTATTTGGGTAGATTAAGAAACACATAAAAAGTTTATTGAGATGTTCCCATTCTAGTTTCTATACAGAATATATGTTGTAATTCCTATAACTCTTGAGTTACCTGCTCTATAGGTATCCAAAGTTATTGATAATATGAATTTTGAAAGCCCATTGGACAAAAGAGTTTTCTACTTGAAACAATTAGAAGAGGAAAGGACATTTTCAGTTGATATAATTACATAACATCATTTCCATGTTAAAGTTTTCTTTGATAATAAGGTGAAGAAAAGATAATTGCAAGTAGGGTACTTACTCTAGGATAGTCATAGAGAACCAAAAGGAAGTCATGAGAATATTATTTCTCTCTAGATGGGTCCATTTAAAATCAGTCAATTCTATAGAAATAACACTTTCTATCTAGTGTATCATGATGGAACTCATTTGTCATTGCCCTTTAGTAGGCAATATCTCAAACACTATTTCTAGTAAAAATTAGGTAGTCCTTTATTTGTATATATGTGAATGCAATTTTAGTCATTTTTCTTTTTTGGTCATTCTTTTTTGATTGTGTCGTGATCATTATTTCCTTTTATTTTATGTCATGTTTATTGGTCAATCTTATTATGAGTCCTTCTCTCTTATGTATTCTGTATCAATTCAATTGTTCAATCTAGTAAATGAATCTATAACCCAACAAGTATTACCACATCTATAGGTAAATCCTCTTTCACCTCTCAACTTTTCTTATTTTTAATCATAGTTCATTCTAGCTAAATCATTCTATAATGTGAGACTTGCATTCCATTTATTAAATGTAAGTGTCATGATTATTATATTCAATACTCAATCAAGTTTATAACAAGTTATAGTCATTATTTATGTCTAAAGTCAATCATAAAAAGCTTAGGAGAGGTTTCTCTCTTTGCATTTTAGTTTGTGTAGAAACACAACAAAAAATACCCTTGCATATACTATCATTTGGGGTATATTATAACATCTATTAGGTTGAATACATAATTCCCTCATATACCTTATAATTAAGGATATCTGATAGAATTTATCAGGTTGAGTACCTGATTCCCTCACATACATTGTCCATTGACATGTGATATCATTATGATGGTTTGATGATCCATCATTTTATCAAATATCAATTCTCTCTTAGTTTATCAAGTTATATTCAAATTTAAGACTCCTTTTCACAATGGATAATATAATTATCTATGAAAATAGAGTCTAAGTTATTTTCATCCCTTACATTATAAAATCTTTGTCAGAGTCAGTTGTTGTACAAATTTTTGATAATTTAAAAATTAGTAGGCTAATTTTGGTTTGGGTTTAAAATTTAAAATTTAAAAAAAATGTAAATTAATTAATTAATTTAAATGAAAATAAATTTTTTGAGTAAAATATCTTATTTCCTAGACCATGCAAATGCCTTTTGAATTTCTCATGCCATGTAAAAAATATTTCAACTTCTCCTAAAACTGTGCAAAAGTCCCATTAACTCTTTTCAAGTTTTACAACTACTTTATAATTTTTCCCAGTTGTGCTAAATTTTGTAAATAATTTTTCAAGTCATGTAATTTTATATCTCCACATTTTTATGCAATGAAATTACAAAATCAAAAAATAATAAATTTCATTCAAATAAATTTTAATTATTTTGATTAAAATACGTAATTTGATTTTTATTTTCCCCACTACCATGTAATCACCTAAATAGATCCCTAGGTTGTGAAAGTGAATCTTAAAACTTCCCCAAAACATGTAATTAAAATATTCCCTTCTACAGTTATGCACACACTTTATTTTTTCTCCAGATGTGAAATTTGCTTTTTATTCTCCCCACATTGTGAAAATATCATAAACATTTCCCCAAGTCATGTTACAATAAAACTTCTTCTCTTCCAAATATGTTGATGTTGTTTCACACCATTCAATCATGTAAAATATCCAAATAATTTTGCATATACTTATTCATTATCAGACCAAAGATAATTATTTATTCTTTTTTCAAGAAGAAATCACATGTTGTCATTACGATTGGAAGAACATATGAAGTGAAATATAAAAATAAATAAGCAAAATAATTTTTTTTTGGTTATCATACAAAATCATACAATCTAGGAAGAGAGATGGTTTTAATAAAAAAATAAGGAATTTGTTAATTTTCATTCTTTATGCTCACTAAGAAAAAGATGTATGGTCATACGGTCCAAGGAGAGTGTGTAGATTATTAAAAAAAGAATAAATTGAACTTTTTTCATTTTACCATACCAATAAAAATCATACAACATCGTAACAATTGAATAAAGGTACAAATCAAACTAGACAATAAATTTGATTTGTTTTTACTTGCAAGAAGAAGCCGTATAGTGCAAATGTCATGGTAGAGGTAAAATTCTAAAAGAGAAAGCATCTGGTCCAATTTATTTCTATTAATGCCTTATAAAAGGCACTATATAGTGCTAAAATCCTAAAAATCAATATACCAATAAAAAACCAAAATTTTATTTTAATGGATGTATAGGGAAGTCACATGATGGCACTAAGGAGATGAGTGTAGTTAAAATTTTAAAAAAGAAAGTAGAATAATTTTATTTTGTTTATTCATTGTCACTAATTAAGGTCATACAATAGTGTCATATGGGTAAAAAGATAGAATAAAATAAAAGGAACAGTAAATATTCTCTTTGGTTTTTCTCATAGTGAAAAACCATACATCGATACCAGGTAAGAAGATTATTACTGCATCTTCTTATTTTTATAACTAAAAATCATATGGCTATATGTGAAGAAACAAAGGTAATGTAAAAACTTAAATGAAATTCTTCTTTTTCTACTTTCCATGTTGAATAAAGGTGATTGAGTTTGGTGGGGATATTTAATAAGCACTGAAGCATTTGTGAATAAAATAATGACCAAGTTCTTGGAGGCATTTTATCAAATTATTATCATGCTTATTCATGAATATGCTATGGTCTCATAAAAAGGATTACGTTAGAGTGAAAAAAATTTGCATGGGAAAAGCTGAGTAAAATTTTTAGGTGTAATTAAATAAATTATTTTATTTTAAGTTATTCTATTTTGTTAAAATTTGTAAATAAACTTTCATGATGTGAATATCTCCTGACTAACAATTTCATTTAAAAATTAATGTCTTCATCCACTTCTCTAGAAAAATATAATCCAAAAAAAGATAAAGCAATCATGAAGAACCTATTATAGGGGGAAATGGCTCTTTCACCATTAGAATCCAATGTGGATATCATTTTAGATACCAATCTAGGTCATATTGACTTAGGAAAATTTTAGAAGAGAATGAATTCAATACCTAAAATTAACTTTGGTCAAAGTATTTTTTATAGTGGATTCAAAACATTTACAACCTTTCTGATTTCAATGTAATCTATTAAATTAGTTTTGGTCATAATAGAACACTATGATTCAGAAACAAAAAAAATTAGAGATCCATAGGGTGAATTGGTGGAAAGGTTATCTTTAGATCACATAGACAGTAGGTTCTACCTTCCAAATCAAGAATCTTTTGTTCATTTAAATATTTATTCCTTTCAATGTTTTTAGGATGATAATAATATCTCATATGTAAAATAAGTCAATAATGAATGGTTGATAAAACCAAGGGAGTCTTATACATGACTCCCAAAGAACCTTGAAAGATATGACTCCAAAAATGAGATAAATGATATAATAACACTATTGCATAGAATAGTGTTAAATCCAAAAATTAAAATTTTTTAGACATGGATGTACAGGTTCATTTGGATCATTCACAGGAATAGAAAATATTTTAATTAGGGAAAACTAATCATTGATGCAATTCATAAATAACTAATGGAAGTAAGGGTCACATCAAAATTCTATATGTATTCCTATCTTGTCTACACTATTATTTTTGGAATATATTTTGATGGATTGCATATGGTGGGTGACTTAAAAAACATAAGTATATGATTTTTATCCTCAAATTATATTGAAAGAAATAAACTGACACTTCAGGATGGTAGATGATTGTTTCATGCAATTTATCATTCAGTTGTTTGTAAAAGTACTTTTCAACACAAGGATATCAGTAGTAGCTACCACATAAATAAGTAGATGGGGAACATGGTTCACATAATTCCTTGATTTCAATTATTTTAGGATTAGTGGCTATGAAATTTCTCCATAATGGCTTCCATGGTATATCAATAAGCATTAATGGAACTAGTGAGACAACTTGCTGAAACACACTAGTTTTTAAGAGGTAAACATAGAGTAGGGGTAAAATTTCTAATTTCCATTAGTAGGTACACTTATCCATCACTAATGAAAGCTAAAATAGTGGATTAATATATATCCCCTTGGAATCTCAAGTCATTTGAAAGAATGTTTGCATTTGATATAAGGGGTTTAATTGAACATAATCTTGGGCCTTCATTTCAACATGTCTCATACTTCGAATATTATTGGATGGACTGTCATGATGAAATAATGGTCAAAATAAAGGACTATTCATGGTTTACCATGAAATAAATAGTAAAATATGTTATTAAAAAAATGCTAAAATAATTGGGAGATGATGAAGTCATGTTGGATCCCATTTTTAAAAAGGAGGGCCTTGAAACAAAATCACAACCCATAGTTCATTGAGATAAGAAAGAATCTACTTCCCTCAAAAGTAGAATAAGGATAGTGCTTGAAAGGACTCTCAAGTCGTTAAGGAGTAAAGGAATTGATGTTGTGAATATTAATTTCCTACACCTCCTACAGAAGATGAATTTAGCATTTTATATAAACAAGTTGAAACACAAAAATTAGATGAATTAGGTTCAAGTAGAGAACTCCTAATGACAAAATAAGCATAAGAACTAGAAACTATCAAAAAAGTTATTCCACCACAAAGGGTTCTAAAACTCAAGATAAAAAGGTTAGGTGAAAATATTTCTTCTTATCCTAATCCCTCATTTTTCAAAGAAGTTCCTATTGATAGATTCTTATATTCCCAAGAGCTTGTAAAAAATACAAATCAGTAATTTATTGCTTCTAATGACATCCTTCTCCCTATATCATCTATTTCTCCACTACATGAATTCACTCCTATTTATTCTTCTCCCTTAAATCCTGAAATGCCTACTATTTCCTCTTCAAGAACTCCAATTGATGTAGATAGTAAATAAAAATAAGGATAAGTATCTTTTTAAGGTGTCACAATTGAAAGAATACCTTTTTCCACCCTAGCAATGTTATCCCCATAAATCTCAACTTTTGTCTCACCTCCTTGTTTAAGAACAACAATGTCATATTGGTTTTCTATTGTGGTAAAGGAAAGAAGAAAAAATATTGAACCTAAAGAGATTGATTATGGTACTTTGACAATTCTAATTCCTTTTTCAAAAAAATCAAGAAAAGAAAGAACTATCTCATGTATGGTAGCAGATTAAAGAGGAGAAAAATATGTAGAGGTGGAAATTCTTACAACTAAGAAAGATAAATCAGAGATCAAAGTTGAGGACTATCAAGGATCGATATTTCATTTTGGGAAATCTACTATAGAAGGGATGAAATAAGATATGAAAATGGTAATTGGCACTATTTTTGAGAAATTGGACAAACAAAGGGCAATGAAAGATGAATTTTCAAAAAAAAAGTGGAGTAATTAAATTCAGTAATATAGAGGTTAATTAGACTTGTTTAACTGATAATTATTTTGTCAAGTCTTCATGTTGAAACATCGGAGAAAAAAATAGGTCAAATGGGTAATGTAGTAAAAGATTAGATCAAGAAGATCAATGATTAGGGAGTTGCAACAATTCTCACCGTAGTGATAATGATTTCTAAAGTCTAATCAAAATGTGAATAGGTAAAAAAAAAAAGGAGAACACGTATACGAAGGAAATATTAGACTGGGAAGAGTTTATTCCTAAATTGATTAAATTCTCAAAATTTCCCTCTCATAATCTTATTGATTGAGTTATAAAAAAAAAGTTTTTTATTATATTGAGTTATTTTGGGCCACAAAATTCAGAATCCAATCACTTCAAAAATGCATCAAAAAGTTCAAAAATGTAAAATAATACAATTTTTTAACAACCATGGTTGTAACAAATGAATGCAAGACTAGATAATTATGATATGAGATTATCATATAATTTTAAGGTGGTCAAATAAAAAAATAAATAAAATGAACATTATCGTTATAATTCATGTTACAAAAGTATGAATACTAAAGAAACAATAACAAGATACAAATAAGAGATATGAATACCTAATGAATATATTTCATAAACAACAAAAATGTAAACAATACCAAATAGGATTACCATTACTAAGTAATATAAGTACAATTTTGAATATTCCTAAGAGTCAAGTATCATAGATAAAATATCAAAATTTAATTTCATATGAGGATCAATATAATGCTTAGTTCTTATTTCTATACTAGTCAGAGGATTCCATTTTATCATATAGTTTATTTATACATGTGTTGAAATCTAATATTATATTACTAACACATTAGATTATTACAATGCAACATGCGAAATATTATACATATTTAATTACTAACTAATATATGATTACACACTTATGATTATAAACTAAAATTATTATGAAATCATGTGAGATATCCATTACACAAGACACAATATACTAAAATTTAATAAAATAATCATATATTTAAATCAATTGGTAAAAATGATAATAATTGTTAAATACATAAAATTCACTAAAGAGTTTGCCCATGATCAGTGTAGCCCTCTACATCAACATCTACATTAGCTTTCATATCTATTAACATGGGGGATCGTGATGAAAACTATCATCATGTCTTAACCTATATGGTGACGAAATCATCCTCTCTTGATCCTTTTAAACAATTACCCATACCTAGAGTGTTTTATTTTCTTATTGTAATCAAACTTACTCAGAATCTAGCTTTGTGATTGAATCAAGGGAACTTGATGTATTTTGAACTTAGCTCTCATCTCATTGTGTTTAGTTCTTAGTTCATCATGCTCAACTCTTAAATATCATGCTTTGATGCACCTGTCACATATATGGTAGTAGTTATCACTACTCAATTCAAAGAGTGGGACATGTATGTTCGCTATGTTTGTATTCCACTCCACAAGTCCTCTCAGAAATGCCTCACCTGTCATGTTCAGCATTGATAATAATATTCCAATACTTTCCAGCTCTTGAAAAAACATGTTACATTACCCATTATTTGCAGTAAGTTATTAAATAGATGAAAAAACATTAAAAAATTTAATGCATATACTTTTATATACCTATATCCATGGGGGAACATTATCCTGAGTAGTAGTTGGTTTGTCCATGTCACCTTCATCATACTATGATCCTACATCATCGTCTAATATAATAAGAAATAAAATATTCAACCAAATATGTATCCACCAATGTCTATACTCGTTTGTACATGCGAACTCATGCATATTATCTATCTTAATAACTAGATCTACCTATCACTACAATGGGTTCTACCTTCATAAAAATTAGACTACCTAGGTCACTCACATGTCTACTAGTTATAACTCAGCATGTCCTATCCATGGATTTGGAGGCAGGTCATCCTTGATGCCAAACTAATGTATCATGTGTGCTCATACTAAAAATTCTCATTCACCCTAGGTTAGTGGCCGTGGAACCAACCACTTGTATAGATATTACATAACAATACATCATCCTCTTCGAATCCAACATATCTTCGATATGGTTGATAAATTATATAATATGCTATAAGATAATCAACTATCCTATGACACTTCATGATACCATTCCTCAAAACATGCATAGTACCAACCTATCTCTATGAAAATATGCATGGATGTGCCCAATCACCATGTGGCATACCTCTATATCATATAACATAAATGTGCTCATATTCCTAGCAATGTAATGTTTTTGGTGATCCTAATCCTATGTTGTATGCATCTTTGATAAACTGATATAAATATCTATATAAATTCACTATCATGGTAAACTAAAATGAATACATCCTACCATGGTCCTAAATACCTTGAATAATATGATGCGTCTTGTATGATATAACAACCCCATTCCTATCTACAAAATAAAGGATGCCAATAATAGAAACAAAATATTATGAACATATGGAACATTAGATAACACATTCTCAAAAGGCACTATGGTAGAATATATAGTAGTATAATGTGGCACTCTAGCATGGCTTGTCATATACACATAAGCCTAACCTATAGGGTCCTATCCCTCAATGGTGTCCATTGTGGCTAAGTTACCAAATAACTATAGTCCCATAATCCTTCATACATTCTCGAGTGTCATCATCATCTCCTTCATAGAGAGACCTAAATTACAATTTTCTAAATCCCATCACATTGCAAGAGCTCTCATCATATGTATGTCATAGGATATTAGTTTTGAATGATAAACATGGGCTAATCTAGTTTGATCTATAATACCTTTCTAAGCATCTATTACTTGTAATGTTCATACAATCTCCATCCCCTAGGCATGTATAAACTTTGAAAATCACACATCACTTTGCAATCACAAAGTGCAAAACAAATTCAATTATTAGATAATTTATTATTGTACGTACATTTCAATCCAAACAAGTATGTAGTAAAGCATATATTATTATGATATGATAGAAACAAAGGTGAGGTGAGTTTGAAATAAGATAGGATGGTTTTGTGAGGGTTTAGACATGTCGAACATCGACTACATGTATATATACTCCAAACTAAGTATTATTAGTCATAACTAAAAAAAAATATGAAAATTTTAAAATGCAAGAAATAAGTTAAAAATAAAACATAAACTTCATGACATAATAATGGTGTTGTGGCTTTGTTATGTATCATGGCCTATACATGTTAAACGTATGTTAGGTTAACATCTTGTCTTTGACTCATTACTTTTGTCAGAGCATATCAAACACAAATGAATTGTAAATAAAATTTAAAATAAAAAAATTAACTTAGGCAAATGTTTGTGTTATAGAACATAAATGCAAATTTTGATATAAATACACTGTAATATGTACACGTGAGATTTTTATCCTCGTATATCATTTTGTCCCCTTTAAGTTGTGTTGAAAAGTGCGCAATATAATTTTACACATGATGCCATTTTTGGTAATGATTTGGTACAATCAAAGCAGGGAAAACATTCTATGTACCTCTATATTTATATGATTACGGACATACAATATGATAATAGAAATGAATATTTCGTATGGAAATCACTTCATAACTCCAACACAGAGGCACCATGGAATTTCATTGTATGTTACGATAATGCGCTTACCAAGGGGCAGTCGAGATAATTAAATTTTAAAAAAAAGTATTTATTAATAAAAATTCATGTCAAATGGCTAAAATCATAAAATTTAAATCAAATTTATTGACATTATTAATTGATAACGTGCAAATGCTACTTATATTGGCATATCCACAGTACACCGATTAAAACAATAATTAAAACTCAATCACTCACAATGGATCATATGTAATCACATAATTCTTAAATGAGATGATGTAAATAAACATAATTCACATTTTTATTACATATATATTTTTGTATGAACGATTCACACAACATCCCTCTTATCCAAATGAAGTCATACATGGGAATCTTTACAACTTTATATTCAAATAACACATAATCAATATAACACAAACGATCGATAAGAGGGCATACATGGGAATCTTTACAAATTCATATTCAAATAATATATAATTAATATAACACAAACAATTTATCACACATTGGGGTAAAAGGGATTAGGTTATATCAGATGGCCATAGACTTTACGTAGATTATTATAAATTTTATTCATATTATATCAAGTTTTATATAGATTGAGGCCATATGCACATCATATATTTTTGAAGGTTTTACGAGAACTTCACAGAATGTATGATATTATAAGATATACTACAAACTTATGTAATTCTTCCTTTAATATATTTTGATTTATTTCAAAAACAAATTATACCAAGGAATTATTTATATTGAATTATATAACTGTTTGTATTGGATGATTCAAAACCATTACGCAGACACTTAAACATTTTGTAACTGTTTTGTAACCCATAATAGATTTCATTACTTAAATACAGTGATTTTTTTAATTTTAAAGTTATGCATGACTTCATTACTATGAAATTCTCATTTTTAAAAAGAGAGTTGTGGTATTTTCAACTCAGCTCCTAGTATTACACGTGCATAAATAAAATTCTAAATATTGAACCCAATGTTTTTTCATTTCCATAGACAGTGCTCTAAATGGTGTTCAATTATATTGAACACAAGATACAAATATTGAAGACACCTTGTCCATATGGGTTAGGTCTTGTAGACCCATGGTATCTTCATGTATGAATATTGTTAATAAACATTAAAAACACCGCATAATTTGAGGTATAGACGTTCCTTAATAATTTTGATTTTAAATTATGACATATTCAATTTTTGTTATTAATCTTGGAGAAATACTTTTGGAACTATTTATTTTTATCTTAGAAATATTGTTCAACTTTTTGGTCAATCAGATTTCATTTATTAGTATACCATAAAAATATATGTCTTTTTCAATATAAAATAGCAGTTTTTTTAAAGCGATAGATAAAATAATAATATTTGGTGTATGTTGATTTGTTGATTTTTTAATGTTATGGGTCATTTCACTTGGATCAAGGTTGGGCATTAACCATGTGGCAGACATAGGACAGGTTTGTACAAGGCACCATTCAATGTTGTATTTATTCAGAAAATGTGGGCTACTTGGTTTGAAGATTTCACATTGAAATTAGATTACTTCATTAACAAACATGGCAGTGGGTTATAAAGATATAGATACATGTAGAAGTTTGCTACAATTTGTTGGGTTCAATGAAGTGAGAAGGGTTGGATAGAAGCTTGCTATTGTTTGTTAAAAATCCTCTATAGAGATTTTATAGGTAAGATATTTTATTTTATTTATTGTATTTCATTTTGAATTATATGGAATGGATTAGTTGGTTTAAATGTGTACCATACCAGAGAGCCCCATGATTTGTGTTGTGTTTGCTTGATTTGGGCCTCGATATTCAAAATCTAGGGTGATAGTTGTAGCTGGTTCCTAGTTTTCAAATCTCAATTTCCATATGGAATTGTCAGCTTGTCTATGTTTTAAGGTGGTAGCAGTTGTACTTATCAAGAAATAAGTAGAAAATGGAAGACAACAGTGGAATATCTTGTATTATTGCAATAAGTCTACAATAATTGAATTTAGAGTCCCAATTCTGATAAGATAAACATGATAACGTTACATCTCCAATCATATGGCAAAATACAAGGCAAGAATGTGTTATACTAGTTTGACATTCATAAGTGGAATGACATATATACGAGACACAAAGCAATAAACTAGATTGTTACACCTCTAATCATAAATATGTCTTCCCCCTCATAAGATATTATTACCTTCTAGAAGGTCAATATGCCTCTAAAAATAGAGGTAGTTATGTAAAATAATTGGATGCATATAATGAGTACATTTGTAGTTAATGGTTGACAAATTGATTAATTGTTAAAAAATCGCTATGTTGTTATTTTCCTATTCCTTTTCAGATAAAAATGTATTAATTTGTTAGTCTTACAAGTTTGATTGATAAAAATATATTTAGAAGTCTAACATATTTGTGTATAAGAATTTGTAGCGATAAAATAGCACTGGACCATTAAAAAAGTAAAAGAGATAAAATTCCCAAGGAAGAGGCTAAAACTTGAGAAAATAAGATTGAATTCATCAATTTGAAGTAATAATGATGCATGAAATTATATTAAGGTGGCTCAGATGAAGTAATAATCATAAATGGCTCCCATGAAGTAGTTACATTACAAACTCTACAACAATATAATCTCCACCCAACCTATTGAGATAGAGACAATAAATGGAAAAAATGTGCAAAAATTATTTGATGGATTGCAATCTCCATTGAAATCTAGAAGCAACTGTACCACTTGACTTTTCGTGGAGGTGTAAAGGTGGTGTTCTTTTAAGATTCATGTTATTATTCTTTTGCCTCTTCACTTGGTTAGTTTATAGACAATAACCATTTTTTGTAATTAGCTTAAACCATAAATCAATCTAAATATGTTTAGAATGAATGGATTAGGAGTAAGGATCAATATTAACTAGTGTAGTTTTAAAGTATATTCTATTTTTTTTAAGTATATTTCAGTTTTACAAGCATATTCCATTCTCCTTAAACTATATTTTATTTTTTATCAATTTTTTTATTATTCAATGAAATAAGAATTCAAATTGCTAGAATTCAATTTCATGAATACAAAATCAAGATAGATATACAATTTTAACTACTCTAAATACATTCGCTTAAGAAATAAATCTATTATTGTAAAATATTTGGTGAATATATTCATTAAAATACATTTAATTTTTTTTGCCTATAATTTTCTTTAAATTGAGAGTAAAATTGTGTCAAAATAATTCTTCCTGGGCCTATAATACTAAATGTAATAATAGGCAAAGATCAGGAATTTATAAGATCTCCATTTTAAACTCATTCCCTAGACTTTCATATCGACATTGACACCTACAAATCAAGGAAATTCTAATGGGTCTTTAGGTGAAGATATCATATTCAAATCTCTAGTTATGAGTGGGGTCTCAATTCATGGAATTAACCTTTTTTATCAGTTAAAGGACTATGCTTATTACTATTATGACTTTGATGTGTGTAAAATTCAACTTTAATAGGGGTTTAAAAAAATATTTCATAATAAATAATTTTTTTATTATATTGATTTATTAAAAGAATTAATTTTCAAGATTTTATGTTTTCATATTTTATACAACTTTTTGGAATATTATGGAATATGTTATGCAAACCGATCAAAGCTTTAACTTCAACCACTTTTAAAACCACAATTTGTAATTAATAACCCTGAATAAAGTATGAAACTAAAATATATTTGACTCAACTAAATCTCCCTCCTCCCATAGGGATTTGGTGATAGCACCATTGTTTGAATAGTGATTTATAATATTTCACATATATTTTTTTTATAAATATGAAAGGTATTGTAAAGCACAAAAGGTAAGAAAAATTCTAATTTTATATATTTGTAATGAAAATTTCATTTTGATTATCCCTTTAAACTATTAATTGTTATTGCATTTTAATATTATAATAAAGGGGATCAATTTTTTGACACCTTAATTTAGTATAAGTCTAGTTTTTATAATGCCTAAAAACTTATTTACACATATAGACTCTTTAAAATGAGTAATATATTTATTAGCATAATTGGTTGGATCATCAGTATCTTCTCTTTAATTTATGAAATTATATGGTATTTTGTTATACCTTACTTTTGTTTCTACTCTTGTCATATGATTCCCTACTTTTATCTTGTTAATATTTGATCTATTTTGATCTTATAGACAAGTCCATTCATTATGAATAAGTCTAGGGTAGCAGAACCATCTATAAACTTAAAAAATTTCTAGGTGTATCTCATGAATATATTATGGAGATAGGGTTCATTTGGCACACTTTATTTTTCCTATTTTAATCTTATCTGGTTGACTGATACTGGTTAATAGTTTTTTATTTTAAAAGTAAGTTCTCTCTATATATTAAAAATAAGCTAGAGTACTCAAAGATGAATTATAATTATTTAACAAAATCCAAGATAAACACATATAACAATCATTTAGCTTATGATTATTATAATTATGAAGTTTATAAGAAATATATCTCTTTGAATGTTTATATGAATGTTGGGAGAAGAAAATCAGATAAGTAAGACTGAGAAGAATATATATATATATATATATATATATATATATATATATATATATATATATATATATATATATATATATAAAATTGTTGGCTTGCGTATTTTATCCTATCCTCTTGACTTGTGAAAGGATGGAAGGTGAATATTCTTATCAATTTGGCACAAATGTATAAAGTAGGATACGAATAGTCAGGAACTCTATCGACTATAAATATGTATGTTTGTCTATGAAGAAGATGATGACCCCTTTTTGAGATCAATATAGATTTCTAGTTTATGGTTACTTGTAATTTTTATTTATATCCTTGTTTGTGTTATCGTGTTTAATGTTAAAGTTTAATCTATCTTAAGAATCAATCTTTAATGTTCTACATATCTAAAGAATTCATTATTTAATCTTAATCCATGCAATATCACACTCTTTTTAGCTATTATATGCTTCCACCAACAATGACTTCACTACTTTATTCTACACAAACTTATAGAATCTAGTTATCCTCACAATTAGCATGCTCTGGTGACTCATGAACCTCTACTAACAATGGTACAGTGAGCATAGAAAAATCTCCTAGGAGAGGGCTATGCTAAGATGGTTCCTAGGATAATAAGAGATTAAAGCCTATTTAGACTAGAAAATATGGCACTTCATAGAGGAAGAATCCAAAATGATGGGCCTCATTACAAGTGAAGTCATTCAATAACATATATATGGAAAAATATTTAAAATCTTCTGGTGTGAGCTACCTAAACTATTGACTAATTGGTTGAAAAGACTCAAGTGCTATTATTTACATCCTAGGGTGGAAGAAACCATTGCTTGGACTAAATAAAAGATAGACCAGTTAGTAAAACTAGAAATCAATTGGATAAGAGTGATAGATTACTGGGTTGAAACCACTATAGATGGATATATTACCAAGTTCACTGTACAAGGCAATTTGGATTTCAAGGTTGTATAAGAGTGATTCATCCAAGGAATTAGATGAATGTTTTTATAGTAACTACCTCTCTTATTTAAAATGTTGGTGATGAAAAAGGCCATGGTGCCTATCTTTACCCATATAGAGTAGTTATTTGGGTGTATGGGGATTTGTTTACATGATGGTGAATGAGGGATAGATGAGTGACTAGAGCTTGAGTCTGAATTCAAAATAGAGACATGAGCAAATAAAAGTCAAAAGAAAAATCTAGATTTATAAAGAGAACTATTGCAATAAAATAGATGGAATAAATCGATGGATACCCGAGTAGCTACGAATAAAATTAATAATAGTAGTAAAGTAGTAGATGAATGAATGCACAAAAGTAATGAGTGGGATGATGAATTGAAGATTGAAAATGATGATGGATGTTGATAGGAAGAGAGAGAAGATGAAAAATGAGTAGAAAAAGAGATGTGCGATGAAGAAGTTTAGAGTAGTTTTAGGAGTAGAGCAGATAGAAGATAAAGTAGTGCATAGCTATGAGAAAAGGTATTAACAAAAGAAGAAATATAAAGAGAAACAAAAATTAGTTATAAGCTAATTAAAGGCTCAAGTGTAATAGAGAATAAGTCACTAGGAAGGATCATTCACTATAAGTGTACGCACCCTCGTAGCCCAATCTTATATATCTGAGTAGAAGTTTGCAGGTAGCTAAGCAAAAGAGAAGAATTGGGAGAAATAATTTTTAGAGCATTTAGATCATTAAGGATTGGAAATATAGACAAAGTCAATTAGGAAGGATTTGAGTTTTATAGAATTAGGTGAAATTGAAGAACAACAAGAAGGAAGTAAAGATAAATAGAGTGTGCACAAAAAATTCTCTAGTGCACAGATAACAATCCAAATGCATCCCCTTCAAGTAATAACTACTTAGAAGATTCCATATATACCTACCACTATGATTAATTTAGTATGAGGATTCTTTAGTTTGAAACTTTATGATGGATTCATGGATCCTGAACAATATTTGTTAACTTTAAAAAATGAAGTGGCAAGCTAAAGGTTTGACTAATGAAAATTTACAAAGCAAAAAATAGTAGAAGCCCTAATTGGGAGAGCACTTGATTTCATATAAAAAAGATATCTGGAAGTATCAAACCTAGAAGATGTGCAAAAATGGCTCATTGCAGAGTTTAAAATTAAGAAATACACTAATCAGATAATACATTATTTAAAATAAATAAGGAAAATACTAGTAAAATGAAAAAAGTAGAATTTACCTTAATAGATAAAGATAAATCAACTTGGTTTATTAAATGATTATGAATAAGGATCTAATTTACCACTACATAACATAATATGAGATACAATTAGATGTTAGGGCTACTCCACTATGTGTTAAATAAATCAAAGACTATGTTGAAACTCGTATAGCTAACTCTAAGTTAGAAATAAAATACAATATTTTATGAAAAAATTGAGCAATAGCATGAAGTAAAAAAGCCTAAATTGAATCTATGGTGTATAGAGTGTGGTAAATAAGGACACCACCAAAATAATTATCATAAAATAAAAGTGGAATTTTAAAAATTTTGCTGAGTAATAATACATGCCACAACACACTACCATCTATTATAATAATACATCAAAATTTTGCAAAAATTGTACTATAATTTTTACAAATAAACTATACATGATGAAAATAATTGCATAGCTGCATAAGAAATTAAAGAGGGGATTTATAAGAATGTGTTTTTAATTGTAGCACAACAGATCTCCTCAATGAAGTAAGTGATTCTAGGCCTTAAGGATGATAAGATTTATGTGACCTAAATGGGTTCATAATGAATTATGAGTCCACCATAATACCAGTCTCACAATCTCGATGGATGGATTCCATATTCACTGAGTTAGACACCTCCATCCCCTCAATATTAGTATCTAGTGTCTTGGAGTTTGCCCATAATGTAGCCACAAAATTCAAATTAGAATAATCTAACTACACAATAATAGTTTAGTATGGGAGATAGTAATCAATAGTATCAACAATAGAATTTGAAACAACCTCAAAGAGGATATTGGGGGGTATATAATTTTAATAAGGGAGGAAGCTAAGGTGGATACCAAGGTGGATATCAAGGTGGTAGAGGAAACACCTATCAACAACCTTCTTTATAGTGCTACCTATGTGGAGAGTACCACCATGTTCAAATAAAATGACCAATGAATCCACAAAGGTAGTCATACTATACATACTATAGAGTTCTTGAGTAACATGATATGAAGGATTGCCCTATTTTAGAAAATAGAGGAAAGAAAACATTGTTCAAAATATAGACATAGTAAGTGTGGAACCTAGAAAAAAAGACTTTTTGAATTCTATGAGATGGAAATAACATGCAAAAAAAGAACTACCTCCATTTGAGATTCTTCAAGATCAAGGCATTTGAAAGGCTACACAAGATAAATACCCAGATATAATTATAGAAAAGAGTTTGATGAATGAAGCTATGAAGTTGCTGAAAAATATTCAATAATAGGAGAATATTGATGGCAATGTTGCAACCATCAATGCATAAATGTATGGACAAATTGTGCACATCATACGACAATATGAAATTATCATTGTACTAACATATTTAATAAAATTTTTGAGTACCTTGTAAAATGAGAAAATATCATAAAACATCACAAATCTATTACACATTCTTTTAGAATGTGTGTAGTGGGGCCAACAAAAGATAAAAAAAATTGGTTTGGTACATTAAGACAAAGAAACCTTGAGATGTGGATGAGTACATTGATCTAGAGGTTGTAGGATATAAAATACCAAATATTATCTTTGAATTTAGTATTATAATAAATATGATCCCCAAATCCAAATTGGAAGCAACTGGATGACCAACCCTTAGTTATAACTCAATAACTCTGAGTTTGGCTGACTATGGGAAAATTGAACCTATTGACCACTTAGAGGATGTTGAAATCAAATTCACAGACTTGTCCCTACCAAGAGGCTTTGAGGTCATAGACATGAATACTACGACAAAAAACTATCCTACCTTGGTAGGGAATAAATGGGTGTATGATGGATGAATGACCATCAATACTATACTCAACTAGGTGGATACACATCAATAGAGTGCACAAATCGTATATAATTCTCACTAAACTAGACTCTCCATATTTCCCTTAAGAAACTAGTTAGATGAAAGTTAATAAGGAGGATAATCATAATACTTGCCACACAATGCAATGCAACTTCTTGTACCAATAAGCCAAACCTTAAGTGTAGTCACTACTTTCTCAGTTACTGAATGAAGCAGAATAATGGAGAACACAAGAAGCTACCCAGCCAAATATAAGTTAGTTCATTAGTGAATGTTGTGCCTTTATATTCATAAAATTTCCCACTTTTTTAAAAGTTTAATTCCTGTACCAAGCCAATGATCACATGAAGGATTACATATAGCCAACAAGGGAAGGCATAGTGCCTTAGGAAAAAGCATCTTCTATCAGTGGTGATTCAGTTACACATATCCTTAACTAAGAACTTGGTGACCATGAACTTAGGCCTATGAGGATGGTCTTTGCACATGAACATCACCTACATGTATATTATGTAATGAATGACCTCAATGATTTAATTATGTTACTGAAAATCCATACCCTGACTATTCATAAATGGGTTAGTGTAATAAAATATGCTTTAAAGGGAGTTGCTTCAACTTGGTGGGTAACTCATTGGGATAATATGATGGAGTAGGATGACACCTATGAATTCATGATCAAAAAATTTTAGCATTGATAATTCATTCAAACTAATTGGACATTTTTTCAAGGAGAATGCCCTGAGCTTCATGTGCATAAATGTGTTTAAGTTTATGAAGAATGTGTGGTACCTAAGTGTTGTGTTAATATTTTTCACTACACACTAGCTCCACTACTAGTAGCATGGTACATGCACTAGGAGCATAGGAGAGAAAAAAAAACTAGGCATAGGTACATAGTGACTTCATATAAACTTTTGTCTTTGAAGATGAAAATCCATTAGTCCATAATGCACTTCAAAAACTCAAGTATGTTTTATGTCATGGATATGAAAAAGATATGAGCACCACAACATAGTCAACTACATAGAAAAATGCAACTTCTAATCTTAATTCCACACTCCAAAATTATAAAGCTATTAGAACTGAGAAAAAAGTTGTGACATAGCCTTGCCATCAAATCCAAGATGGGGTAGATGATGATGAAAACTCTAAATCTGATATAAATCTACATTTAAATGATTTATTTGGACCTAAACATCTTATAGAGCCACTTAAGGACAATAGTGTAGAAATAACTAAAGAAGATAAGTTGTGAAACATTCAAATTATAGAAAAGGATGGGCAAAGGAAGATTTAGGAATCAGTAGATGATGAAAAAAACAACATATAGCAGTAGTCTCTTAACAAACATGTAACTAAGATTTAAACAAATGAGGCTCCAAAACTAGAAAGTATATGAAATTATTAGATAGAGACTGAGATTTTAGAAACCTTACATCTTGTGAGGGATTATCATGATGTATTCCCCACTAAATTCATAGAATTACAAGGAGTTGACCCATCTCTTGTGAGATGCACATAGAAGTAAATGAGTGTCCACATCTAATTAAGAAGCAACCATACAAACTAAATCCCAATATGAAACTCAAAGTAAAATTAGAACTGGATAGGATGTTGGATGTAAGCATAATCCATCTAGTAGAAAAAGTTGATTGGGTAAGCCAAATGGTAGTGCAACCCAAGAAAACTAGAGAAATTAGGGTATGTGGAAACTACTGCATTCTTAATGATGCATGTGTAAATGATCCTTTCCCCATACCATTTATAGATGAAGTCCTAGACTATGTCATAGGCCACAAAGTATATTCCTTTATAGATAGGTTTAGTGGATACCATCAAATTCCAATCGTAGAGGAGGATAAAGCCAAAATGACTTTTGAAATGGAGTGGGGATATTTTGCATATAAACTTATGCCATTTGGATTGAATAACATACCTATGGTATTATCACATGCAGTAGTCATAGCATTAAAATATTTCATCTATGATTTTATGGAAGTTTATTTAGATGATTAGGTAGTCTTCTCCCTATTTAGAAAGCATTTATCCAAGTTACACTTGATGTTAGAACAATACTGAGCCCTACACATTTCTCTAAATTTGAATAAATGCTTATTTTTCACACCTTTTACTATTTTACTTGGCCTTGTTGTTTGTAATGACAACATTTTGGTAGATCAAGATAAAATAGAAGTAATCCTGAGTATGTCACCGCCTAAAAATTCCATAAAATTGTGCTTCTTTCTTGGGTATACAGGATACTAAAAAAATTCATCAAGGGATACATCACAATATCATCTCCATTGGAAGCCTTACTACATAGGAATGCTAAGTTTTTATGAACATCTGAATGTCAAACAACTTTTATTAATCTCAAAAGGTGACTAGTCACTATGACTATACTTGTTTGTCTAGATTGGACTAAACTATTTTATGTGCTTGTAGATACCTTAGGCATCATAGTTGGCGTAGTACTTACGTAGCATAGAGATGGTACACTTGACCATCCCATTCAATTTTCTATTCAGAAATTGTTTGATGTAGAAAAAAATTATACAACCACAGAATGGGAAGTACTGGCAATTATTTTTGAATTGAAAAAAATTAGGCACTATCTTCTGGTGACACCATTCAAAGTTTTAATAGACAATCAAGCCCTATGCTACTTTTTCAACAAACCAATGCTAAGAGGATGAATATCTCACTGGTTGATGTTGTTTTAGGAATTTTAGTTCCAAATAAATGTAAAACTAGGTAGAAAAAATGTGGGACTTGACCACCTCAGTTAAATCCTAAATAGTGAAGACCAGAAGAACTACAAGAAGACTCCCCTAATATACACCTCTTTCATTTCACTACAATTTCCAAAAAAATTGAAGTAACTGTTAAATTCCTCAAGCAAGGGATCTTCCCTATGCACTTTAAAGAGTGAGACAAAAAGAAATTTGTAGCTAGAGTGATACCCCATACTATCATCAAAGGACTGCTATATCGCTTGGGGAAGGATGAAGTCCTACACAGGATTATCCTTAAACATGAGTGGCTTCAAATCCTAGAGGAATCTCATTAAAGAGTCATAGGAGGACATTTTATAGGATAAGCTACAGTGAGAAAGATCCTTCATAGTGAACTATGGTGGCCAAATTTATTCTAGGATGCACATTGAGTTGTGTAACATTACGATGTGTACTAACGTATGGGGAAAATGCTCCACAAAGATAAGATACTGTTGTAACCACTTCTCATAGAATAGTCATTTGAATATTGGGGTATTGACATTGTAGGGCCAAACAATCCTCCAAGTAATTGCAGTAAGGCTAGGTATATTATTACTACTATAGACTATTTCATGAAATAGGTTGAAGCTACTGCCATACCTAGTTATGGTATGAAAGACACATCAAAGTTTTTGTAAAAAATATCATTACCAAGTTTAGATGTTAGATCAAACTAGTTAGTGACTAAGGAACACATTTCCTCAATAATACTATCAAAAATTTGATGGAAGAATTCATGATTGTGCATCATAAAATCACTACTTATCATCCATAAGTGAATGGTCAGATTGAAGCTTCCAATAAGGTTTTAGAAAAAATGCTCACAAAAATATGCAATGTTAAGCACAAATACTAGCAAGATGGAATTCATATGACCTTATGGGCATATCATACAAATTCTAAGAGAACTATAAGATTTACAACATTTCAACTAGTGTATGGTTAGGAAGCAGTTATAGTAATGGAGTGTCTAGTACCTAGTCTACGCATCTCTATAGTTATGCACCTAAGAGAGCAGTAATATCTTACCAATATACTCTTAGACTTAAATAGAATTGATGAGTTTAGAATAAGAGAATCATAGATGCAAGAAATACATAAGCAAAGTCAAAAGGCATGGCATGATCAGAATCTATGCCATAAAGAATTTCATAAGGAGTAGTCAATTTTGTCCTATGATAGCCAGTTCAGAGATTTATCTAGAAAGTTACAGATAAGATGGAAAGGATCTTATATTATTCATGATTTAATAGAATAAGGAATGGTTAGTTTAATATATTTACAATTAACTATATTACCAAGGTGAGTAAATGCTAATATGTTTAAACCCTACCACTAATAACTATTTGATCTTTGTCTACAGTTGAGTGGGTGCTGAGTTGCACAATTTATATTAGCATTTTTGATAAAAGTTTTTAGTGTGTTTTTTTATTGTTTTTTGTTTGTACATGATCTTAGCTAAGTAATTTGTCAAGACTAAACATTAAGTACACCATACATGCATAGGAAGTGTCATGTGTACCACCAAAAAAGTTAACAAGGAGAGACTAAAAATTTGTAAGTTTGGGAAATATGCTAGAAGGTCACACCAATAAGATATTATTTGGATAATGGTCATCCATAAAAAATAAATGTAAGATATAAGGGCCTAGAGATATGATCTTCTAAAAATTGGTGGTTAGTCAACATTAGTAGTTTGTACCCATCATATGGGCATAATGGTGTAAATTCACACGTGTTAATGACTAAGGACTTTAAAATCTAGATCAAAAAGTCACTTGCCATATCCACCATGCATTTAAGGCAAATTGATAGTTAGGTATGGCCTAGACATGGAAGCCAAGAAGCAGAAAATATATAAAACATAAGTTCATATTCCATATCCATATTCATACTTAGCATATTGTCAAAGAGCTGTGTCTATCTAGAAGTTGATTCATTCTAATACACAGAGTAGTTCAAAGTAATAAAAAAGTCTTCTTAGGTCATCATGGATACTATGCCATTGATTCAACCTCTTTTAGAAGTCCGAAAGGAAGACATGGGCATTGATTTCATACTATGACAAACAAAATATAGTGATCAGGAACCATTTTAGTATCTATCTAAATCAAAGAAAAAAATCTTCATGATGGAGATGGCATAGGCCGAGGTAACAAGATAGAAAGAATATGAAGCCAACTGATCAATCCCTCTCTAATAAATACCACCAAGTGTGAACTTTCCTATGATGCAATCACCAGATTTACCATCCAACTCTCAACTACAGTAGGAGAAGTGCAAAGTAGACCACCATTTAGTGTCACCTCCCTTGAAGCGTAGAACATGTATCACATCATGGAAGGATGACCTGAAGGTGCCAAATTTTTTTGGGTCCTTTAATCTCATGGAAATGGGTACTTATGCATAATAGGTACAATAAGTCATGTTATCAGATATGGCTAGGGACTACTATAAGGAGGAAGAAAAAGAGCTTTTCTTCTGGAAGGTGGTGTGCATAGTCCAAATTTGGAAGCAAGTCCCTCTCATTCTAGGGTATAGCTCCCCACATGTTCACTATCCATCATTATGGATACAATGAAAGAAAAGGAGGAACAACTGAGATGATACATGGAATTCTTTCAACTAGCAATTTATCCAACATTTGTGACCATTATTGTATTCGTACCCCTACTAGAAAGTCCAATTGAACAACTTGTATGAAAACCAAGAATGAGAAGGGAGAATCAAGTCTCCCCTTCACTTGAAGAATGCACATTTGGTCAACCAACTATCAAGTAGGAAACACAACCTACCCTAACAACTTTGGCACCATCACCTTGGTGTAGGTTGGTCACAATAAGAAGGGGAAAGAAACAAATTTATAGTATAGAAGTGAGACCCATGGATTCTCCTCCATCATCACATGTGCAAGAAATTGAAGAAAGTGAGATGGAACAGAATTAAACCAAAGAATAGTAGACTGTAAGAGAAGAAGTTTCCCATGCTATCGAGCATAGAAGGAGAAAAGAAGAGAAAGAAGGAAAAATAATGACAAAAAATGAAGAAAGATAAAGAAGAAAAGACCTCTAAAAAGGCCAAGGATGCAGAGGTATATTTATAAAATCTTAACAAATAGGTAAAATAGTTATAAAAGCAACTACACCATAATAGTAGGTAAAAGAGGAAGAGGAGAAGAAAGAAAAATTGGAGGAAGAGCAATGACAATAAGAAGAAGCAGTTCAGGTGCAACAACATGTAGAAAATGATGCTATAAATAAAGAATAACATGCTAAAGTCCTATGATAGTAACAAACATAGGAACAAGCAAAATCACAAGAACAAGTGTAGGCTCAAGTTGCATAGAAACAAGAGAAGAAGAGGAAACAAGAGAAGAAAAAAAAGGAAGAACAAGAAAATAAGTATAAGGAAGAACAGGATGTGAGAGAGAAGAAAGAGAAAGAGGAAGCTGATAATAAAAAATGGACATAGAGGAAGAAAGGAGTAATCAAGAGGAAGAAACCAAAAAGAAAGTAGAGGAAGAAAAGAAGAAAATCAAGAAGAAGAAGAAGAGAAAGAGAAAAGGGAAGAGCAAGAATAGAATAAAAATCATGAGGAAGAGGTGAAACTAAAGAATGCTAAGGACACTGCACAACTAGCTAAGCTAATAGCTAAAGTCACCATGACATAGCAATTATCAGTCACAATGCAGATACAAGCCTAGATGCCACAACTTATACTCAGAGGTTTTTAGCTTTGGGATGTTCTAGTGATTATTGCATTATGTACCACCTTCTCCCTACCTCTAACTACCATGCCCCACTAGGATCCTATAATAACAATGAGTTCTTTAGCCACTCTTCCACTCAAATAAGAGGCATCTTTGGATGTCTCTTGCTTGCCACTAAAGAAGTAATTGGAGGGAGCTACAAAATTCCAAGAATCTATTATGTAGAAGGTGGCTTCCTTGGAGCAAGAGTGGAATCAAGCAAAGAGTGAGAATGTGGATCTTTAGAGTCAGTTGCATGAAGCAGCATAGGCAATTGAAGATGTTTTCCCAAATCTAACATCTCATGCCATAGATGAACAAATCATGTTAGATCATCATAGGTTGATGACACTCATCACATAGGTCAAAAATTATTGGTACACAACATAGGAACTTTGGGTGCTTAGAAATTTGGGTTCCATTTTGAAGTATGATACCACAACTTTGGCTATTCTACTAGAAAAATATCAAAGTATGTTGGACACTGCAACCCTCCAAGCCCATCATCTCGCACACAACCTTCTAGATTTTAAAAAGTAGCTTGACAACTCCCTCTCTAGTTTCATCATAGATTTTAATGTAGATATTAATGCACACATAGCTATGCACACCCCAACTACATCATCTGATGAAATTGAACATGCTCTCCAATAGTCTTTCAAAGCTAGAGATAATGTATGGGAGTGACTTCTCAGCTGAAAATAGGACTTGAGATGCATTACATTTTTAGGGGAATAGGTATAAAAATACATAGAGAAGCTAGAGTAGATCATCATAGAGATCTATTTCAAGGTTAGTAATGCAAGTGCTAAGTTAAGTGATGCATAGAATGAAGACATGAAGGATGCCATTGGTAGTTATGCATTAATACACATCTTGTTCTGTATGGTTTAGGAAGTCATGATCAATTGAGACGTATTCAAAATGGACTTGGCACCATTATGTAGTGAGGTAACTCCAATGCTCAGGGTCCCTATGTACATGCCACCTTTTGAGCTCTAGCAAGTGATCACCCAAATCATAGCTACCCTGAAAGATGTCAATGATTTCACTAGCTAACCTTCTTCCTTAGACATACCACTACCTACCAATTTAGTATTGTGTACTATGCAAGTTTTGAAAATAAATATTTGTAGTAGTTTTGAACAAGTTTTTATATTGGGGATGATTAGTGAGACAAATACCTCTAGATTAGTTTAAACCTGTAAAGGGCAGCCACCTAGCTACACCAACCTATTAAAACCTAAAAGGGTGGTAGGTTGGTATGCTACCTAGTTGAAAACTTGAAAGGGTGGCTAAGTAGTATGCAAGAGGTACAACACCTTGAATGATTACTATGACTCTTGCATCTATTTTTGTTTCTTAGAACTAAATTTTAAACTCTCTTTTCAAGTACAACTTTAAATGTGATTAGTTTACATTTGAGTCTTACTTATCACTTGGGCTTGAATGTTTTACTCTTCATGCTTATTTTTTATTACTTGAGATTGAGTTTCCTAATTAGTTTTAGGCCTTTGCCTAAGGTCTTATGTCCTTTACCAAATGGTCAAGTTTGTTTTCGAATCTGTGTGCCTAGTTTGAGTTTAAGTGTTTCAAATTATTAAACTAATTGCCTTGTCATATTTACCTTGACCAAGTTTATTTTCAAATCTAGATTTTTTCTTTGTATCCAAAGACCTAGGATTTTACCTCTAGTTTTTAGACCTAGTTCTTTTTAAGTCTAGCTTTGTCCATTGTTTTGAAAGACCTAGCATTTAATTTTCAAACCTATCTTCTCTCAAGTATTTCTTTTTTTTGAGTTTCTAGATAACTAGGATTTGCCTTAACATTTAGGTTTCATTCATGCCATTTTGAGCCTAGTTTTGTGCATTGTTTCCAAAGTCCTAACACCATTTTCAATTTTTAGACCTAGATTAGAGTTATTTGAAACATTTTAATAAGAAACCAAGATTTAGAACTTACCATTTTCTTGACCATTTATGTGCAAGATATTAGACATTCGACCTTGGATAAATTTTAGATTGAGTTTATCATTAACCAATTTTAGAGAACAACTCCATTCCCATACTAATATTGGATCATTTGCCATTTAGACCACATTTTAAGATTATTTTAAAAATCTAGACCTTTTATTTGTGAGACATAAATCATGGATTTGGATATGCCTCACTACACTCATATTGGAACCATGTAAAATATGGATTATGATAACATGGCCCAAAATGATAACTTTGTTCAAGACCCATATGGTGATGATGTAGTTTTTGAGATGGATCCCTATCCTCCTTACACTATTAAATATGTGGAACAAATCCAAGAGATGTTAGCACATTACTTGGTTAATACACCTCCATATCTAGGTCAAAAGCAAGAGCAAACAACTCAATATTTAGCTAGTTTATCATCTGTCATTGAAAAACTTCAATAATAATCATATTACGTTACCATGCCATTGACATATGACCCATACTTGTTTGATCATCACTTGATTGAAATCAAGGATGAGGTTTTGTTTAGATCCATATAGGTAGGTGCCAATTTTTTAGAATACTTCCCCCATTAAAACCTACCTAGTTTAGATAGAGTGCCAATAAATGTACCTTACACCCAAACTATCAAATATGCCTCTAATATTTATCCTCATGTTCTCATGCCAATTTAATAACATGATATGAATATGATTCCAGAAGGAAAGGGTCCCCTAGAGTAACAATTCATACAAATGTAATAGGTATATCAGATATATCTAAATCTAGCATGCAATTTCAATACCATGACCATATTGAATACTCCTCTCATAGAACTAAATATTTCAATAAGAATGTCAGTTGATTCGATAGTTAAATCTAATCTGGTTATAGACTAATTTTACAAAAGTACTTCAGTAGGCGACATGAAAAATGTTTATTTCATTAAGGAAGTGATTGTGGCCTCTAGTTAATGCAATGTGCAAAATACAGTGGATAGTAAACAAGTATCTCCCAATCTAGGTCAATGTGAGGTAAATGAATCATCAAATTGCCCTCAACAAAAAGTGCCTCTAGTCAATACCATGAATGATTTACAACAACCAAGAATAACAATGCCTACTTCCCAAATAAAAGAGGTTACTCCCAATCCTCAACCAACTACTTCTTCAACCACACAACAACAAGGGACAAGTATTTATGTGCCAACTAATGTTTTGCCTCAATAAGTGACAAATGTTATCATAACTCAATAGATGATGGATAATATTACATGGCAACATGCACAAACCAGTTTACCACCATAGTAGAGGAATAAAAATACACCACTTTAATAAGGGGCAACCAATGTTCCAACTCAATAGGTAATGAAAAATGTACCTTAACAATCACAAATCAATGTACCTCTACAATCATAAATGTTGTCTTATCAATAACATATCTCTATTGGTGAAAGATAAATTCCAAACACCCAACAAGCATGTAGTTCATAATAGGTGATTGCACAACAAAGAGGTGCCATTATATAGCAAGTACATCTTAGGTAACCATTTCCTTTTACTCAACAAGATTCACAGATCTAAAGATAGGGCCCTTGTCAATAACAATTTCCCTTTATTCATCCAAGTTTAACTAGTTGCCAATAAGTCCCTACTCAACCTCAATAGGCATAATATATTTCACAAAGCCATATTATTCCCTCACAATCCCAATTCCCTTAAACCAAAGGCCATATTCCAAATTTGAACTAGAAAATTTACCAACATCATATGCAATATCAACAGTCACATCCAAATCTATGGATGGATACTCCTAGTTGATTCACCCATCAAACCAACTTTCCATATCATTCCATACCTCTATTTTACCTCAATCAAGGTAATTCAATATTAACCTCCTAACCAAAACCATAACCAAATGTTACATTAATATTCTTTGGCTAATAAATTCAACAAATAAAGGATGCAGATGACATGATTCAAGTAGGAAAATAGATTGAGAAATTCAAATTAAATGACATGTGTTCATACCCATTTAACATGGAGTATCTTCAAATACCATTTCTTCTAGGTTATGAACCACCTAAATTTAACAAGTACAAGGGTAAAGGGGACCTTAAGAAACATCTAATAGCATTTTTTGTTACTTTCCAACTAGTGGCCTATAGTGATATCTACCTACTAATTTTGTTTCCTCAAAGTCTAGATAGAAAGGCTTTGGAGTGGTTTCTCAAGTCATCAAAAAAATTAGTTTTTTATTTTGATGATCTCTTAGTTAAATTTATGTAACATTTCTCCTAAAATACAAAGCATGAGATTTAATTAGTAGATTTGACTCAGGCCAAGTAAAACATTAGTGAGATATTTGTAATCTACGTACAGAGATAGAGAGTGATTGCTAGTCTCTTCACCCATAACTTATTATATAAATATTTGGCCACTATGTTTAACAAAAAACTACATAGTGAAATATCTTACTACTTGGAGATTTAGTGTAAGCACACATTGAAGGATATTATTTAGAAATGATTACAGATTGAAAAGTCCCTTACCAATAAAAATATTATCAAGTTAATCTCCTCAATCTAGAATCATAACCAAGACCAAAATATAATCCCAAGTCAGAAATTTATCCAAGTCCAATCACAAGTGTCATTACAAACTCAAGATAATAACTATGAAAAATCCAAACAATACAATCGAAACAAGAATGTTGTTGGTAATGAATTAACTGAGTTGTGTCATGTCCAAATGGCTCAAACACTATGTACTCAACCTATGTCATAAATGCAACTTTTTCTACATCAACAACACATCTAGAAAGCACAGATTATGTTGTAACCTAGATTGGATCCACAAGTGATGTAGAAAACACCTTTGCAAACCATTCCTCTAAGAAGAAGACCCACTCCTAGAGTCTTTAGTGGCCTTGGTGAGTCCATTGAAGAACTATTTTGCAAACTAGCCAAAACCATTATGATTAGTTATATTATTCTAAAACACTATCTTGAAGCTATATCATAACCAAATTGGTACATAGAGCATGGAATTTATTACTAAAATCATGTTCATGGACATTATATACATTTTCATGTGCATTTGAATCACCTTATTGGAAATATGTTGGAAAATGGGAAAATCCAGTTGGATAATAGAGCATATACTTCCATTCAAAACCTAGGTATCTACATAAATTATTTACCATGGAATAATAATGTCAATTAATAAAAACATAAATGAATACCATAATAATAATAAAACAAAAATAGTATCAATAGAAACCACAACAACAATAATAGTATCAACTGCAACAACAACATCAACAACTAAATGGAAGGAACCAATGCCAAAATGACCCCAACAACCAAAATAATTAACACGTAGTTGCACATGACTAAAATAAACTTGCAGGTCATATTTTAGGTGGGAATGTTTATACCATTACCATAAATACTAGACCAAAAACAAATAGACTAAGATCATTACCTATCAATGCCAATCAACCTACCTATGTTAGTAATCCTTCCTTGACTTGTGACTATAGCCAAGCACAAAAAAAACTAAGGATTACCATTTCATGACCTTATGTTGAAAACTTTTAATTACCCTATGACCACAAGCAGGTGCACTGACAATTGAGAATTATCCTCTCTAGCCCATCCCCATCATTTTCTAGTAACAATGGTCCTATATCTAATCCATATTATGAAATCATAACTTGAGGATCTAAGATTACCACCGTAAGACCATAACCTCTTACTAATGACTTTACCCAACCCACCATGTTGGCTAGGAACAAGATAATCACCATTGTTAAGGAAAAAACATATGATATTATGGAATAATTCCAAAACACATCCACAAACATCTCTATTTTGGATTTGATGTATACGCCTACCAACCACAAGAACATCCTAACATAACTCCTAGGCCAATATAAAGTTCCAAATGACATAACCCTAGACAAATTCCAAGATTTTATTGGACACCTAGCCCCAAACCAACAATTAACCTTTAACCAAAGTGATAAGTCTTCCCTTAGACCTCTTCATAATAACCCATTATGCATTGAAGTTGTCATCAAGTGAGACAAATTCAATTGTGTCCTAATAGATAATGGATTGATCCTAAATAGTGTGTCTCTCAAGATAATAAAAAATTTAGGATATACAATAGTTAACCTTTAGTTCCAAACTATTACTATAAATTCTTATGATAATGAACAACAAAAATCACAAGGAATAATAAGTTTGCTAGTAATCATTAGGCCTTTGACCCATGATACACAATACCATATGATAAACCAAAACCTATTATATAATTTTTTTTTAAGTAGACCATGGATACATGAAATTCATGCAATTCTTTCTACATTTCACCAATGTATAAGGTTTCCTCATTCAAAGATGGAGGTAACTATCCATAGATATTTACATCCATAAGAACACTAAAAGCATTTGGAGGTTGAATATGAAATTTATAACTACCATTTTGCCTTACACCTATTACCTAAGAAGGATAAAGATACATATATACTTATCAAATTACCAAAGACCAATTACATAAACCCTAATATTCTTACCTCATCTTCACATATGCCTCCTATTGAAATGTCTGATCATTTTACCATTTTAGGAAATGGTCTAAGAGATTATTTTACCCATGACAAATTTCATATTTTCAAGCTTCCATAGAACCCAAAGTCCTATGGAATAACTAAAGCTAAACCAACTTACATGGAATCTAAATGAAAGGGAAAAGGTAAGTTTCATATCCTAATAGCTATTATTTTCACACCGACCACAAGCCAAAAGGAGGACCCACTCACCAATGATGAGTCTTGGTTGTATAATGATAAATTTGTTTATTTCTAAATCAATCCAAAATATCCCATCCCTAACAAGATCATAGACAACAATGCATATCAAGGCAGATGCCTCAAGCAAAATTTGTAAGGTAATTTTGAGCCCATTTATACAACCAAAATTAAAAGAACTTATGGTCTCTTACTTAAACCACCTAGGGGTGACCCCATGCATCTTATTGATCTTCCAATGACAATGACTAGTGATAATGATGTTGGTAGTGAAGCAAAGTTCAAACATAGAATTTACAAAGACCTTGTCATTACCAATATGTCTGAGCCATATACCATTTGCACCATTACACCACTAACGTAACATTCCACAATTCCCATTTATCATCCTCCACTTATATATTGGGACCAAAAATAATCCATAGTATCATTAGATGAGTTTGAGAATGATGAGGCCTTTTGTGACTTTTTAGGCCTAAGGGATAATGTTTTGTTGGGAGAACACAAGCAAGGTTTTTTTATCAAACTAGATCCTATAGCCTATTTTAGTGAGTTTTTGCATACCCATAACCAAAAATTAAGAATAAAAAATTGAGGTCCAAAATTGAAAACCTCTATGAGGCACTTTTGGACCAATTAAAAAGTAAAGAGAAAGGCTAGTCTTTTGGTGAAAACCTATTTCGGGTGCAATTAGACATGGGTGGTCACCTTTCCTTGATGAAGATCAGAAGATCATCAATGATAAACTTTATTTTGGGTTTGAGTTTATTACATATTAAAAAAATTCATTTTATATTATTATCCAAGAATATCTTATAACATTTGTTACATGACCATTACTGCCATCAGGGGATTGAGATTCAGCTTGCTTGGGAGATCTTGAAGAACTAGTATGCCTAGAGGACTTTGCTATTATAGGCTAATTCACATCCATGAAAACCATTCTAGAAGATGACATAACTCTCCTAGTAGAATATATGATGTAAGTCAACATTGGGATTCCAAATAACTGATAGTGGATTAAATAAGGCACATCCCTCACTAAGGAGGATGTGAAATTTTTACAACCATTTTGAGGGAGTTTATTGACAATTTTTTATGGGCCTATTCAGAGATCTCAGTGTTAGACCCAACCTTGGTTGTACACCATGTTATTTTTCATATTGATTCCAATCCCATGAAATATAAAATACATAATATGTAGCCTCGTATTGCTATGTTAGGAAAGAAAGAGTTGGGAAAACTATTGGAAGCAAGATGCATTAGACCGATAAACTATTTAGATTTGATCTCAAACATTGTGTATGTCAGTAAAAATACATAAGGGTTCTTAATCTGCACTAATTTTAGAGAGATCAACAAGTCCTATGCCAAGGTCAACTTTCCTCTACCAAGCATCCACATGATAGTTAACACCATATCTATGTATGAAATCCTCTATCTTATAGATGGCTTTTTAGGATATAATTAGATATGGATCATGTAAGAAGACCAGCATAATACAATGTTCACCACTCCTTAGGGAATGATTTTTTATAATGTTATGCCATTCAAACTCAATAATGTTGGGGCCACATATCAAATATCTATTACCATTATATTTCATGACATGATGCATGATATTTTAGAAGACTATGTTGATGACATATTAGGCAAATAAAAAAACTCGTAGATTATCTAGCTATACTATGAAAGATATTTAAAAGGATTCATGAGTAAGAAGTTCAACTTAATCTAAAGAAATGCATCTTCAGTATCACTTTATGCTAATTTTTAGGCTCTGTTATTTCTTTAGGAGGCAGTGAAGTTGATCCTGCCAAAAGTACAAGCCATTACCAAGATGCTACCACCTTCCACTTTGAAGCAAATTTATAGTTTGTAGGGAAAAATCTAATCTATCAGATGCTTCATTTCATATTTGGATGAAAAATGACATCCTTTCAATGATTTACTGAAGAAAGGTATTACATTTCTTTGGGATTAAGAATGTGAAAAAGCCTTTTAGTGTCTGAATGAATGTCTTGCAAATCAACCAATTTTGTTACAACCAATGCTAGGAAGGCCATTTATATTGTACTTATACACCACTAATAAAGCCTTGAGGGGAATTTTGGCTCAACATGATGAAAATGGGAAAGAATATACCATATAATATTTAAGGCTTACACTGGTAAGGTATGATCATAACTATATGTCAATATAAAATTCTTATTAAGCTATGGTCTTTATATCAAAAAAGTTGTATCATTACATGTTTAACAATAAAACTATAGTCATTTCCAAAGTAGATCCACTCAAATATATATTATAAAAGACAAATTTACAAGGTCGTATGGCTAAATAGATCATGATACTAAGTGAGTTCAAGATTGAGTATGTCAATCTAAAGGCCATAACGTGACAAGCACTTATAGACTGTTAAGTTGTGGAGCTAATAGCTTCACCGATGCAAATGTGGAGGTTACTGAGTTACAGAGTAACTGACGTTGGTCATATTTAGTGTACAAAGTAACTGACATTGGTTATAGTTAGCCAGCATCAGTCAGACAAGAATCAACATTGGTCACCTGTGTGTTTCCAGAACTGGTCTAATTTTAGACGAATAGTCAATTTGCATGTAAAGACTAATTTTAGTCTTGAGTCTACATTTCTAATTATTGTTTGGTTTGGGATCTATTTAAGAGACCCATGGGGCATGTATTGTAATGTAAGAAAGATCAATTAGATCTACAGGGTGCAAGACCAATTAGATCTGCAGGGTGAAAGATCAAGAAGGTATGTGGAGTACTGGAGGGAACAACAACTCGGTGTTGAGTTAATTGTTGATTGTAATTGATTGAGAGAGAGAACTCTTGAGGGAGAATTACTGTACACCCAAGAGGTGTGGGAAGAGTGAGATTTCTTCATTGTATTTCATTCTAGAAGAGTGTTAATATAGATTGTATTGTTTCTCGTATCTCTTATTCTTTGCTGTTTCTGAATTCTAGTTACTTATTACTTCTGGTTTAATTCCATGTTTAGTTCCTTATACAAAAGGTAATCAATGGTAGTTCCTAAAAATTGGTATCAGAGCTTGGGTCACTAACACCTTGGTTTCAGAGCGTGTTAAGTGTTTGTTGATTACAGGTCACTCACAAGGGTTTCTGTTTGAGTGGGAGTAAAGCAATGACAGAAGAAAGTATGCTAAGAATGGAGAAATTCAATGGCAAGAATTATCAATTATGGAGGATGCAGATAGAGGATTATCTGTATCAGAAAGATTTGTACTTACCATTGGGTGGAGTTTCAAGTAAGCCCACATGTATGCATGATGAAGAATGGAAGGTTCATGACAGAAAGGCTCTTGGAGCTATAAGGCTGACCCTGGCAGCTTCTGTGATTTCCAACTTACCTCAGGAAAGGACAACAGTAGAGTTAATGGAATCTTTGGCAAATTTATATGAGAAACCCTCAACATTGAATAAGGTATTTCTTATGAACCAATTATTTAATTTACAAATGCTGGAAGGTGGATCATTATATAGTCATCTTAGTGATTTCCATAGTTTGGTAAACAAGTTAAATTCAGTCAAAATAATTTTTGATGATGAAATTAAGGCTCTCTTAATCTTATTCTCTTTACCTGAAAGTTGGGATAGCTTGGTAATGGCAGTTAGTAATACTGCGTCTGCTTCAAATATCTTGAAAGTTGATGATGTTGTTAGTGTAATCTTGAATGAAGAAATTCATAGGAAAAGCACAGGGGAAACATCAGGTAGTGATTTAAGTGTTGAAAGTAGGGGATGCCAAAGAGAGAGGAGCAAGCAAGGGAAATCAGGGTCAAAGATAGGCAGTGGATCCAAATCCAGAAATGGTAGCATAACCTGCTAGAATTGTGGAAAGAAAGAACATGCAAAGAAAGATTGTTGGTTGAAAGAAGATCAGCATGAAGGTAATGAAGAAGTAAAAGATGTAGGGATTGTTGCATAGGATGCTCTCATATTTTATTTGGATAGTCAGGTAGAATCATGGGTTTTAGATTTTGGTGCTTCGTTTTATGTAACCCTGAATAGAGAATTTTTTCATGATTATGTCCATGGAGACATTGGAAAAGTTTATTTAGGGGATGGTGAGCCTTGTCAAATTGTTGGCAAAGGGAAAGTGTAGTTGAAATTGTAGACTGACAACATATGGGTGTTGAAAGATGTCATGCATGTACCCATCCTGAAGAGGAATTTGATTTCTGCAGGGAAGCTGGGTGATGAGGGTTGCACAGTAACTCTCATAGTGGAATCTTGGAAAGTTTCCAAGGGTTCACTTGTATTAGCAAGAGGTAAGAAAGTAGGTACACTTTATCTATCTACTTGTATTACTAATTTTCCTTCTATTTTATCTACTTCATATGTAAATGCAAAGATGTGGCTCTATAGGCTTGGTCACATGAGTGAGAAGGGAATGCATGTTCTTAAGTCAAATGGTAAGAACTGGAAAGCCTTAGTTTTCAAGGAGAAGATGATGGATAGAGATCAGCTCAAGAGGCTGAATAATTTTGAGCAGGGCAATTTAGACAAGGTTATGATCCAAAATGAGCTTATGGGTAAAAATCATCACTCATAAGAAAACACAGTTACTGACGTCAGTCAGGTGAGAACAGACATCAATTAGGCAGGAACCAACGTCAGTCTAGTGGAGACCAAATTCAGTGATGTCGGGCAGGTGGTAACCGATGTTAGTCAGTAAGAACTGATGTCGGTCAGGTCAGTTAGGTGGAATCGATGTCAGTCAGGTGCAGATTGAGAGATGACTAAGATCAGTCACTGTTAGAATGAAATTTGGGCAGATAGCGAGCTATCAATGAGTCTCAACCACCCATGAGGAGGTCTAAAAGGGTAAGTAAGCCTCAAATTCATTATTTCCCTTCTTTATACTACTTATTGCTCACTGATGGTGGAAAACTAGGAAGTTTTGAAGAGGCAATGCAGGTAGAATCCAGAAAATAGTGGGAGCATGGCATGAATGAGGAAATTGATTCCTTGGAAAGAACCAAACATGGGATTTGGTTGAGTTGCTAGTTAGAAAAAGAGCACTGAAAGATGAATGGATTCACAGGTTAAAGAAAAGAGAGAATGGACATGTGAGACAAAAGGCCAAGTTATATGGTCTTGAGCAAGCTCGAGGACAGTGGTATAGGTTTGACAGGTTTATGACAAAGCATGGCTTTAGTCAATGTCAATGTGACCATTGCATTTATTTTACCAAGTTGGATAATGGTAGCTACATTATCCTATTACTGTATGTAGTGTATATGCTTGTTGTAGGGTCACACATGCAAGGAATTATTGAGCTAAAGGTAAAAGTAGCTTAGACATGTGCCAGGAAGGATTTAGGAGGAGCAAAGGAAATCCTTGGCATGAGTATTTTTAGAGATAGGGAAAATCGCAGGTTGATTTTGTCTCTAGAGGATTATGTGAATAAGGTAGTGGGGAGGTTCAATTTGCAAGATGTAAAACCAGTAAGCACACCTATGGTTGGATAGTTCAAGTTAAGCTATGAATAGTGTCTTAAATCACATGATGAGGTTGAGTACATGGTATGTACTAGACCTGATTTTGCCCAAGCAGTGGGAGTTGTCAGCAAGTTTATGGGCAATCTAGGAAAGGAGCACTGGAAAGCAGTTCAGTGGATTCTCAGGTATTTGAGAGGGACTAGCAGTAGGTATTTATGCTATGCAGGGTCAAGCACTTCTCTACATGGGTATGTAGATTTAGATATGGCAGGTGACTTGGATGATGGGAGAAGCACCACAAGATATGTGTTCACTATTGGTGGTTGATCTTCAAGATTGAACTTGAAGATGGGGATACAAGCCAGAAACAAATTAGAGGATGTACAGGTATAGGTGCAACTATTTATCTCTAAGTGGGAGACTGTTAAGTTGTGGAGCTAAAAGCTTCACTGATGCAAATGTGGAGGTTGTTGAGTTACAGAGTAACTGACATTGGTCATATTTAGTGTACACAGTAATCGACATTGGTTATAGTTGGCTGGCATCGGTCAGATAAGAATCGAAGTCGGTCACCTATGTGTTTCCAGAACTGGTCTAATTTTAGATGAACAGTCAGTTTGCATGTAAAGACTAATTTTAGTTTTGAGTCTACATTTCTAATTATTGTTTAGTTTGTGATCTATTTAAGAGACCCATGGGGCATGTATTGTAATGTAAGAAAGATCAATTAGATTTTTAGGGTGCAAGACTAATTAGATCTGCAGGGTGAAAGATCAAGGTCTGTGGAGTACTGAAGGGAACAAAAACTCAGTGTTGAGTTGATTGTTGATTGTAATTGATTGAGAGAGAGAAATCTTGAGGGAGAATTATTGTACACCCAAGAGGTGTGGGAAGAGTGAGATTTCTTCATTGTATTTCCTTCTGGAAGAGTGTTAATACAAATTGTATTGTTTCTCGTATCTCTTATTCTTTGTTGTTTCTGAATTCTAGTTACTTATTACTTATGGTTTAATTTCGTGTTTAGTTTCTTATACAAAAGGCAATCAACGGTAGTTCCTAATAGTCAACACTGAGTTATTGTTCCCTCCATTACTCTACAGACCTTCTTGATCTTTCACCCTGTAGATCTAATTGGTCTTGCACCCTATAGATCTAATTGATCTTGATTACATTAAAATACATGCCCCATGGGTCTATTAAATAGATCCCAAACCAAACAATAATTAGAAATGTAGACTCAAGACTAAAATTAGTCTTTACATGCAAACTGACTGTCTGTCTAAAATTAGACCAGTTCTGGAAACACACAAGTGACCAACATTGGTTCTTGTCTGACCGATGCCAACTGACTATAATCGATGTCGATTACTGTCTACACTAAATATGACCGATGTCAGTTGGCTTGCCAACATCAATTACTCTGTAACTCAGCAACCTCCACATTTGCATCAATGAAGCTTTTAGCTCCACAACTTAACAATCTCCCACTTGGAGATAAACAACTACACCTGTACCTGTACATCCTCTAATTTGTTTCTGGCTTGTATCCCCATCTTCAAGTTCAATCTTGAAGATCAACCACCAATAGTAAACACATATCTTGTGGTGCTTTTCCTGCCATCCAACTCACCTACCATATCTAAATCTACATACCCATGTAGAGAAGTGCTTGACCCTGCATAGCATAAATACCTGCTACTAGTCCCTCTCAGATACTTGAGAATCCATTAAACTGCTTTTCAGTGCTCTTTTCTTGGATTGGCCATAAACTTGCTAACAACTCCCACTACTTGAGCAAAATCAGGTCTAGTACATACCATGTACTCAACCTCATCATGTGATTCAGGACACTGTTCATAGCTTAACTTGAACTGTCCAATCATAGGTGTGCTTACCAGTTTTGCATCCTGTAAATTGAACCTCTCCACTACCTTATTCACATAATCCTCTGGAGACAAAATCAACATGTGATTTTACCTGTCTCTAAAAATATTCATGCCAAGGATTTCCTTTTCTCCTCCTAAATCCTTCCTGGCACATGTCTGAGCTACTTTTACCTTTAGATCAGCAATTCCCTGCATGTGTGACCCTGCAACAAGCATATACACTACATACAGTAATAGGATAATGTAGCTATCATTATCCAACCTGGTAAAATAAACATAATGGTCACATTGACATTGACTAAAGCCATGCTTTGTCTTAAACCTATCAAACCTATACCACTATCTTAGAGCTTGCTCAAGACCATATAACCTAGCCTTCTATCTCACCTGTCCATTCTCTCCTTTCTTTAACCTGTGAATCCATTCATCTTTCAGTGCTTTCTTTTCAAATGGTGACTCAACCAAATCCCACATTTGGTTCTTTTCTAAGGAATCAATTTCCTCATTCATGCCATGCTCCCATTGTTTTCTGGATTCTACCTGCATTGCCTCTTCAAAACTTCTTGGTTTTCCACCATCAGTGAGCAACAAGTAGTATAACGAAGGGGAATAATGAATTTGAGGCTTACTTACCCTTTCAGACCTCCTCATGGGCATTTGAGACTCATTGATAGCTCGGTATCTACCCAAATTTCATTCTAACAGTGACCGATCTCAGTCATCTCTCGATCTGCACCTGACCAACGTCAGTTCCACCTAATCAACCTGACCGACATTGGTTCCTACTGACTGACATCGGTTACCACCTACCTAACATCACCAAATTTGGTTTCTACTAGATTGACATTAGTTCTTACCTGATTGATGTTGGTTCTCACCTAATCGACGTCGATAATTGTGTTTTCTTGTGAGTGATGATTTTTACCTATGAGCTCATTTTAGATCATAACCTTATCCAAATTGCCCTGCTCAAAATTATTCAGCCTCTTGAGCTGATCTCTATCCATCATCTTCTCCTTGAAAGCCAAGGCTTTCTAGTTCTTAACATTTGACTTAAGAACATGCATTCCCTTCTCACTCATGTGACCAAGCCTATAGAGCCACATCTTTGCATCTACATCTGAAGTAGATAAAATAGAAGGAGAATCAGTAATACAAGTAGATAGATAAAGTGTGCCTACTTTCTTACCTCTTATTAATACAAGTGCACCCTTGGAAACTTTCCAAGATTCCACTGTGAGAGTTACTATGCAACCCTCATCACCCAACTTCTCTATAGAAATCAAATTCCTCTTCAGGATGGGTACATGCATGACATCCTTCAACACCCATATGTTGCCAGTCTACAATTTCAACTGCACTTTCCCTTTGCCAACCATTTGACAAGGCTCACCATCCCCTAAATAAACTTTTCCAAAGTCTCCATGGACATAATCATGAAAAAATTCTCTATTTGGGGTTGCATGAAAAGAAGCACCAGAATCTAAAACTCATGATTCTACCTGATTATCCAAAGAAAATATGAGAGCATCCTGTGCAATAATACCTACATCTTTTGCTTCTTCATTACCTTCATGTTGATCTTCTTTCAACCAACAATCTTTCTTTGCATGTCCTTTCTTTCCATAATTATAGTAGGTTTTACTACCGTTTCTAGATTTGGACCTACTGCCTATCTTTGACTTGATTTCCCTTGCTTGTTCTTCTCTCTTTGCCATCCCCTGCTTTCAACACTTAAAGCATTACCTGATGTTTTCCTTATGCTTTTCTTATGAATTTCTTCATTCAAGATTACACTAACAATATCACCAACTTTCAAGATATTTGAAGCAGACATAGTATTACTAACTGCCATTACCAAGCTATCCCAACTTTTAGGTAAAGAGCATAAGATTAAGAGAGCCTTAATTTCATCATCAAAAACTATTTTGATTGAATTTAACTGGTTTACCAAACCATGGAAATCACTAAGATGACTATATACCGATCCACCTTCCAGCATTTGCAAATTAAATAATTGCTTCATAAGAAATACCTTATTTGATGCTGAGGGTTTTTCATATAAATTTGCCAAAGATTCCATTAACTCTACCATTGTTCTTACCTGAGATAAGTTGGAAATCACAGAAGCTACCAGGGTCAGCCTTATAGCTCCAAGAGCCTTTCTATCAAGAACCTTCCATTCTTCATCATGCATACATGTGGGCTTACTTGAAACTCCACCCAATGGTAAGTATAGATCTTTTTGATACAGATAATCCTCTATCTACATCTTCCATAATTGATAATTATTGCCATTGAATTTCTCCATTCTTAGCATACTTTCTTCTGCCATTGCTTTACTCCCACTCAAATAGAAACCCTTGTGAGTGACCTGTAATCAATAAACACTTAACACGCTTTGAAACCAAGGTGTTAGTGAACCAAGCTCTGATACCAACTATTAAGAACTACCGTTGATTACCTTTTGTATAAGCAACTATACATGGAATTAAACCAGAAGTAATAAGTAACTAGAATTCAAAAATAGCAAAGAATAGGAGATACGAGAAATAATACAATCTATATTAACACTCTTCCAGATGGAAATACAATGAATAAATCTCACTCTTCCCACACCTCTTGGGTGTACAATAATTTTTCCTCAAGAGTTCTCTCTCTCAATCAATTACAATCAACAATCAACTCAACACCGAGTTCTTCCCTCAAGTACTTTACAGACCTTCTTGATGTTTCACCCTACAGATATAATTGGTCTTGCACCCTATAGATCTAATTGATCTCGCTTACATTACAATACATGCCCCATGGGTCTCTTAAATAGATCCCAAACCAAACAATAATTAGAAATGCAGACTCAAGACTAAAACTAGTCTTTACATGCAAACTGACTGTCCATCTAAAATTAGACCAATTTTGGAAACACACAGGTGGCCGACGTCGGTTCCTATCTGACCGATGCCAGCTGACTATAATTGATGTCAGTTACTGTGTACACTAAATATGACTGATGTCGGTTGGCCTGCCGATGTCAGTTACTCTGTAACTCAGCAACCTCCACATTTTCATCAGTGAAGCTTTTAGCTCCACAACTTGAAAAAGTTATGGTCTTTATATCCCAAAAGTTGTGTCATTACATGCTTAACAATAAAACTATAGTCATTTCCAAAGTAGATCCACTCAAATATATATTATCAAAGACAACTTTACAAGGTCGTATGGCTAAATAGATCATTATACTAAGTGAGTTCAAGATTGAGTATGTCAATCTAAAGGCCATAAAGTGACAAACACTTATAGACCAGCTTGTTGAATCTCTCTTTGTATATACCAAACCACTCACTTTTACATTCCTAAACAAGTTCATCATGATCATCATATAAACACCTCCTGAGGAGTAGTACTTGAATCTATATTTTGATGGGTCAGTCATATATCATAGATCAAGGGAAGGCCTATTATTTGTTATATCACAAGGGGATATCATTCCTAAATAATTTTGTATTAGGTTTCCTTATATTAGTAACATAGTTGAATATGAAGCACTCATTGTAGGGCTTCATCAATTAGTACAATGGAACATTAAACATCTCATGGTTCATGGTAATTATAATTTAATCATCAATAAGGTTATAGACCACTTTCAAACCAAATATGATGATTTGGTACCATATAAGGACATGGAGTACATTCTCAAGAATTAGATTACCCATATTTAGTTTGAACAAATACTTAGGGCTAGTAACAAGAAAGCCAATGCCATATCTACCATTAGTTCATTGATCTACAACATATATAATGCAAAATAATATAATTTCATCATTGAACATATTCTAAATCCTACTCATGAATCTTCAACCATTTCAATGATCTATGATATCATTGGCCCTAGTTCTATTTGGTATTTAGTCTTATATCACTACCTTCATGACCATATCCTTCCACCAACCTTTCACGTACAAAACATAAATCCTTTACACATGAAGCCTCCCAATATAGTTTAATTGTCTAACCCTTTACCTTAAAAACATTGATGGAACTTTGATTCATTGTTTGAATTTAGTAGAAGTCATATTAGCATTGAGGGAAGTTAGCGAAGGCATATGTGGATCCCACACTAGTGGGGCCATCCTAGCAAAAAAATATTATACATAATGATTACTATTGGAAAAACATGGAAGCAGATGCATATGTGCATGTGAAAATATGTGATAAATGTTAAAATAATGCTAATTTAATTCATGCTATGGTTAGGACAATCAAATTGATGCTTACACCATGGTCATTTTCAACATAGGGACTTGATCTTATTGGCAATATTAACCCCACCTCATCAAATGTCCATAAACACATCCTTACTACTACTGAGTATTTTAATAAGTGGATTGAAGCTATACATGCCACTTACATGATTAGAAAACAAATTTCTAAATTCATCTTGAACCATCTCATTTGTCATTATGGTATCTCATATGACATTATATCTAATAATGGTAGATCATTTAATAATAAGGATGTCAGAGCACTCTATGTCGAGTACAAAATCACTCAACATTTTTCCATCGCATATTATCCATAAGGAAATGATAAAGTAGAGGTATATAATAAGACCATTATCAATATTGTTAAGAAAATTGTCAATGATATTGAAGGTGATCAGTACTTAAAGATCCTTCATACCCTCTAAACATATCATATTAATTACCATCCTCTAATAGGAGCCAAACCATATTCCTTAATCTATGGCATTGAGGCCATTATTCCCATCAAGGTCGAGTTACCTTCTCTACCTATCTCACTAAAACACATCCTAGATGATGAACATTAGAGAGTTGTTCAACTGTAAGAGCTAGAGTTAATGGATGAAAAGTGTATGGTTAATGTAAATAGACTTCTAGCATATCATAACCAATTATGTGGTTAGTACAATTGGTGGGTCAAACATGGAGAGTTTGATCTTGGTGATCTTATCCTCAAAGAAAACTAGGAGAACACCATGGTAAATAAAAAGAAGAAGGGTAAGTTCAAAACTAATTGGATAGGCCCTTATGTCATTGTTATAAATTATGGCTCTAAAGCATATAGGCTCACTACACTAGATAAAGATGAACTTGATTAGAATATGAACATAATACATGTCAAGCATTACTTCAATTGAGAGATCAGAAGAATTATCTATGAGGATCATTTATATCATACCATACTATCATATTCATTTAATTGTACCATAGAAAATTCTTACAATAACTTACCTATTGACTGATGTTGTTTTTACTCTCCCTCACCATCTACTTTGACCTTGATTCTGATCCATTAGTTTTTTGGGCATATTTAGTAAGGAGATTCATATAAAGTTTTAGCATTTGATTTAGTATTCTATAAAGAGGAAATATATTGGACCAATGTGATAATAGTTTGGAAATTTCATTATTATTTATTGTCCAATTCTATTCCATATTTGGTGCTACTAATTATAACTGCCTTTGGGTAAATTAGTATCATTGACCTATTAGGACTTGTTCCAAAGTCTTAACGTTAGGTTAGTATAATTATTATAAATAGGGCATGCATCTTTTAGTAAAGACACCCCCATAAAATAAACTTAGTTTAATTATTAGGTAGTTTTAATGTTTTATATTTATTAAAATTACTTTACAGGTTATTGTCCCATATTTAGTTGGTTATAGGATTAGTTGTTTTTACCGGTCATTGGTAAAAACAATATAAATCCATGTTTGCATTGTAAAAGGGTTAACGGAGTAAATTCACCCTTATGTACTTGACTTTTTGAAATTAATAAAATACTTGTGCACTCGCACTATGCAGGGACAAGGTTCATCCTATTTTGATTCTAGAGTTATTAGTGGTATCAAAGCATGGTTATTTTGGGAGCACGGTGAATTTGAAGGAGCAAGGTGAAAAATCAATTCACGTGATATCTTTTGGTATGAAATAAAGTATGCCATATAAAATGAATTTTTTTTATTGGTTTAAATGTTTGAAAAATTATTTAATTATTTTATTTTCAAATATTATTCACATTTAAGCCTGTATTTTCTATATACCACAGTCTGGTCTTTTTTGATCATTTATACTCCATTTTCCTGTGTTAAACCTCCTCATTTGGCATAAAAATGAATTTTTAGCATTTAATGTTATTAAATTCATTGTTTTTTGCCCAAAACTAGATTTGTACGACCTTTTTATTTGAGAAAAACCTCTATAATATTTATTCATGGCTACCTTTGGTATTTCCATTCATTCTCAGGCCTCTTAATAGCCACAACATCTACAAATGGTATTAAACCCCTATTTTTGCATTCAAATTGAAAATCTAGAATTCTTTTTGCACTTGTACGGCTTGTTGTACGGCCTTCCAAAGCCCAAGCTTTATTTTGATCTAATTCCCTACAAATACACCTCAAAAAATTTGCAAAAACACAGTAAAAATCATTTGTATTCAACGTGTATAGATTTGTATGGTCTGTAGGTGAGAGAATAGGTGAAAAATAATTCTCTAGCAGCAGCCATGTCATCCTAGGCAAACATGGCGCTAGAATAAAACTCAAAAATTTATTTTTGATATTTCTAAAGTTTTTTATCAAATATTTGCTATGACTGGGTCCCACGGGAGAAGATTGAAAGAGAGGTTGTAAAAAAAGGGAACAATTTGAATTTATTTACTCATATGTAATTTTTTAAAAAAAATTTCCCTTATACACAAAATCTGGAATAAGTATAAAGTTCTGAGTGTAATGTTCTGCAAATGCTCTTAGAGTAATTGGTTAGGCTTATTTTGTTAGAAGCTTGCAAAGGAGGAGGTCAAGGGTTCAAATCCCTTCTTTTTGGAGAAAGTTATTTTTGCCTTGGCATATGCTTTTTTTGAAAAAGGAATATTCTTTTTTTAAAAATCAGAATATTGTAAAACACATACTTATTGTATTGTGTTATATAAATTTTTGAAAAAGGGGTGGAATTCAGTCATATTTCTTTTGCATTATTGTGGTGAGATAAGGGTGTAATTGGTGAAATAAGGTTGTAATTTGGCAAAATAAGTGTGTAATCATTGATTTTTGGTGTGGTTAAGTGCAAAACCCATCAAAAAATACTTATTTTTCTTTTACGCTCTACACGGAGGTTAAGTGCAAAACCCCGTAGAAGTAGTGTTTTGTGCAGTGAGTGTGATATTTGTTTCATTTATTTTGCATTTTTTTGGACATTTCTCTACTGTACTTACTTTCATTTCAAAATACCAAAAATTCAAAAATTGCTTTTAGATGGTGATAGATTAACAATTTCCAATTATTTAGATTGGAAACGATTGATGGAGGCTTCACTAGTGTTTAATGAGTTATGGGATATTGTTAAGAATGAAAATCCCACATTGCCAACAGAGCAGGTTAAATTATATATATTCAATTTGCATGATTCTAAGGCCTTAGCTCTCATTAAATATTGTTGTACTCATGATAGTTATGTTCATATTGAAAATTCTCCTCATAGTTACACTGCATGGAAAACATTGTCAGATTTGTATGATAAGAAACCTAAGCATAAGAAGATAGATATTCATATGCAGTTGTTTACTTTGTCATTAGATGAAGATGGGGATATGGGAGAATATATGTCTAAGTTGAAAAATATCACTAGTGAGTACACTAAGGCTAGTTTTGGAAAACTAGATGATGACCTCATAGTTACTGCTACTTTGAAAGGACTACTAGGGTCCTATAGGAATTTTGTTGAAATGTTGCATGTCTCTAACATGATCACAGGCATCACCTTTGATAAGTTGGATGAGTTTCTCATCCAACATGACCTCTCTCTACAGAAGAAATCCAAGAAAACTAAAGAAGCCCATGTTTTAGAGTCAAAGCCTAGTTCATCTTCATCTGGGCATCAAAACAATAGAGGAAATAGTTCTAGAGGGGGTCAAGGTTACAGAGGAGGCATATATCAAAATAGAGGTAGGGGTCATTCAAATAATCAACAATCTAATCAATCACATTCACATGAAACAAGTGAATGAGGACATGGTCACAATTCATATAGGGGTAGAGGTCGAGGTATATCAAACATTCAGTGTCATAGATGTGAAAAATTTGGTCACATTGCCTCACAATGTAGGATTCCTTTTGATAAAATTCAGAGGCCACAAAAAGTGACTAAGACTAACTCTGCTCAGTATGCTGATCATGACTATGATGAATCTAGTAATGTTGCCCATGAATTTGCATTCACTACTTTGGGGCACATTGATTATATTAAATATGAGGCTAGAGATGAGCTCACAGATGTATGGTTTTTAGACATAGGAGCAACCAAACACATGAAATTTAGGAGAGATTTCTTTTGGTCTTATAAGGAAGCTTGTCTCTCTCCAGTTGCCTTAGCAGATAAGTCTATGCATAAACCACTAGGACTTGGTTCTATTCAAATTCTTCTTCCTAATGGGTCTATAAAATACTTGGAGGATTTCTGGTATGTTCCCACATTGAAGAAACACTTACTTTCTTTAGTCACTATTTGAAAGAAAGGTTATCAAATTATGTTTGAAAATGGGATCATTTACATCAATTCAGTGAAGGATAATTATAAAACAATGTATACAGGATATGAAGATGGAAGCTTGGTTAGATTGCATTGTAAGGTGCTTCTTCCCAACATAGAACTTGCAGCAATTGTTGACATAGGTATAGGTACTATGTCTACATAGTGGTTATGGCATCTCCGCTATGCACATTTGAATAACCACTCTTTAGTGGATTTGTAGAAATATGGTATGGTGAATGGGTTGCCCACTTTTTGCAAAGATAGTATTATTTGTGAGTCATGTGTTTTGAGCAAACAAAATCGAGAAAAATTTCCTAAACAGTCATCTTAGAGAGCTAACAGATGTTTACAGTTAGTTTATAGTGATTTATGTGACATGAAAAAGTCATCCATTGGTGGGTGTAGATACTTTGTCTTATTTATTGATGACTTTTCTAGGATGACTTGGGTACTCTTTATGAAAAACAAATCTAAAGTTTTTGCTAAGTTTGTTGATTGGTTACACTTAGTCGAAAAAGAAACAGGTTCACATTTGGCCACTCTTTGTTCAGATAATGGAGGTGAGTATACCTCAAATGAATTTTCAGATTATTGTCGAGAACATGGAATTCATTGACAATATAGTAATGCTTATACTCCACAACAAAATGGAGTATCTGAACGAATGAATAGAACTTTAGAGGGTACAACACGTGCCATGTTGCACCATAAATAGCTTGATGATAAGTTTTGGGCTGAAGCTATTGATACTACAGTGTATTTGAGAAACATGTCCCCCATAGTTGCACTTTTGGGACAAACTCCATATGAGGCATGGTATGGGTTTAAACCCAAAGTTAAACACTTGAAAGTGTTTGGATGTGTTTGTTTTGCTTTGATTCCTATTAAACATAGAACTAAGTTGGAACCACGAAGTCAAAAATGCATCTTTCTTGGTTATTCTAAAGATAAAAAGGGGTTTCATTTTCTTGCACATGATTTAGGCAAATTCATAGTGAGTCGAGATGTAATATTTGATGAGTTTGGGACTATGAACACTGTAGAGATTGATTCTCAACTTGATAGATTAGAGAGGAAAAATACAAAAAGAGATAAGGGTTTGAATAATGGGGATAACTCTTCAAAGTTATGGTATGAGACTCAAATTCATTCACTTTCCTCTCCTTCATCTACAAGTTCACAGGTTGATGACTTAGAAATTGTTGAAAATTCTCTAAGTTCCACATCAAATGATACACATAATGAGAATTCTTGAGTTCTTGATTTGAATAATTTGTCTAAGTATCCAAAATGGGCTCAAAGTACTTTTTTTGACTTGACAGCAGATGAAGTTGGTTTAACAGGGCCCAGGAATTCTCAAAAATAGGTGAACTATGCTATGGTTGTTACTACTTCCACTGAGCCATCCACTTTTGAGGAGGCATCTACTGAACATGTTTAGCAATAGGCAATGAAATGTGAGTATGATTCCATACTTAACAATAATACATGGGTTTTAGTTGATCCTCCTCCACATGTTAAACCCATCACATGTAAATGGGTTTATAGGACTAAGTATAAATCAGATAGCTCCATTGATAAACATAAGGCACGACTTGTTGCAAAAGGATATGCGCAACAAGAAGGTATTGACTATGAGGAAACATTTGCACCAATTGTCAAATGGCATACTATTTGTATGGTACTTGCCTTAACAGCACAAAATGGTTGGAAAGTACATCAATTGGATGTTAAAAGTGCCTTTTTAAATGGTGATTTATAGGAAGAAGTCTATATGAAACAACCTCAGGGTTTTGAACAGGTGGGTGCTGAACACAAAGTATGTAAATTGATAAAAGCTTTGTATGGAATCAAACATGCACCCAGGGCTTGGTATGAGAAAATGGATTCATACTTGAAAACCATTAGTTTTCATCATAGTGAATCAGATGATACTCTCTATTTTCAAGTGCAGGGTAAGAAAATGGTGATACTAGTTCTCTATGTTGATGACTTGTTTATTACAGTTAATGATGAAAACCATAACCAGTCTATGAAGAAGGAATTAAAAGATGGGTTTGAGATGACAGATCTTGGACTTCTTCACTACTATCTAGGCATAGAGGTAACTCAAAAAGAGCATAGTATTTTCATTTCACAAACTAAGTATATTTATGAGTTATTAGAGAGGTTTGGCATGTGTGATTGCAAACCTACCCTCACTCCCATGGAAAGTAACTTGAAATTATCTAAGGATGATAGCAGTGCCTTTTTTGATGGCACCACATATAGACAATTGGTGGAAGGTTTGATATACTTGATGACTACCAGGCCTGATATTTCATTTTCAATTGGAATTTTATCTAGGTTTATGCATGAGCCTAGAGAAATTCATTGGCATGCAACAAAATGAGTACTTCGTTACCTTCAGGGAATGAAAACATATGGCCTTGAATACTAGCACAACAAGAACTTCAAACTTGTTGGATATTGTGATGCAAATTTTGGTAGATGTGTGGATGACAGAGGGTCAACCACATGATACACTATGCATATGGGTTCAACTGCCATTGCTTGGTGTTGTAAGAAGTAGGATATAGTGGCAAATTCATCAGTAGAATTAGAGTATATTATAGCATGGGATGCTTCCAGAGAAATTATTTACCTCCATCATATTCTTTAATATCTTTAGGTTTCTCAGTTTGCTCCTACACAGTTATACATTGATAATCAGAGTGCAATCAAGATGTCCAAGAATCTAGTGTTTCATGCCAAAACAAAACATATGGATGTCAAATACCATTATCTATGAATGTTGGTGGCAAAGAAAACTCTTGATCTAATATATTACCCAACTGCCGATTAGACAGCTGATATCTTCACAAAACCCCTTGACAAAATCAAATTTGAAAAATTCAGAAAAATGCTTGGTATGTGTCCAAAGACCTAACTTTGGATCATAGGGGGGTTTGTTAGGACTTGTTCCAAAGTCTTAATGTTAGGTTAGATTTTTGGTAGATAATAAATAATTATTGTAAATGGGGCATGCATCTTTTAGTAAAGTCACCCCCATAAAATAAACCTAGTTTAATTATTAAGTAGTTTTAATGTTTTATATTTATTAGAATTACTTTACGGGTTGTTTTCCCATATTTAGTTGGTTATAGGATTAGTTGTTTTTACCGGTCATTGGTAAAAACAATATAAATCCATGTTTGCATTGTAAAAGGGTTAACGGAGTAAAGGCACCATTATGTACTTGATTTTTTGAAATTAATAAAATACTTGTGCACTCATACTAAGCGGGGACAAGGTTCATCCTATTTTGATTTTGGAGTTATCATGACCTCTGTCATTGTTTCTTTATTATAATAGCCTATGGGAAAATTAGGAGCAACAAATTTCCCATGCATTGGCACATAACCTTGTCATTCTTATTCTATATTGTGCCATTTTACTAATTAATGAACTTGTCACTACCTAGTAAGATTCCATCACTATAAGGTGGAACTACAGTGACTTGAGGTCACATTTTTAGACTATGTAAGAAGTACTCAATTTATGTTGAGGTCAGCTCAGTCACCCCTTTCCCATGCTCTCTCCATTTTATGAGTAGTTTATGTTTGAAATATATCACCATTTTATGATTTGAATTATTTGGTATCTCATTATTGTTAATCAAGTTTAGATGCCTAGAAAATTCCCAAAAATAATTGTAAAGATTAAGAAAATCCTAAACATCACAAACCATGAAAATTGCCTTAAAATTTCCATGAGAGATATAAATCCATCAATTTATTTAGGATGGCCCATTTTTATCTATTCAATTTCATTTCTAGATGACCTTGGTCTTCTTCCTCCCATTTTTTGGGAGAATTACATTGGCATGAGGTCCATACACACTATGCATGCAACACTTAGATATACAAGGTATTTAAAGTTAACTTGTTTTCACCTTCCTTTCTTTTTAGACCACACATTTTCCTTAAGGATACTAGGAATCCTATCTATTTCATAAGTAACCACTTATATTTTAGTTTCCCCATCGTTATTAGCCTTAGCAATATGCTCTTATTGTTTTATGAGTTTATGTTTTGAGCATTATGCATTTAACTTTAATATAGTAATTACCACTTGGATTCATCTTATGCTCTCATTATTTTCTAATAGAGTTTCATTTGAATTCTCTCACCATCTTGTGAGCCCCTTCATCTTAAGTTCTCATGATTTTGGGAGCTTATTCTCATTCTGAGCCTTATACATAGTAAGCATTATGAACCCAGTTCATGTGTGATTACTTACATATTAATTTTTAGTGTGGTCTTAGCCTAAACCATACTCTCTCAATTGCATGATTTTATTTTGTTTATGCTTTCAATATTTTGGACCATCATCACCTCTTTTCTCATGCACTTATTGTTTTACATGACCATTCCCATTTTATACTAAAAGTCAATCACATTTTCTATATCATCTATCTCATATTTTGGGAGAACTAAATTTAGCTTACAATTCATGTTATATCTTGCATCCATATAAATATGTAGGCACCATCCACTTGCATAGTACATATGGAGTCAGATCAGTTACCTATTTTTTTTCTATTCCCCTAATATTATTTGTTTGTTTCATTTCATCTTATAGCCTAAAGGATATATTTTCCATTTTTTTTTGTGTTGTTTCCCTATGACCTAGGGGTAACCTTGTGTCTTTTGTTCTTGCATTATTATACATACATCATTGCTATCTAATTAGGGATCACCCTGTTAGCAAGAGTAATACCTCTATTACACATGAACAAAAAATTTATTTTTTGTTTGCACTAGCATTGTGATTAACGATTATTTGTTATTGTTTGACTTTAATTTGATTATTTTATTCACTATTTTGTTTATTGATGTTTTATTTATTTATATTTAGTTATGTTTTATTTGTTTGATTTATTGTTTTCCTATTTATTTACTTTCATTATTGTGCCTTGATTTTATATATATCCATTCATTGGGTGATTTCTTGTGTATTATACTTAAGTCCATCCATATGCATACATCAAAATTGTCATCATATTTTTTTAATCATTGGTGCATTTTTTTAATTGCTTTTTAGATTGAGTGTCAGTCCTTATGTGTATTACAAATAAGTCTTCATGGTTTTTTATATCATGGTGTACACCATCATGTGCTATAAAAAAAAATAGTTAAGTGGATCTTAAAAAAATGGTGCCATAGTGATTATCCTTGTTCCTACCTAATAATTTCCTAACATATCCAAATATTAACCAAATATAGAGTAATTAGATCATAATTGAATTTTATTCCTTACTAGTTAGGACATGCATCTCTATACTAGTAGATAACCTGAATTCATGTTTATCCTTTATATCACCTTACTCTTACTATGTGACTATTGATTTAATATGTAAACCCCCTTTTTGATCTATCTAGATGATAATTATTATAATTACCTTTGTGAAAATAATTCTCTCTTTCTCTCCCTACTGGGGCATGTTTTCATTATGATAATGATTATAACCACTTTTGGATAAATCATTATCTTTATCTACCCTAATAGGTAATTTTTATTTATGATAATGATTGTAACTACCTTTGGGTAAATCATTATTTTCACCTTACTATGTTGATGATTATAACCACGATTGGGAAAATTATTCTTGTTATCTATACTATTAAGGAATATCATTGTGCTATTGATTATAATTGCCTTTGGACAAATCAATCTTTTCCATACTCTTTCCCTTTAAGTCCCATCATTTCCTCCTTTTTGAGGGAATATTTACTGAGCTTATTTGTCATCCACTCCCTCAGGGGGGAATACAAGGATCATCCATCACCTTTTAGGGCATTATGCACTAACAAATTTTTCATTCTTTGAGAAGATGTTACTATGCATATGTCTTGTAATACCTTTCCAAATGGGGGCAAACTGTAGACACCTCATTCTATTCATAACTAGATTCTAATCAAACTTTAGACTAATTTCTACAAAATAGTGCAAATTAAGTATATAAATCATGAAATGTACCAATTTCATTCACACATAAGATAATACTACTCAAAATCATTTTCAGACATCCATATTTAGGGTATTATCCTATACACAATAATCACCTCTCATAGATTCATCTCCAGTCACCTTGCAACCTAACAACTAATATTTTGTCCTTTGGACCCATTAAGTGAGGAACTTTAACAATCCCTAAAGTGCTAAAATGCTAAGAAGAATGAATTAAATAGTCAAATTAAAGTAAATTATTAAGATGAATTTCCATGTGTAATTAGTGAAATTAAATTTTACAAAAAAGAAAATTCCATAAAAATGAGGAGATGATGACATAATCATTCTCAAAGTCAATGAATTGTAAATATCTCCTTAAGTACCATAAATTTATAAATGGAGAGTCATTAATAAATGGGATCTCTATTACAAATATTAATTATATTTCTCCTCCTTAACTAAACTGAGGTGGGTTGGGATAGAGTTGGGGACTTTAAAGCCTATGCCACCCAGGATCAGCTGACTTTGGCGCATTGAAAGGGTAGGGAGGACTGGCCGATCAATGGGATGGACGTAGAGTGTGCTGACCTGATTTTAATCCTGGATGAGCGCAACTGTAGTGCCCTGAGGGGTGAGGACCAGCTGGCTTGGTTCCCGAATCCCAGAGGTAAATATACTATCTCTTCGGGCTACCAGGTATTAATTAAGCAAAATTTATCAGTGGACGGAGAGATTCCTTGGTGGCGCAAGGCCTAGAACAGCTTTGGATGGCCGAAGTGTAACTGTTTTGTGTGGTCACTGGCTTGGAACCATTGCCTGACATGGGAAAATATTCAGAAGAGAGGCTTTGCTGGCCCATCCAAATGTGTCCTGTGTGAGGCAGAGGAAGAGAGCACGCCACACCTTTTTTTCATATGTCAGTTTACCAGCCAATTGTGGCACTCCTGGTGGGATGTGTGGCGCAACAGCTGTGTTCATGCTTCTTCCTTGGTGGAGTTTTGGTCAAGGCAGGGGAAGCCGACCTCGGTCTCTCATTTTCTGTTTAATGCTTGGTATGTGGGGCCAATTTTCCTCCTCTGGCAGGTTTGGCTAGAAAGGAATTAGAGGATTTTTACTGATATTAAGATTGGAGCATAGCAGGTGTGGGGTCACATTCTGAGGATGCTCCAGGAGACTATTCACGCCAAGAGCACGATTGCGCTTCCTATGTCTAAGGAGGACGCTGAGGTGGCTGACAGGTTGGGCCTACATGGGATTGCGCCTTCCTCAGCTTGTGTTCGAAGGAAGGATGGGGGCAAGAAGCAGATCCAGAGGAGTGGTAGATGGTCGCCCGCACCGGCAAATTACCTGAAGATCAAAACGGATGGTTCTTCAAGAGGCAACCCGAGCCCAGCTGGGATTGGTGGTATAGGCCGGGATGCTTCGGGAACGGTTTTCTTCATTTTTTTGACCTTCATGGGGGCACAGACTGTCAATAGGATGGAAGGTATGGCGATTTTACATGCTTTGCGGAAAGCGTATGAGCTTGGATGGCGCAGGGTGATTTGTGAAGCCGACTCGTAGATTTTGATTGACATGATTGTAGAGAAGAGATTTACAGATGTTAGTTGGCAGCTTTCTGTGATTGTTCAGCAGGTTTTACAGATTAGCTCCCTCATGGAATTGGTGAATTTTGTCCATATTCTGAGGGAGAGGAACGTGGTAGCAGATTGTTTGGCTAAATGGGCCTCTGAGGGAGTCGAAGGAAGCAATGTGGAGGTTTGGGAGCAGTTGCCAGAGATTGTTAGATAGAATTTGGATAGGATTGTGAGGGCAGATAGAGACAATATGGGGACGTGATTGGTTGTCCCCTTTGCTTTGTGTTGTGATGGTTTGGGATTCGGCTTTTATTTGTAAGTTTCTTGGTTTTTCATGATTAATAGAGTTTTTACCCCTGTTTTTATTAAAAAAAAAAAAGGAAAAAAACTAGGGTTATTTCAAACTCAACCACAATTAATTCTAACCTAACTACACTTGGGTTAGAGTTAGTTTTGGAGGCTATAAATACAAGGCCTCACCCACTGAGAATTAAGCTTGAATAGTGTAATGCTATTACGTAGGATTTTCAACAAATCTCTCTTGATGTAAAGTTATCATGCCTATTTACTAAGCTAAACTAATCCAAGACAAATATAACTCAACGTTACCAAGGTGACAAGGAGAAGTAGTGTAAGGAGATCCATTGATAAAGAATTATTGATTACATAATGAAACACATCAGTTGTATGCCAACACATAAAATTGATCTCATGAAAGGTAAACTTAATTTATTTGCTTTCATTTTTTAGTTAATTATGTATTTCAATGGATCTTTGAGTGTCAAGGCTAGACATGTATGTTAATTAATGTGTTTTATTTGATTTTATTTCATACTAACACAATACTAATCTCCCTACAATATATTTTTGTTGATCATAGTTGTTCATCAATACGTTCAATTGCATGCATGATCTTGATATCTCCATTTAAAGAAATATTTCACTTCTCCTATACATTGTAGTTCGAATGTGCTAACAACACATCCAAATATGAAGCATTTTTACATGGATTGATGGATGCAAAATAAATGGGAATCATAAATATTTAAGTCTTGGGCGACTATGATCTTGTTGTAAAATAGGTCAAACATCAATACTAGGTAAATAATGACAACCTAAGACATTACAATAATAATCTATGGGATAATATAGAAGTTTTTAATGTTTTTATATCGATACGATTTTTCATGAACACAATGCTAAAGCTGGCACTTTGGTAGTATCAACTTCTTTAATGACTCTTTATTCACATATTACTACATAAAAGTATAAAATTAAACTATTATATAAGCCAAGATTCCCATACAAAGTAGAGAGTTAAAAATTTTTCAATGATGATCAATCGATCATTTCATTCCTTGAGAAAATAAACGTCTTAAAAAATCTATATTTTTAAGGTAGAGATTCTTCATACATGGAATCTTAAGTTAACAAGTCAAAATAAGGAAACACTAATAAACATTATAAAGAAGGCCTTATCAAGTTGAAAGGAAATGAAATACCTAAAGGCTTGGCCTATAAGATACTTTTCATGTTCAATCCTATTGCAGACACTGTTATAATATAATAACAACCTATAATATACTTAGGGCCCATTACTATTTGCCAACATTTTTTAATATTCATATGAAAGGGTGAGAAAGTGTGAAACATGTAAACAATTTATGGGCAAACATAAATTACAAACACTTCTTATTCAAACAGTGATAAAAAAGGAACCTTTTTAGCAGTGGGGACTAGATTTAATTATCATATTAAACCCTCATTAAAGAATAAGGAAAACTCATGTATTCATAGCAACAAACTACTTCAATAAGTGGGTGGAAGCGATTCCTGTCAAACAAACAACTTCAAAGGTCATATGTAATTTCAACAAAGAGAACATATTGGTGTCATATTGTATTACACAAAATATGGTAACATTTAATGCTATTAACTATTATTATTAAAAAATTATTACATTCTATTATGGGTGTGGAATTTCATTATCCAACTTGTCAAACTATCACCCATAAGGAAATGGTTAGGTTGAGTCAATTAAAAATAACATGTTCACAATCATACATAAAGTGGTTGATGAAAATTAGAGAAATTAGCTTGAAAATATCTATGATGTTATTTGGGTAGATCACAAAACACCTAAAAAGGTTATTGAGATGTCCCCATTCCAGTTTATATATAGAATATATGTTGTAATTCCTATAACTCTTGAGTTACCTATGCTATAGTTGTCCAAAGTTATTGAGAATATGAATTTTAAAAGTCCACTAGACAAAAGAGTTTTCTACCTGCAATGATTGAATGAGGAAAGGACATTGTTAGTTGATATATTTACATAAAATCGTTCCCATGTTAAGGTTTTATTTGGTAATAAGGTGAATAAAAGATAATTCCAAGTAGGGTACTTGGTCTTACTCTAGGATAGTTATAGAGAACCAAAAGGAAGTCAAGATAAAATTATTTATCTCTCAAGGGGTCTATTTAAAATTAGCCAATTGTATAGAAATAACACTTTATATCTAGTGTATCATGACGGAACTCATTTTCCATTGCAATTTAGTAGGAAATATATCAAACACTATTTCTATTAAAAATTAGGTAGTCCTTTATTTGTATATATGTGAATTTAAGTTTAGTCATGTTTCTTTTCTGGTCATTCTTTTTTGGCTTATGTCGTGATCATTCTTTCCTTTTCTTTTATGTCCTATTTATTGGTCAATCTCATTATGAGTCCTTCTCTCTTGTGTATTCTCTATCAATTCATTTGTTCAAGCAAGTAAATGACTCTATAGCCCAGTAAGGTATTACCACATCTATAGGTAAATCCTTGTTCACCTCCCAGCTTTTCTCATTTTCAATCCTAGTTCATTCTAGCTAAATCATTCTATAATGTGAGCCTTGCATTTCATTTATTGAATGCAAGTGTCATGATTATTATATTAGATCCTCAATCAAGTGTATAAAAGGTTATAGCCATTATTTATATCTAAATTCAATCATAAAAATATTAGGAGAGGTTTCTCTCTTTGCATTTTAATTTGTGTGGAAACGCATAAGAAAAAGTACCCTTGCATACATTATCCTTCAAGTTATGTCATAACATCTATCAGGTTGAGTACCTAATTCCCTCATATACATTATATTTAAAGATATATGATAGAACTTATCAGGTTGAGTACCTGATTCCCTCACATACATTTTCCATTGACATGCAATAGCATTATGATGGTTTGATGATCTCTCATTTTATCAAATATTAGTTCTCTCTTAGTTTATTAGGTTATAGTCAAATTTAAGACTCTTTTGAACAATTGATAATATAATTACTTATGAAAATAGATTCTAGGTTATTTTCATCCCTTACATTACAGAATCCTAGTTAGAGTCAGTTTTTGTACAAATTTTTGATAATTTAAAAATTAGTGAAAATTGAATTAATTTTAGGCTAATTTTGGTTTGGGTTTAAAATTTTAAAAACTTATAAATAAATAAATTAATTTAAATGAAAATAAAATTTTTGAGCAAAATGTCTTATTTCTTAGACCATGCAAATGCTTTTTGAATTTCCCGTGCCATCTAAAAAATATTTCAACTTCTCTTGTAACTGTGCAAAAGTCTCATTAACTCTTTTCAAGTTTTACAAGTGATTTATAATTTTTCCTATTTGTTCTAAATTTTTTAAACAATTTTTCAAGTCGTGTAATTTCATATCTCTACATTTTCATGCATTGCAATTTTAAAATAAAAAATCTTATAAATTTAATTGAAACAATTTTTAATTAAAATATGCAATTTGATTTTTATTTTTCCCATTACCATGTAATTTCTTGAATACTTCCCCAAGTTGTGCAAGTGAATCTTGACACATCCTCAAAAAATGTAATTAAAATATTCCCTTCTACTATTGTGTACACACTATATTTTTTCCCCAGATGTGCAATTTGCTTTTTTTTTTCTCCCCACATTGTGAAAATGCTATAAATATTTCCCCATTTCATGTTAAAATAAAAATTCTTCCCTTCTAAATATTTTGAAGTTGTTTCACACCATTCAAGCATGTAAAGTCTCCAAATAATTTTGCATATACTTATTCAACATCAGACGAAAGATAATTATTTATTCTTTTCAAAATAAGAAATCATACGTTGTCATTGGGATTGGAAGAAGATACAAAGTGAAAGATAAAAATAAATAATGAAAATAATATCATATGATATAGGAAGAGAGATGGTTTTAATAAAAAACAATAAGGAATTTGTTCATTTTCATTATTTATGCTCACCAAGAAAGAGTTGTATGGTTGTATGGTCCAAGGAGAGAGTGTGTGGACTATTAAAAAAAGAATAATTATTTTTTTTTTTCATTTTACCATACCAACAACAAATCATAAAACATCATAACAATTGAATGAATCTACAAATCAAACTAGACAATAAATTTGATTTGTTTTTGTTTGCAAGAAGCCGTACAGTGCAAATGTCATGATAGAGGTAAAATTATAAAAGATAAAGCATCTAGTCCAATTTATTTCTATTTATGCCTTATAAAAGGCACTATATAGTTCCAAAATCCTAGAAATTAATAGACAAATAAAAAACCAAAATTTTATCTGAATAGATGCATAGGGAAGTCATGCGGTGGCACTAAGGAGATGAGTGCAGTTAAAATTTTGAAAAAGAAAGCAGAATAATTTTATTATTTTTATTCATTGTCACCAATTAAGGTATAAAATAATGTCATATGGGTAAAAAGACATATAATAAAATAAAATGAACAATGAATATTATCTTTGGTTTTTCTCATAGTGAAAAACCATATATCGACACCATGCAAGAAGATTATTACAACATCTTATTTTTATAAATCAAAACTATATGGATATATGTGAAGAAACAAAGGTAATGTAAAAAGATTAAATGAAATTATTATTTTTCTACTTGCCATGATAAATAAAGGTTATTGAGTTTGGTGTGGATATTTAGTAAGCACCAAAGCACTGGTGAATAAAATAATGACCAAGTTTTTTGAGGAATTTTATCAAATTATTATCATGCTTCTTCATGAATATTCTATGGCCTTGTAAAAAGGCTAACGTTAGAGTGAAAAAAATAGCATGGGAAAAGCTGTGAGTAAATTTTTAGGTGTAGTTAAATAAATTATTTTATTTTAAGTTATTTTATTTTGTCTAAATTTTCAAATAAACTATCACTGTGTGACTACCTTTTGACTATGAATTTTCTTTAAAAATTAATGTCTTCATCCACTTCTCTAGAAAAAACAAATCTAAACAAAGATAAAGCAATCATGAAGAACTAGTTTCATGGGGAAATGCCTCTTTCACCTTTAGAATCCAATGTGGAGAACATTTCAGATACTAATCTAGGTCATATTGACTTAGGAAATTTTTGGAAGAGAATGAATATAGTACCTAAAATTAACTTTGGTCAGAGTATTTTTTATATTGGATTCACAAAATATACAACCTTTTTAATTTAAATGTAATATATTGAATTAGTTTTGGTCATAATATAACACTATGATTTAGAAACAAGGAGAATTAGAGATCCAAACAGTGAATTGGTGGAAATCTTATCTTTGGATCACATAGACAGTAGGTTCTACCTTCCAAATCAAGAATATTTTATTCATTTAAATGTTTATTCCTTTTAATGTTTTTGGGATGATAATAATATCTCATGTGTTAAACAATTCAATAATGAATGGTTTATAAAACAAAGGGATTCTTATACATGAATCCCAAAGAATATTGAAAGGTATGACTCCAAAAATGAGATAAATGATATAATAACACTATTGCATAGAATAGTGTTAAAGCAAATAGTTAAACATTTCTAGACATAGATCTACAAGTTCATTAACACCATTCACAAGAATAGAAAATAATTTAATTGGGGATAAATAATTGTTGATGCAATTCATAAATAACTAATGGAAGTAAGGGTCACATCAGAATTTTATATGAATTCCTATCTTGTCTACACTATTGTTTGTGTAATATATTTTGATGGATTGCATATGGTGGGTGACTTTAAAAAAATAAAAGTATATGATTTTTATCCTCAAATTACATTGAAATAAATAACCCCACACTTCAGGAGCGTAGATGATTATTTCCTTCAATTTATCATTTAGTTATTTCAAAAATAAATTTTCAACACAAGGATATTAGTAGTAGTTACCACATAAATAACTAGATGGGGAACATGGTTCATATAATTCCTAGATTTAAATTATTTGAGGATTAGTGGCTATGAAATTTATCCATAAAGTATTCCATGGTATATGAATGAGCATTAATGGAACTAGTGAGACAACTTGTTGAAACACAAAAGTTTTTAAGAGGTAAACATAGAGCAGGGGTAAAATTTATGATTTACATTGGTAGGTACACTTATCCATCATTAATGAAAGATAAAATAGTGGAGTAATATATGACCCCTTGGAATCTCAATTCCTTTGAAATCATGCTTTCATTTGATATAAGGGGTTTAATTGAACATAATCTTGAGCCTTCATTTCAACATGTCTCATATCTTGAAGATTAATAGATAGACTATGATGATGAAATAATGGTCAAAATAAAGGACTATTCATGTTTTACCATGAAACAAATAGTAAAATTTGTTATTAAAAAAATACTAAAATAATTAGTAGATGATGATGTCACATTGTATCTCATTTTTAAAAAGGAGGGTCTTGAAACAAAATCACAGCTCATAGTTCATTGGGATAAGAAAGAATCCACTTCACTTAGAAGTAGAATAAGGACAATGCTTGAAAGGAATATCAAGCGGTTAAGGAGTAAAGGAATTGATGTTGTGAATATTAATTTCCTACACCTCCTAGGGAAGATGAATTTAGTATTTTATATAAACAGGCTAAAATAGAGAAATTAGATGAATCATGTTCAAGTAGAGAAATCCTAGTGACAGAAGAAGCATAAGAACTAGAAACTATCAAAAAAGATACTCCACCACAAAGGGTTCTAAAACTCAAGATAAAAAGGTTAGGTGAAAATATTTCTTCTTATCCTGATCCCTCAATTTTTAAAGAAGTTCATATTGATAGCTTTGTTCACTCCCAAGAGCTTGTAAAAAATATAATAAAAAATTTATTGCTTCTAATGGCATCCTTTTCCCTATATCATCTATTTCTCCACTACATGAATTCACTCCTATTTCTTCCTCTCCCTTATATCCTAAAATGATTACTATTTCCTCTTCAAGAACTCTAGTTGATGTAGATAGTAAATAAAAATAATGATAAGTGTCTTTTTAAGGTGTCACAATTGAAAGAATACCTTTTTTCACCCTAGCAATGTTGTCCCATAAATCTCAAATTTTGTCTCACCTCCTTCTTTAGGAACAACAATGTCATATTGGTTTTCTATAGAGGTAAAGAAAAGAATAAAAAATATTGAACCTAAAGAGATTAATTTTAGTACATTGACAATTCTAATTCCTTTTTCAAAAAAATTAAGAAAAGAAAGAACTATCTGATGTATGGTAGAAGATGAAAGAGGAGAAAAATATGTAGAGGTGATGATTCTTACAGTTGAGAAAGATAAATTAGAGATCAAAGTTGAGCACTATCAGGTATCGAGAGTTCATTTTGGGAAACCTACTAGAGAAGGGATGAAAGAAGATATGAAAATGGTAATTGGCACTATTTTTGAGAAAATGGACAAAAATAAAGCAATAATAAAAAGTGGAGTAATTAAATTCAGTAATATAGAGGTTAATTATACTTGTTTAACCAACAATTATTTCATCAAGTCTTCATGTTGAAACATTGGAGAAAATAAAATAAATAGGTCAAATGGGTAATGTAGTAAAATATTAGATTGAGAAGATCACTGATCATGGAGTTTCAAAAATTCTTGTTGTAGTGACAATGGTTTTTGAAGTCTAATCAAAATGTGAATAGGTAAAAATAAGTACAATAGGTATATGAAGGAAATATTAAACTGGGAAGAGTTCATTCTTAAATTGATTGAATTCTAAAAATTTCCCTCTTGTAATCTTATTGATGAAAGTGTTATCAAAAAAGAAGTTATTTATTATATTGAGTTCTTTTGGGCCATAAAATTCACCATCCAATCACTTCAAAAATGCATCAAAAAGTTCAAAAGTGTAAAATAATGCAATTTTTTAGCAACTGTGATTGTAACAAATGAATGTAAGACTAAATAATTATGCTATTAGATTACCATATAATTTTAAGGTGGTGTACTTACATATCAAATAAATAAAAAAATCAACATTATAGTTATAGTTCATATTACAAAAGTATGAATATTAAACAAACAATAACAAGCTATAGATAAGAGATATGAATACCCAACAAATATCTTGCATAAATAGCAAAAGTGTAAATAGTACCAAATAGGATTACCATAACTAGATAATATAAGTATAATTATGCATATTCCTAAGAGTTAAGTACCATAGATAAAATATCAAAATTTAATTTCATATGAGGATCAACATAATTCTTAGTTCCTATTTCCATACTAGTAAGAGGATTCCATTTTATCATATAGTTTATTTATTCATGTACTGAAATCTAATATTATATTATTAACACATTAGATTATTACATTTCACCATGCCAAAGAGTATAAATATTTAATTACTAATTAATAAATGATTACACAATTATGATTCTAAACTAAAACTATTATCAACTCGCATGAGATATCCATTACACATGATACAATGTAACAAAATTCAATAAAAATAATCATATATTTAAATCAATTGGTAAAAATGATAATAAGTGTTAAATACATAAAATTTACTGAAGATTTTGTCCATGATCAGTGTAGCCCTCTACATCAACATCTACATTAGCTTTCCTATCTATGAACATGGGGGCTCATGATGAAAACTATCATCATGTCTTGACCTATATGGTGACTAAATCATCCTCTCTTGATCATTTTAAACAATTACCCATACCTAGAGTGTTTTATTTTCATGTTGTAATAAAACATACTCAGAATATAGCTTTGTGATTGAATAGAGGGCACTTGATGTCTTCTCAACTTAGTTCTCATCTCATTGTGTTTAGTTCTCAGTTCATCATGCTCAAATATTAAATATCATGCTTTAATGTACCTATCACATATATGGTAGTAGCTATCACTACTCAATTCAAAGAGTGGGACATGCATATTCGCTGTGTTTGTATTCCACTCCACAAGTCTTCTCTAAAATGCCTCACTTGTCATGTTGAGCATTGATAATCCTATTCCAATACTTTCTAGCTCCTAAAAAAACATGTTACATTACCCATTATTTTTAGTAAGTTATTAAATACATGGAAAAAGATTACAAAAGTTAATGCATATATTTTTGTATATCTCTATCCATGAGGGAATAATACCCTGAGTAGTAGTTAGTTTGTCCTTGTCACTTTCATCATACTATGATCCTAAATGATCATCTAATTTATTAAGAAATAAAATATTACACTAAATATGTATCCACCAATGTCTATACTCGTTCATACATGCAAACTCATCCATATTAGCTATCTCAATAACTAGATCTACCTATCACTACAATGGGTTCTAGCTTCATAAAAATAAGTCTGCCTAGATCACTCACATATCTATTAGTTATAATTGAGCATGCCCATATCCATGGATTTTGAGGCAAGTCATCCTTGATGTCAAACTAATGTATCATATACACTCATACTAGAAATTATCATTCACCCTAGGTCACTGGCCGCGAAACCAATCACTTGTATAGATCTTACGTAACAATACACATCCTCCTCCAATCTAGTATACCTTTGATATGGATGACAAATTATATAATATTCTATAAGATAATCAACTATCCTATGATACTTCATGGTACCATTCCTTAAAACATACATATTACCAACCTACCTTTGTGAAAATATGCATGGATGTGCCCAATCATCATGTGGCATACCTCTATATCATATAACATAAATGTGCCCATATTCCTAGAAATTTAATGTTTTTGGTTATCCTAATCCTATGTTGTACCCATATTTGATAAACTGATATAAATATCTATATAAATGAACTATCATGGTAAACTAGAATGAATACATCCTACCATGGTCCTAAATATCATGAATGATATGATGCATCTTGTATGATATAACAATCCTATTCCTTTCTACAAAATAAAGGATGCCAATAATAAAAACAAAATATTTTGAACATATGGAACATTAGATAGCACATTATTAAAAGGCACTATGGTAGAATATATAGTAGTGTAATGTGGCACTCTAGCATGGCTTGTCATATATACATAAGCCTAACCTATAGGGTCATATCCCTTAATGGTGTCCATTATGGTTGGGTTACCAAACAACTATAGTCCCATAATCCTTCATACATTCTCAAGTGTCATAATCATCTCTCCCATAGAGAGACCTAAATTAAAAGTTTATACATCCCATCACTTTGCAAGAGCTCTCATCATATGTATGTCATAGGGTGTTAGTTTTGAATGATAAACATGGGCTAATCTAGTTTGATCTATAATATCTTTCTGAGCATCTATTACTTGTAATTTTCATACAATCTCCATCCCCTAAGCATGTATAAACTCTAAAAATTGTACATCACTCTAGAATCACAAAGTGTAAAACAAATTTAATTATTTGATAATTTATTATTGTACGTGCATTTCAATCCAAATAAATATGTAGTAAAGCATACATTATTATGATATGATAGACACAAGGGTGGGGTGGGTTTGAAATAGGATAGGATGGTTTTTTGAGGGTTTAGACACATCAATCATCGACTTCTCTCTCTCTCTCTCTCTCTCTCTCTCTCTCTCTCTCTCTCTCTCTCTCTCTAGTCATAACCAAAAAATTATGAAAATTTTAAAATGCATGAAATAAGTTAAAAATAAAACATAAACCTCATGACATACTGATAGTGTTGTGGCATTGTTATGTATCATGGCCTATACATATTAAACATATGTTAGGTTAGCATCTTATCTTTGACTCATTATTTTTGTTAGAACATATCAAACACAAATGAATTGTAAATAAAATTTGAAATTAAAAAATCAGCTTAGGCAAATTTTTGTGTTATACAACATAAATGAAAGTTTTGATATAAATACACTATAATATGTACATGTGAGATTTTTAGCCTTATATATCATTTTTTCCCCTTTAAGTTGTTTTGAAAAGTGTGTAATATAAATTTACACATGATGCCTTTTTTGGTAATAATTTGGTGCATTCAAAGCAGGCAAAACATTTTATGTACCTCTATATTTATATGATTACGGACATACAATATGATAATAGAAATGAATAGTTCATACAGAAATCATGTCGTAACTCCAAGATAGAGGCACCATGGAATTTCATTGTATGTTATGATAATGCACTTACCAATGGGTAATCAAGATAATTATTAAAAAAAAGTATTTATTAATAAAAAATTCATGTCCAATGATTAAAATCATAAAATTTAAATCAAATTTATTGGAATTATTAATTGATAATGAGCAAATGCTACTTATATGGGAATATCCATAGTACACCAATTAAAACTATAATTAAAACTCAAACACTCACAATGGATCATATGTAATCACATAATTCTTAAATGAGATGATGTCACAGTTCCACAGTAAATAAACATAATTCACATTTTTATTACATATATATTTTTCTATAAATGATTCACACAACAAAATCCCTCTTATCCAAATGAATGCATACATGGGAATCTTTACAAATTCATATTCAAATAAAACATAATCAATATAACAAAAATGATCTATAAGAGGGCATACATTGGATTTTTTACAAATTCATATTCAAATAACATATAACTAATATAACACAAACTATTTATCACACATTGGGTCAAAATATAAAATAATAATATTTGGTGCAAGTTTATTTGCTAATTTTTTAATGTTATGGGTCATTTCACTTGGATCAAGGTTGGGCATCAACCATGTGGTAGACATAAGTTAAGTTGGTACAAGGCACCATTTAATGTTGTATTTGTTCAGACAATGTGGACTACTTGGTTTGAAGATTTCACATTGTATTTTATATTACTTCATTAAAAAACATGGCAGTGGGTTATAAAGATATAGATTCATGTAGAAGTTTGATAAAATTTGTTGGGTTTGGCGAAGTGAGAAGGGTTGGATAGAAGATTTCTATTGCTTGATATAAATCCTCTATAGAGATTTTAGATGTAAGATATTTTGTTTTATATATTATATTTCATTTTTCATTGTATGGAATTAATTAGTTGGTTTAAATGTTTACCATATTAGAGAGCCCCATGATTTGTGTTTTATTTGCTTGATTTGGACCTTGATATTCAAAATCTAGGGTGATAGTTGTCGCTAGTTCCTAGTTTTCAAATCTCAATTTCCATATGAACTTGTTAGCTTGTCTATGTTTTAAGGTGGTAGAATTTGTACTTCTCAAGTAACAAGTAGAAAATGGAAGACAACGGTAGAGTATCTTGTAATATTGAAATAAGTCTACAACAATGGAATTTAGAGTCCCAATTCTAATAAGATAAAACAAGTTAATGTTACATCTCCAATCATATGGCAAAATATAAAGCAATAATGTGTTCTACTAGTTTCAAAATCACAAGATGACAGGCATAAGAGACACAAAGCACTAAATTAGATTGTTACACCACTAAGCATAAATATGTTTTCCCTCTCATCAGATATTATTACCTTCCAAAAGGTGAATATGCCTCTAAAAATAAAGGTGGTTATGTAAAACAATTGGATTCATATATTGAGTACATTTGCAGTTAATGGTTGATAACTCGATTAACTGTTAACAAGTTGCTATGTTGTTATTTTCCTATTCCTTTTTAGATAGAAAATTATTAATTTATTATTATTATAAGTTTGGTTGATAAAAAAGTATTTTTTAAATTAATTTTTTTTTATAAGTCTAACATATTTGTGTAGAATAATTTGTAGGGATAAAATAACACTGGACCATTGAAAAAGTAAAAGAGAGTGAATTCCCAAGGAAGAGGCTAAAAATTGAGAAAATAAGATTGAATTCATCAATTTGAAGTAATAATGATGCAAAAAATTATATTAAAGTGGCTTAGATGGATTAATAATCACAAATGGCTCCCACGAAGCAGTTATATTACAAACTCTACAAAAATTTACTCTCCACCCAACCTATTGAGATAGAGATAATAAATGTAAAAAGTGTTCAGAAATTGTTTGATGGATTGCAATCTCCATTGAAATCTAGAAGCAATTATACCACTTAACTTTTCATGGAGGTGTAAAGGTGGTGTTCTTGTAAGATTCATGTTGTTATTCTTTTGCCTCTTCACTTGGTTAGTTTATAGATGATAACTATTTTTGTAATTAGCTTCAACCATAAATCAATCTAAATCTGTTTACAATGAATGGATTAGGAGTAAGGATTAGTATTAAATATTTTAGTTTTATAGTATATTCTATTCTTCTGTAAGTATATTTCATTTTTACAAGCATATTCCATTCTCCTAAAACTATATTCTATTTTTTATTATTCAATGGAAAAAGATTTCAAATTGGTAGCATTCAATTTCATGAATACAAAATCAAGATAGATATAAAATTTTAATTACTCTAAATACATTTGCTTAAGAAATAAATCTATTATTACAAAATATTTTTTGAGTATATTCATAAAAAGACATTTAATTTTTGCTGCCTATAATCAGTTAAAGGACTATGCTTATTACTATTATGACTTTGATGTGTGTAATTTTCAAATTTAACAGGGGTTTAAAAAAATATATTTCACAATAAATAAATTTGTTATTATATTGATTTATTAAAATAATTAATTTTAAAGATTTTATGTTTTCATATTTTATAAAAGTTTTTGGAATATAATGAAATATGTTATGCAAACCAATTGAAGCTTTTATCAGAGTTGTTGCCAAAATCCAGATAATGCGAGTGCAATGGAGACATGATCACACAAATTGAAGCAAGTGCACACCACATAGATGCTAAAGCAATTTGAAAATAATACAATAAGAGAAATTGCACAAGACAAAATAGAGAAAATCAAAATTTGATTAGCATGAGATGGCCAAAGTGAGGAATACAAATAGGAGAGTACGTAAGTAACTCCTCCTCAAAAGGCGGACAAGGCACCCCAAGAATAGAATGTAACTCCTCCATGAAAGGTGGTGACAAGGTGCTAAGAATAGAGAAGTAACTCCCATCAAGGGAGTTACTTATGACATTCTTATGACACCTATGATACATCTATGACACACACCTCCACATACGCTAGCCTATCCCACAAATGTAGAAAAACTCCATGTATGCACAAGAAATAAAATTTCCCTAATTAATAAGTAAGGAAAAATAAAAACCTACACTAATACCCCCCATAAGCACAACTTAGGTGGGTAGTGTGGAAATATAAAATGGGTCCCAATAACTAGGCCTGATGAGGTACCCACGTACAAATGCAATCTCCCATAAGATAGAGAAAAGGAGAAAACCCGTAGGAAAAAACTCCCCCCCTCCCCCCCCCCAAAAAAAAAAAGAGAGACATGAAAGAAAGAAGAGGCTAGAAGGCCCCCCTGAAGATGATGCTGCTGCAAATGTGGACCGCACCCCAAGAAGACCTCATAGATGAATGAACTTGCTCTTAGTGAAAGGTTTGGTGAAGATGTCTGCAACCTGCTCTGAAGACTTGAAAAATATCACGTCAATGACCTGACTATGTATAAGCTCCCAAATGAAATAGATGTGAATCTCTATGTGCTTGGTTTGTTGGTATTAAACTGGATTCTTAAAAATTTGAATGGTACTCTGGTTGTCATAATAAATGATGGTGGGCTATCTAATAGGAATGCTAAACTCAGAAAGTATCCCCTAAAGCCAAATAGCCTTAGTAGCTGCATTAACAACTCCCCTATACTCTACCTCTGTGGATGATACAGCAATAGCAGTCTACTTCTTACTAGACCAACTGATAGGACCTGAACCTAGAGAGAAACTGTAACTAGAAGTGGACTTGCGAGTCTATGAATTGCCAGCCCAGTCTGAATTTGTATATCCAACTTCTATGCCAAATCTATAATAAATCCCATATCTATGTGAACCCTGTATGTAATGCAAGATCCTCTTAGCTACTTTCCAATGCAGCTCATGGGGTTCCTGCATGAATCTAGAGACAAGTCCCACTGTATATGAAATGTCAGGTCTGGTGTGAGTCAAGTAGATGAGACTACCAACAAGTTGTCGATACTGAGTGGGATCAACCAATGGTGAAGAACAATCAACTTCAAGCTTGACTCCTGATAAAAAGGGAGTCAGAGATGGCTTACAATTAGCCATGTGAAATCGAGCCAATAAATCAAGAGCATACTTAGGTTGTGCAAGAGAAATCCTTGAATCTGACTATGAGATCTTGATGCCAAGGAAGTAGTGCAACAAACCCAAGTCTGTCATGTCAAATCGGTCATAAAGAGATGCCTTCACCACTAAAATAGCCAATGAAGAACTCCTAGTGATCAAAAGGTCATCAACATATAGAACCAAAATCAAGAGTGAATCATCCTGCCATAAGTAGACATTGGGATCAGAATGGCACCTAGTGAAACCCACTGTGAGAAGGAAGGAATCCATCTTGGCATACCAAGCTAGAGGGCCTTGTTTGAGGCCATAGATAGATTTCCTAAGTTTGCATACTAAGGAAGAATCCTAAACAAATCTTGATGGCTGCTCCATGTAGATCTCCTCTCTAGGTCTCCATGAAAAAATGCACTCTTCACATCCATCTGATGCACATCCCAACCATGTGCTGAAACAATAGCCAAGGTGAGTCAGATATAAGTCATCTTTGCAATAGGTGTAAAGGTCTCTAAGTAGTCAATTCTTGCCACCTGTGAGAAACCCTTGGCGACCAATCACACCTTGTACTTATCAATCGACCCATCTGCTACAAACTTGGTCTGATATATCCACCTACAACGAACCATCTTTCTTCCCTTAGGAAGTGAAGTCAAGTCCCAAGTGTGATTTTTGATTAAGGAAGAATATTCTTCCTCCATAACATTATCCCACTCAAGTACCCTCGATGCCTCTCGAAAAGTCTATGGATCTGAAACTGAAGCAAAGAAGGTATACAGATCTCTCTGAAAATCCCCCTAGTACATCTGTCATTTGCAGGATCTCTTGGCCAAATGCCAACACTCTCAAGTGTCTATCTGGCCCAAAGTGGCTTGAAAGTGGGTGAGTCAGGTGCTAACTCCTCATCCTCTAACTAACTAGAGGTGGATGACTCTACATCACTATCCTCGCTATCTGAACTTGAAGAAGAAGATGATGTCTCTAGCTCAAGAACCTATTGTGGCTGATCTGAATCTGATGAGGAATCATCATGAAGAAGTAGATCTGATGAGGGAGAAGAAGTTTCAAGTGTTGAGTCTCTAGGACTCTCCTAAAAATGGACACTGTTCTTGATGAACAACTCATGAGTGACTGGATTTGGAAGGTGATATCCATTAATACCATCTGGATATCCTATAAAGATGTAAGGCTTGGACTGATGTTCCATAAATTTTCATTTATTCTTCAAAATGTTGGCCATGGCTAGGGATCCAAAAACTCTAAGGTGCTCAACTTTAGGTTTCCTTTCATGCCAAGCTTCAAAAGGTGTTATCCCTTTCAAAGCTTTGTGAGGAACCCTATTTTGAATGTAGAAAGCATAATTGATAGCTTCAGCCCAGTACTGTGGTGCTAGGGATTTGGAGTGAATCATACAGCTACCCATCTCTTTCAAGAACCTATTCTTTCATTCTGTAACCCAATTTTGTGAAGGATTGTAAGTGACTATGCACTGCAAATCAATCCCCTATGTAGTGCAAAATTGCTCAAATCTGATGTTGACATACTCCCCTCCATTAACAGTTCGAAGAACCTTGATGGATTTCTCACTCTATTTCTCAACAAGAGCCTTGAAGTCTAAAAAATTTTCAAACACTTCAGACTTTTGTTTGAGAAAATATATCCAAGTGTACCTAGAGAAATCATCAATGAAAGTGAGGATGTACTTGGCCCTTGTGAAAGATGGTTTGGGAAAGGGTCTTGATACATCACTGTGGACTAACTCCAAAGGTTGTGAAGCCCTCCAAGCTTTGCCTTTGTCAAATTTTGCTTTGAGATACTTCCCAAGGGAGCACCCCTCTTAAAGTCCTTTTGAGAATTGGACACGAGGCAAGCCAATGACCATGTCATGTTTGCAAAGTTGCTCAAGGTAGCGGTAGTTAAGGTGGCCAAATCACTCATTCGATAATTTGTTAACTCCATCTGAATGAGTTAGCAATGCTATTGGAGAAGAATTTGATGAAAAATGTGAGGTGTATAACCTAGCTTGGTGATCTACCCTACCCACTGCCACTGTAGTACCACTATGCAACTCCTTGATGGCAACTAAATCTGGTGAAAAATCAAATCTCATGCCCTGACCAATGTGAGTGATTTGGTACACTGATAGGAGATTGGTTGAAAGAGAAGGAACACTTAGAACATTATTGAATGTTTCTCCTTTCATTTACTCTGACCCTTTCCCTACAATAGAAACTGATGTGTCATCACCCAAACTAATTGAAGTCATGCTACAAGGCTCTAAAGATGAAAACTCAACTAGTGAAGAGCCCATGTGGTGAGAATCACTTGAGTCTATGAACCATGAAGATGTAGAAGTTGTAGTTGCTACAAGGGCCTTGCCCTTTTCCTTCTCCTTATCCTTGCCTTTTGCCTTAGTAGAATCTTGGGTAGATGAATTCTACTTGATGGACTCAAGAACACCTATGTTGTTATTCTCTAGAAGATGAGTCAGGTGATCTATTTGTTTCTTCATGCATTTGTGTTCATCATGCCCTATCTTTTTACAATAGGCACACTTAACCTTCTCTTTCCTAGGTTTAGCATTGCAAGATGAAGTCTCAGTGTTGTTTTTGGTAGGATTGGTGTTTTCTTTCTTCTTCTCTTGGTCCTTGTTGTTTTTTCTTCTTCTCCTTTGTTGAAGTCTTATCTTTACCATTTTTAGCTATCAAATCTTGGGGTTGAGTAGAATTCATTGTGCCCATTTGAATTAGCTTATCTTGCTCCCTGGTCAAGTCGGCAATGAATAAATTTAAAGAAGGCATTTTCCATGTAGTGCCAAGGGCACTTTTTGTGGCATGGAAAGTGGAGACAAAGATTGAATAACTTAGACCTAACTTTGCGAGAATAGAAAGAATAAGTTGATCATTTTTCTTCTCTATCCCGCACTCTTTCAATTGCAATCTAAGGGCCTTAAACTTAGTGAAGAAGTCCTGTAGGGTGTCAAATTTGCTAGGACTTAGACTTATGAGTTCATTTTCAAGCTCATAACCTCTCATCTCATCAAGCTTCCCAAACAACTTTTCTAAGGTGTCCCATATGTTATTAGGAGTTTGGGAAGATTCTAAGTGGAAGAGAATTTCTAGAGACATAGACAAGCTCAGTAATTCAAAGGCTTCATCACTACGGTTGTACCACTTGACCTTTTCAGCATTAGTGTTGGGTTCTACTTCAGTACCCATGGTGATCCTATACAACCCTTTGCTTATAAGAATGATTGACATTTTAACCTTCCATTCATGATAGTTGAAGGGTGTTAGGGGTTTAAGTTGATAAGAATCTAATTTTTTAGCTAAATTTAGGTGAAGTTGTGTTGATTGCAAGTTGTGAATTTATGCAGAAAGGAGAATGAAAGTGAAGTTTTCAAGTTGTGAAAAGCAATCACACCCCCCAAAAATATTGATCCCCCCCAAATATTCAAGTGCATGCTCAAAAGACATCAGACTCAGTAAAAAATGTGTCTTAGAGCAATCAGTGCAAGACTAAAGCAAACAGGACATTGGACTCAGTTGAAAATGCGTCTTAGGAGACCCAAATCTTTGGCACTTTATAAACTAGTGTGTTTTTAAAAAATAACAAGTCTACATCGTGGATAATTGAATTAAAAGCACTTTTTCAAAAAATAGCACCCAAAACTGAGCTACCATTTGCAAGATATTAAAGTTACAATTTTCCCATAAAGTAGTGTTTTTGCAAAAAAAACATTAAAACATTAAAAAAATTCCTATTATGGGGAGAAAAAGTGGCCTTCCAACCACTCATTGGATTTAGCATGGAATGAGGAATCCAAAGGAGGTCTTTATGAGGGGGAATTGGCCTCTTACCAACCTGGGCGTCACCCTTCATCTTCGTAGGTTGAAGATACAAGTTTTAATTCAAAACCCCAAAAATACAAAACTGTCTAAAAAATTAAATACTCAGTCAAATTGACTGATTTTTGTTTTAATAGGTCAATTTTAACTAAAAACAAAAAAGCAAAGACAATTTTTAAGGATTGCCAAGGTGTTTAAGGGTCCACATGGGACGCCAAGCATGAAAGGAGTGTCATTTTCAAGAAAAAATAGTAGGCAGAATTGTCTTACAAACAAGGGCATAGCTCTGATTTGGCTGGTCAGAAAAGACAAAGGTATTGAATTTGCACCTCACAAATCTCAACGTACAGCAGCAAAAGAGAAGAGAAGAGATAGACCAGGTGCAAAAACAAAATGCCTAGTGACTTGGGATGCCAAACCAAAAAAAAAGCACCTGATTTTGCTTAAAAAACTTGCAGACCTATCGAAAGGATGCCATACGGCCAGATGACGTGGCTGGAACTGACAACTACTGCTGCTCCTTGCTGGAAAGGAGGTTAGCATAGACCAGAAATGTGGCATGGCAGAAGTGACGCTGAAGTTGGCGCATAAGTGATGCTAAAGTTGGCACAGAAGTGAAGGTTGGCGTGCTGTATGAACTAGACAACAGCTGAAGTGGGCAGCCCCTTAAGTGGTAGGCGCCTAGTCTAGGCTAGAAATATTCACCCTTTCTATCAGAACAACAAACATAATGTAGATTTTTGCAAAATAACAAAAAACTTCCTCCACCTTACTGAAGCCACAATAGATCAATCAAGATGCGCAAAGGCCAAAGATACCAGAAATCATATTGATAGATTTTTTTTAAGACCAAATCTATAATAAAAAAATAAAGAGAACTCTACTCTTCTTGATTTCAAAATAAGCTAAAAGCATAATCACACACAAGATTACCGGGTTAGCTCTGATACCATATTGGAGTTGTTGCCAGAATCTGGATAATGTGAGTGCAATGGAGATGTGATCACACAAGTTGAAGCAAGTGCACACCACATAGATGCTAAAGCAATTTGAAAATAGTACATTAAGATAAATTGCACAAGACAAAATGGAGAAAACTAAAATCTGATTAGCATGAGATGGCCAAAGTGAGGAATACAAATAGGAGAGTATGTAAGTAACTCCTCCTCAAAAGGTCGACAAGGCACCCCAAGAATAGAATGTAACTCCTCCATGAAAGGTGGTGATAAGGTCCTAAGAATAGAGAAGTAACTCCCATCAAGGGAGTTACTTATGACATTCTTATGGCACCTATGACACATCTATGACACACACCTCCACATAAGCTAGCCTATCCCACAAATGTAGAAAAAATCCATGTATGCACAAGAAATAGAATTTCCCTAATTAATAAATAGGGAAAAATAAAAACCTACACTAATAGATTTAACTTTAACCACTTTTAAAACCACAATTTACAATTAATATCCCTAACCAAAATATGAAACAAAAATATATTTGACTCAACTATCTCTCCCTCCTCCCATAGGGATTTGGCACTAGCACCATTGTTCGAATAGTGATTTATAAGGTTTCACACATATTTTTTTTTATAAATATGAAAGATATTGTAAATCACAAAAGGTAATAAAAATTCTAATTTTATATATTTGTAATGTAAATTTCATTTTGTTTATCCCTTTAAACTAGTAATTGTTATTCCATTTTATTATTATAATAAAGGGGATGAATTTTTTGACACCTTAATTTAGTATAAGTCTAGTTCTTATAATGGCTAAAAACTTATTTACACATAGACTCTTTAAAATGAGTAATATATTTATTATCACAATTGGTCAGATTGTCAGTCTCTTCTCTTTAATTTATGAAATTATATGGTATTTTGTTATACCTTATTTTTATTGCTACTCTCGTCATAGGATTCCCTACTTTTATCTTGTTAATATTTTATCTGTTTTAATCTTCTAGACAAGTCCATTCATTATGAATAAATCTAGGGTAGTAGAACCATCTGTAAACTTTAGAAAATTTTAGGTGTATATCATGAATATATTCTAGAGTTAGGGTTCATTTGGCACACTTTATTTTTCCTATTTTAATCTTATCTAGTTGACTACTACTAGACAATAGTTTTCTTAATTTTAAAAGTAAGATCTCTCTATATAATAAAAATAAGTTAGAGCATTCAAGGATGAATGATAATGATTTAAAAAAATCCAAAATAAAAACATATAACAATAATTTAGCTTATGGTTATTATAATTATGAAGTTTATAAGAAACATATATCTTTAAATGTCTATACAAATGTTGGGAGAAAAGGATCAAATAAGTAAGACTAAGAAGAATATTCTTTGAATATTTGTGTACTATATATAATTATTGGCTTGTGTATTTTGTCCTATCCTCTCGGCTTGTAAAAGGATAGAATGTGAATAGTCTTATCAATTTGACACAAATGTATAAAGTAGAATAGGAATAGTTAGGAACTCTATCAGCTATAAATATGTATGTTTGTCTATGAATAAGATGATGATGCCTTTTTGAAATCAATATAGATTTTTGGTTTATGGTCACTTGTTGTATTTTTTGCGCCTATCCTAGTTTGTGTTATCATGTTTAATGTTAAGGTTTAATCTATATTAATAATAACTCTTGAATGTTCTACACATCTAAAGAAGTCATTATTTAATCTAAATCCATGCAATATTACACTCTTTTCATCTATGATATGCTTTCACCAACTATGACTTTATTGTTGTATTCTAGACAAACTTGTAGAATCTAGTTATCCTCGTAATTAGCATGCTATGGTAACTCAGGAACATCCACTAACAATTGTGCAATGAGCATAGAAAACTCTCCCAAGAGAAAGTTATGCTAGGATGGTTACTGGGACAATGAGAGATTGAATCCTATTTAGACCAAAAAATATGACACTTCACAGAAGAAGAATCCAAAAGGATGGGCCTCACTATGAGTGAAATCATTCAATAACATATATATGGAAAAATATATGAAATATTTTGGTGTGAGCTACCTGAACTATTAGCTAATCGGTTGAAAATACTCAAGTATTATTATTTACATCCTAGGCTGTAAGAAATCCTTACTTGGACTTAAGAAAAGGTAGATCAATTAGTAAAACTAGAAACTGATTAGACACGAGAGATAGATTATTGATTTGAAACCACTATAGATGGATATACTACCAAGTTCACTATACAAGGATATTTATAGTTTTAGTTTGTATAAGCGTGATTAATCCAAGGAGTCAAAGGGAAGTTTTTATAGTAACTACCTCTCTTATTAAAAATGTTGCTGATGGAAAAGGCCATGGTGCCTATGCCTACCCATATGGAGTAGTCATTCAAGCGTATGGGGATGTGTTTACATGATGGTGAATGAGGGATAGATGAGTGACTAAATCTTAAGTCTAAATCCAAAATAGAGATAGGAGTGAAGAAAAGTCAAAAGAAAATCCTAGATTTAGAAAGAGAACTTTGGTAATAAAATAGATGTAATAAACTGATGGATACCCAAGTACCTAAAAATAGAAGTAACAATAGTATTAAAGTGGTAGATGAATGACTGCATATAAGTAATGAGCAGGATGATGAGTGAAGGTTTAATAATGTTTATGATGATGGATGCTGATAAGAAGAGCGAAAAGATGAATAATGAGTAGAGAAAGAGAAATGTGATGAAGAAGTTGAGAATGGTTTAGGAGTAGAGTAGATAATAGATAGAAGTAGTGTACAACTACAAGAAAAGGTATTAAAAGAAAAAGAATAACTATAAATAGAAATAGAACTTATTTGTGGGATAATTACAGGCTAAAGTATAATAGAGAAAGAAGTCACTAGGAAGGATCATTCATCATTAGTGTACGCGTCCTTGCAACCTAATCTTATATATCTGAGTAGAAGTTTGCAGCTAGTTGAGCAGAAAGAGAAGAGCTGGGAGAAATCATTTTCAGAGCATTTATATCATTAGGGAATGCAAATCCAGACAAAGTCAATTAGGAAGGCTTTCAATTTTATATAATTAGGTGAAATTGAAAAACAACATGAAGGAAGTAAAGATAAATAGAGTGTGCACAAAAAATCTTCTAGTGCATAGAGTAGTACATAGATAACAATTGGGATGCATCCCCTTCATGTAATAACTACTCATAATATTCCATCTATACCTACCACTATGATGAATAAAGTAGGAGGATTCTTTATTTTGACACTTTTGTGATGGATCCATGGACCCTGAACAATATTTGTTAACTTGCAAAATGAAGTGGCAAGCTAAGGGTTTGACTAATGAAATTTTTCAACAGTGCAAATTAGTTAGAGCCCTAATTGGGAGAATACTTAAATTTATATACAAAAGATATCTACAAGCAGTAAGCTTAGAAGATGTGCAAAAATGGCTCATTACATACTTTAAAATTAAGAAATGCACTAACCAGACAATACAAGATTTGAAATAAATAAGGAAAGGACCAAGAGAGTCAGTCTACAATTATGATTGAAGATTTTTGGATGTAATGAACAAAGTAGAATTTACCTTAACAAATAAGGATAAAGCAACTTGGCTTATTGAAGGATTATGAGGAAGGATCTAGTTTTCCACTATGTGAACACAATATGAGATAGAAGTAGATGTTAGGGCCGATCCACTACATGTTTAACAAATTGAAGACTATGGTGAAACTCCTATAGATAACTCTAAGTTTTAAAATACAATATAGGCTTTTATAAAAAAAATGGAGCAATATCATGAAGCAAAAAAGCCTAAATTGAACCTATGGTGTACAGAGTGTGGTAAAGTACACCACTGAAATAATTGTCATAAAATAAAAATGAAAATTTGAAAACTTAGGTGAGTCATAGGCCATACCACAACACACTTCAATCTAATGCAATAATACATCAAAATTTTGTAAAACATGTACTGTATTTTTTGTAAATCAACTACACATGGTGAAAAGAATTGGAGATCCCTATAATAACTTAAAGAGGGAATTTATAAGAATGTATTTTATATTATAGGGTAATATATCTCCTTAATGAAGCAAGTGAATCTAAGCCCTAAGGTTGATAAGAGTTGTGCGACCCAAATGGGTCCATAATGGATTCTGAGCCCACCACAACACTAGCCTCATAGTCTAGCTAGATGGATACCATATTCATTAAGTTGGACACCTGTGTCCCCTCAATATTAGTATCTAATGTCTTGAAGTTTTCCCACAATACAACCATAATAATCAAACTAGACTCCTCTAGCTATGCAATACTAATTTAGTATGGGAGATAGTAATCAATAGTATCAATAATGGAATTTAGCACAACCACAAAGAGGATATTGGGGGGTATATAATTTGAATAAGGGAGGAGGATGAGGTGGATACCAAGGTGGATATAAAGGTGTAAGAGGAAATAAATATCAACAACCTCCTTTATAGTGCTACCTATGTGGAGAGTATAAACATGTTCAAAGAAATTGACCAATGAATCCATAAACATAGTCATATTATGCATACTACATAGTTTTTGAGAAATATGATATAGAGGATTACCCTATTTTGAAAAATAGAGGAAAGACAAAGTCATTCAAAATGTAGACATGGTAAGTGTGGAACCTAGATAAAATCCTTTTTGAATGTTGTGATATGGAAATAACATGCAAAAAAAGGAATACCTCCATTTTAGATAGATCAAGCCATCTGAAAGGATACATAAGATAAATACCCATATATAATTACAAAAAAGAGTTCGATGAATTAACTTATGAAGTTGCTAAAAAATATTCAATAATAGGAGAATAGAGATGGCAATGTTGCAGCCATCAATACACAAATGTATGGACAAATTGTGTGCATCAATACACAAATGTATTGGAAAATTATGTGCATCATATGGCAATATGGAGTTGTCATTGCACTAACATAGTTACTAAAACTCTTGAGTACCTTATGCAATGAGGATATATCATAGAACATCACAAATCTATTACATAATCTTTTAGAATGTGTGTAGTGGGGTCAATAAAAGACAAAAAAAATTGGTCTGGTACATTAAGACAAAAAAAACCTTGAGATGTGGATGAGTGCATTGATCTAGAGGTTTTAGGATATGAAATACCAAATGTTGTCATTGACTTTGGTAGTACAGTAAATATGATCCCTAGATCCACATTGGAAGTGATTAGATGATGAGCCCTTAGTTATAACCCAGTAACTCTTAGTTTGGATGACTATGATAAAATTGAACCTATTGGTCACCTGGGGGATATTTAAATCAATTTCATAGACTTGTCACTATGAGGAGACTTTGAGGTCATAGACATGAAGACTATGGTAACACACTATCCTACCTTGATAGGGAAGAAATGGGTGTATGATGGATAAATGACCATCAATATATCACTCAATTAGTTAGAGACACATCAATAGAGTGCACAAATCATATATAATTCTTGATAAACTAGACTCTCCATATGTTCCTCAAGAAACTAGCAGGATGAAGGTTAATAACGAGGAGAATCATAATACTCTTCACACAATGCAAATCAAATTATTTTACTATTAAGCTAAACCTAAAGTGCAGTTGATGCTTACATAGTAATTGAATGAAGTAGAATAATGGAGACCAAAAGAAGAAGCTACCTAACCAAATATAAGTCAGTTCATTAGTGAAAATTGTGCCTCCATATCCAAAAAATGACCCAATCACTCAGAAGTTAAATTCTAGTACCAATCCAATGATCACATGTAGGAGTATATAGAACCAACAAGGGAAGGCATAGTGCCTTAGGATGTAACATTTTCTATCAGTGGTGATTCAGATACAAATATCCTTAACTAGGCCTGTGGTGACCATGAACATAGGCCTATGAGGATGGTCTTTGTGCATGAACATCACCTACATGTATACTATGTAATGGAGGACCTCAATGATTTTATTATGCAACTAAAAATCCATATCTCAACTATTCATCAAGAGGTTAGTGTATTAAATTATGATTTAAATACAGTTGTTACAACTTGGTGGGAAACTCATCAGGATAATCTGATAGAGTGGGATGATTCTTGTGAATTGATTATTATAAAATTTCAGCTTCCATAATTCATTCACAATAACTGGCCATTTTTTCAAGGAGAATGCCTTAATCTTCATGTGCATAAATGTGTTTAAGTTTGGAATGAAGAACATGTGGCACCTAAGTGTTTCATTCATATTTTTCACTACACACTAGTTCCACTGCTAGTAGCATGGTATATGCACCGGGAGCATAGGAGAGAAACAAAACATTAGGCATAGGTATAGAGCGATGTCATATAAGCTTTTGTCTTTGAAGATGAAAATACATTAGTCCATAATGCACTTCAAAAACTCAAGTATGTTTTATGTCATGGGTATGCAAAAGATATGAGCACCAAAACAAAGTCAACTACATAGAAAAATACAACTTCTAATCTTAATTCTACACTCCAAAAATATAAATTTGCTTGAACTAAAAAAAAAGCTACAACACAACCTTACCATTGAATCCAAGATGGGGTAGATGACGATGAAAAATATGAATCTGATACAGATTTAGATTTGAAAGATTTATTTAGGCCTAAACATCCTATAGATCCACTTAAGGACAATAGTGCATCAATAACTAAAGAAGATAAGTTGTGCAACATTCAAATTATAGAAAAGGAGGGGCAAAGGAATATTTAAGAATTAGTAGATGATGAAAAAAATAGCATATATCAATAGTCTCTTAAGAAACACATCGCTAACATTGAAACAAATGATGTTCCAAAACTAGTAAGTATAGGTGATTATTGGACAAAGACTGAGATTTTAGAAACCTTACATCTTCTAAGGGATTATCAAGATGTATTCCTAACTAAATTCTAAGAAGTATGAGGACTTGACCCATCTCTTGGTGAGATGTGCATAGAACTAAATGAGTGTGCATGTCTATTTAAGAGACAACCATACAAACTCAATCCCATTATGAAACTCAAAGTAAAATCATAACTTGACAAGATGTAGGATGTAGGCATAATATATCTAGTAGAAAAAACTGATCGGGTAAGCCCAATGGTAGTGTAAACTAAGAAAACTTGAGAAATTAGGGTATGTAGAGACTACTGCATTCTTAATGATGCTTGTGGAAATGATCCTTTCCCCATACCATTTATAGATAAAGTCCTAGACTCTATCATATGCCACAAAGTATATTCCTTTATAGATGGGTTCAATGGATACCATTAAATTCCAACCAAAATGACTTTTTCAATGGAGTGGGGCTCTTTTGTATATAAAGTTATACCCTTTGGATTGAATAACGTACATGTGGTATTCTCACATGCAATAGTTACAACATTAAAATATTTCATCTATGATTTTTTGGAAGTTTATTTAGATGATTTGGCAGTCTTCTCCCTATTTAAAGAGCATTTATCCAAGTTATTCTTGATTATAGAATGATACTGAGCCCTGTACATTGCTCTCAATTTGAATAAATGCTTATTTATCACACCTTTTGGTGTTTTACTTGGCCATGTTGTTTGTGATGATAGAATTTTGGTAGATTAGTCTAAAATAATAGTAATCTTGAGTATGTCACCACCTAATAATTCCATATAATTATGCTCCTTTCTCAGGCATATAGGATACTACAAAAAATTCATCAAAGGATACATCACAATATCATCTCCATTAGAAGCCTTACTGCATAACAATGCTAAGTTTGTATGGACATTTAAATGTCAAGAAACTTTTATTAAGCTTAAAAGGTGACTAGTCACTATGCCTATACTTGTTTTTATAGATTGGACTAAACTATTTTATGTGCATGTAGATGCCTTAGGAATCGTAGTTGGTGTATTACTTGTGCAGCTTAGAGATGGTACACTTGACCATCATATTCAATTTTCTAGTCATAAATTATCTGATGTAGAAACTAATTATACAATCACAGAATGTGAAGCATTGGAAATTATTTTTTAATTGCAAAAATTTAGGCACTATCTTCTGGTGACATTGTTCAAGGTTTTCATAGAACATCAAGCCTTACGCTACTTTGTCAACAAACCAATGCTAGGATGATGAATATCTCACTGGTTGATGCTATTTTAGGAATTTTAATTCCAAATAAATGTAAAAACTCGTAGATAAAATTTGAGACCTCACCACCTTAGTTAAATCATGAATGGTGAAGAACCAAAATAATTACAGGAAGACTCCCCTAATATGCACCTCTTTTGTGTCACTAAGATTTCAAATTTTTTTGAAGAAATTGTTAACTTCCTCGAGCAAGGGATCTTCCCTATGAACTTCTAAGAGCAAGAAAAAAATATTTTTTTAGCCAAAGTACTAACCTATACTATCATCAAAGGATTGCTATATTACTTGGGGAAGGATGAATTCCTACACAGGGTTGTCCTTAAACATGAACACCCTAAAATCCTAGAGGAAGCTCATCAAGGAGTCACAGGAGGACATTTTTTAGGAGAATTTATAGTGTAAAAGATCCTTTAGAGTGAACATTGGTGGCCAAATTTATTCTAGGATGCACATCAAGTTGCGTAACATTGAGATGCCTACCAACATATGGGGAAACCACTCCACAAAGATTAGATATTATTGCAGCCACTTCTTCTAGAATAGTCATTTGAATAGTGGGGTATTGAAATTTTAGGGCCAATAAATCCTCCAAGTAATTTCAATAAGCTTAGGTATATTATTACTACTATAGACTATTTCATGAAATGGGTTGAAGTTGTTGCCATACCTAGTTATGGTACAAAGGATACATCAAAGTTTTTGTATAAAATTATCATTACCAAGTTTGGATGTCAGATAAAAATAGTTAGTGACTAAAAAACACACTTACTTAATAATACTATCAAAACATTGATGGAATAATTAATGATTGCACATCATAAAATCACTTCTTATCATCCACAAGTGAATGGTCAGGTTGAAGCTTCCAATAAGGTTCGAGGAAAATGCTCACAAAAATATGCAATGTTAGGCACAAATACTGGCAAGATGTAATTCCTATGACCTTATGGTCATATCACAAAAAATATAAGAGAGCTACAAGATTTACACTATTTCAACTAGTGTATGGTTAGGAAGTAATTATGCCAATGGAGTGTCTAGTACCCAGTCTATACATCTCTATAGTTATTCACATAGGAGAGCAGGAATCTCTTACCAATTGATTCTTAGACTTAAATATAATTGATGAGTTTAGAATAAGAGAATTAGGTATGTAGGAAATACATAAGAAAATTTAGAAATCATGGCATGATCAGAACCTATGACACAAGGAATTCCATAAGGAGTAGTCAATTTTATCTTATGAAAGCTAGTTCAGAGCATTATCTATCAAGTTATAGATAAGAAGGAAAGGGCCTTATATTATTCATGATTTAACACAACAATGAATGGTCATTTTAATATATTTATAAGGAACTATATTTTTAAGGTGTGTAAATGGTTGTATACTTAAACCCTACCACCAATAACGATTTGATCTTTGTCTACAGTTGAGTGGGTGCTGAGTAGCACCACTTATATTAGTATTTTTGCTAAATTTTTTTGTGTGTTTGTTTTTATTTTTTATTTTTTTCAAATAATCTTAGTTAAATAATTTGTCAAGACCAAACATTACATGCACTAGACATGCATATGAAGTGCCATGTGTACCACCGAAAAAGTTAACAATGAGCAAATAAAAATTTGTAAGTTTGGGAAATATGCTAGAAGGTCACAATAGTAAGATATTATTTAGATAATGGTCATCCATCATAAATAAATGTAATATCTAAGGGTCAATAGATACGATCTTCTAAAAATTGGTGTCTAGTCAACATTAATAGTTTGTACCCATCATACGGGCATACAAGGGCATAATGGTGTAAATTTACACATGTGTCAATGACTAAGGACTTTAAAATCTAGATCAAAAAGTGACTTGCCACATTTGCCATGCATTCAAGGTGAATGGATAGTTAGGTATGGCCTAGATGCAAAATCCAAGAAGCATAAAATCTATAAAACATAAGTTCATATTCCATATCTGCATTGCATACTTAGCATATTATCAAAGAGTTGCATCTATCTAGAAGTTAATTCATTCAAATAGATAGAGTAGTTCAAAGTAACCAAAAATTATTCGTAAGTCACCATGGATAGTATGCCATTGATTCAACCTCTTTCAAAAGCCTAAAAGGAAGCCATGGGCATTGATTTTGTGCTACGATAAACAAAATATAGTGATCAAGAACCATTCTAGTATCTATGCAAAGTGAAGAAAAAAATAATTATGATGGACATGGCATAGGCCAAGGTGACAAGATAGAAATAATATGAAGCCAAGTGAGTAACCCCTCTCCAATCAATACCATTGAGTGTGAACATTCCTATGATACAATCATCAGATTTAGCATCTAACTTTCAACCATAGTAGGGGAAGCATAAAGTAGACCCGCATTTAGTGTCACCTCCCTTGAAGCACACAACACATATCACATCATGAAAGGATGGCCCAAAGGTACCATAAATTGTTGGGTCCTGCAATCTCATAAAAATGGGTACTAATGCAAAAGAGATCTACTAAGTCATGTTGGTAGACATGGATAAGGACAACTATGAGGAAGAAGGAAAAGAGTTTTTATTCTAGACAGTGGTGTGAATAATCCAAATTTGGAAGCAAGTCTCTCCCAATCTGTGGGTACAACTCCCCACATGTCCACCATCCATCATTATGGATACAATCAAGGAAGATGAAGAACATCTATGATGATGCATGGAATTCTATCAACCAGCCATTGGTCTAATATTTGTGCCCACTATTGTATTCAAACCCCTGATAAAAAGTCTACCTAAATAACTTGTATGAAATACAAGAATGAGAAGGGAGACTCAAGTCTCCCTTTCAATTGAAGAATGCACATTTGGTCAACCAACTATCGAGTAGGAAGCATAACGTACCTTGAAAACTTTAGCACTAGCACCTTGTTGTAGGTTGGTCACAATAGGAAGGAGAAAGAAATAGGTTTATAATAAAGAAGTGCGAGCCATGGATTCTCCTCCATCCCCACACATGTAATAAATTGAATAAAGTGAAACATAATAGAATTCAACTAAAGAATAACAAGCTACAAGAGAAGAAGTTTCCCATGCTACCGAGCATAGAAGGAGAAAAAAGTTAAAGAAGGAAGAATAATGACAATAAATTAAACAAGATGAAGAAGAAAAGGCCTCTAAAAAGGCCTAGGATGTAGAGGTAGATTTATAGAAAGCTCAATGCATAGCTCAAACAACTCCAAAATCAACTGTACTACAATAATAGGTAAAAGAGGAAAAGGAGAAGAAAGAAAAAGAGGAGGAAGAGCAATGACAATAAGAAGTATTTAATGCACAAAAATATGAAGATGATGTAAAAAAGAAAGAATAAGATGTTAAAGTTTTGTGATAACAACAAGAATAGGCACAAGCACAAGCACAAGCATAGGCTCAAGCTGCATAGGAACAAGAGAAGAAGAGGAAACAAAAAGAAGAATAAAAAAAGGAAGAACAACAAAAGAAAAGCAAGGAAGAAAAAGATGAGAGAGAGAATAAATAGAAAGTGGAATCCGAAAAGAAAAAAGGGACAAAGAGGAAGAAAGAAGTAATAAAGAGGAGGAAACCAAAAAGAAAGCAGAGGAAGAAAAGAAGAAAAATCAATAAGAAAAAGAGAAAGAGAAAAGTTAAGAACAAGAATAGAAGAAGAACCATGAAGAAGAGGTGAAGGTAAACAATGCTAAGGATGCTACAGAACAAGCTATGTTGGTAGCTGAAGTCACTATGACATAATAAGTATTAGTTATAATGCAGATAAGCCTAGATGCCACAACTTCTACTCAAAATTTTATGGCTCTAGGATGTTCTAGAGGTTATTGTATCATGTACCACCTTCTCCCTACCTATAACTACCATGCCCTACCAAGATCCTAAAATGACAATGAGTGCTTTGGCCACTCTTTCACTTAGACAAGAGGCATCTTTGGATGTCTCTCACTTACCACTAAAGAGGCAATTGGAGGGAGATACAATGTTTCAAGAATATATTACGTAGAAGGTGTATTTATTGGAGTAAGAGTGGGATCAAGCAAAGTATGATAGTATGGAGCTTTAGAGTTAGTTGCATGAAACATCATAGGCAATTGAAATGCTTGCCCAACTCTAGCATCTCATGTCATAGATGAACAAATCATGTTAGATCATCATAAGTTAATGAAACTCATCACATAGCTCAATAAATACTAGTATGCAACAAAAGAACTTTGGGTGCTTAGAAATTTGTGTTCCATTTTGAAGTATGATACCACAACTTTGACTATTCTACTAGAAGAGTATCAAAGCATGTTGGACACCGTAGCCCTCCAAGCCCATCAACTTGCACATAACCTTTTGGATTGGAAAAATTAGCTTGACAACTCTCTCTCTAGTTTTAGCACAAATTTTAATGTAGTTATTGATGCTCACATAGATATGCACATCCAAACTACATTATTTGATGAAACTGAACTTGCTCTCCAATAATCTTTCAATGCTAGAGATAATGTAGGAGACTGACTTCTCAGGTGGCAATAGGAATTGAGATGCAATACATTTATAGGGGAATAGGTAGAAAAAGATGTAGATAAATTGGAGTAGCTCAGAATAGAGATCCATTTGAAGGTTAGTAATGCAAGGGATGAGTTAAGTACTACACAGATTGAAGACATGAAGGACCTCATTGGTATTTATGCACTAATATACGTCTTGATTTGCATGGTTTAGAAAGTCATGATCGATTAATATGTATTAAAAATGGACTTGGCACCATTATGCAATGAGGTAACTCCAATGCTTAGGGTACCTGTGTATATACCACCTTTTGAGCTTTAGTAAGTGATCTCCCAAAACATGACTACTTTGAAAGATGTCAAGGATTCCATTGGCCAATATTCATCCTTAGAGACACCACTAGCTACTAGTTGAGTATTGTGCATTATATAAGTTTTGAAAATAAATATTTATAGCAATTTTGAACAGGTTTTTGTATTGGGAATGATTAGTGAGACAAGCAAGGTGAGATTGGTTGAAAACCTATAAAGGGCAACCACTTGGGTACACTAGACTATTGAAAACATAAAAGGGTGGTAGGTTAGTTTGTTACTTAGTTGAAAACATGAAAGGGTGGCTATGTAGTGTGCAAGAGGTGAAAACAAAAAAAAATACCTTGAACGATTATTGCAACTCTTGCTAGTCTACCTAAAAAAATTTAGCTTCTCCCTATAATGCACATTTAGATGAACCTGTGACATTGTCTCAAGATGAGACAACCTTTTAAGTCTATGAAAGTGTTGTGAGAAGAAGATCAAATAATTAAGACTATGTAAAATATTCCTTGAATATTTGTGCAATATATATGTAATTGTCGGCTTGTGTATTTTGTTCTATCCTCTCAGCTTATGAAAGGATAGAAGGTGAATAGTCTTCTCAATTTGGTGCCAGTGTATAAAGTTGAATATGAATAGTTAAGAAATCTATCAACTATAAATATGTATGTTTGGCTATGAAGAAGATGATGACCCATTTTTGAGATCAATATAGATTTTTGGTTTATGGTTACATGTTTTATTTCTTGCATCCATCTTTATTTATTTTATCATGTTTAATGTTAAGGTTTAATCTATCTTAATAAGCACACTTAAATTTTATACATATCTAAAGAACTCCTTATTTAATCTGACTTTATGCAATAGCGCACTCTTTTCATCTCTGATATGCTTCTACTAATTATGACTTCACTGCTCTAATCTACACAAACATGTAGAATCTAGCTATCCTTGTAATTAGCATGTTCTAGTGACCTAGGAACCTTTGCTAATAATGAGAGGAGGACAAGGGATAAATTTCAATCAGACTTATACTATCATGACTTGGCACATACAAACATTAGCAACATAACTACATGTTTGATCACTCATCAAAGTATTGGAAATAAAGGAAATGCTTAGGCAGTCATTAGGGATTGGCTCAGTTTAATCTAACCCATTCCATTTCACCCATTGTCCTCTTGTTCACATTCTATCATATAGTGCATAGCTAAGGTTTGGAGTAAAGAGAAGTCAAACATAGATAATCAAGTAGATTGAAGAATATTTTTTCTTAGGAACACTTATTAGATGAAAGTAAAATAGTCATAATTCTCATATAATTAGCATGGTTACTCACGATATTTATCTACTAATAAAAAAATACTGCAACAATAAATATGTTTAAAAAATACATGCACAAATTCACATATATACTATGTTCTAGGATCTAAGCACTCACCAACCCCCTTTTATCATTGTTTATGATTAAATCCTACCACATACCTACACATGAATGCAACAAGCTAAGTACATTATTATTTTAGTGTTTTCAAAAAATAAAAAACTACTATATTTATTTAGTTGTAATCATATTTGTTTAATAATTATATATCTCAAGAAATCTGATTTATTTAATAGTTTTATTATGATTATGGTTACACATACTCAAAATATGTTAAAATAACATGATATTCTTACGTTTAAATAAACTATATCTTGTACCCAATAGGGAACAATATTTGTTTGCTTACATTGATTATATATTTCCCACATAAGGGAAGCCTCCTCTTGATTGTGGTTATATTTCTTAAATACATTATCCACATAAAGGAAAACAATCGGTATCATTTCCTATATTTTTTCAAATTGAGCACATATAAATCTAGTTACCTATTACGTAGATGCTTTCACAATTATATCATACTTGTACAACACATATCTAGACACACTTAAGAAATATATGTAAGTACCCTTCCTATAAACTAACAAACAATCAAACCATGTCTTAAAAAGTGAGGATATTTAAAAAGGGTAAACTCCCCTCCCTTACAATTTATTTGTTAAAATTGATGTTTTCCACTTTATTATTTATGTGGAAAGTGGAAGTCCTCAAATATTTCTATATCAAATTTTTAACACATATCTGCTTTATCAGTAAATTTATTTTATATTAAAAATTTCAAATAAAATTTAATAAAAAGAGAGAAACAAATCTTATAGATTTTAATCAATAATCAAAATTGAATCCTTCCCAACCCTTCCAAAAAATTTAAATTCATCTTAAAAATTATATTCAAAAATCATTTGTAAAATAAATTTTAATAAACGAACTGAAATTTAGATTCCATCCAGCTAATAATTGTTTGACTGAAAACTAATAAACAAATAAAAATTCACCCAATTTTATACCTTTTGAATTTGTTTTAAAAAGCAATTACCAATAATTTTTTTATAACCCCACATTAATACCTCATTGCAAACAGTTACTTGTTTGTCAAGTGACATTAAATCCAGTGTAACCAATACATGTAAATATGAATGCACATTAATGGACATGTGGATACCATTCACTTCCATAATCTTTGCCCCGCCTGTTCTTTATAATATTTTACTTTCTTGATAATTTTCTCCTGTGTCCCGACACGTGCAAGACAACAAAAACGTAAGTGTTGCGTGGATTATTCATCGCAATTGTATTTTTTTCGGGGGAAGAATTACATAGAAAATCGATTGGAAACTTGTGGGAACAGCTTCCGATAAAGCCAAGAAGCGAGTAGGAGGGTGAGCGTAGGATTTTATTTTTTCTACGAAGAATAAATGTATGTTGCGACTCAAATGGATATTTAGACTCGTCGTTTCGGATAACCTTCGGAAGATATAAAGAATACCATAAAATGCGTGTCGAATTTTCAGAGTTTCTGGTTGACAAACAGTGAAAGAGCCCCGCCCCAACACGTTTAAATTGAGGGGATTCGAACCAACAGTCAAAGGAAGCAATTTCTGTGTTCTGACCAATGGATTCGAACCGACAGTAATAGGAATTAATTTCTGTCCAGACAAATGGAACTCTCCCTGGTTGCTGTGATCACCGATATTTCAATGCATTTTAAATTCTGATTTTGCACTTACAGAATTTAACAAAATGTAGAGTTAAGACGGATACTGGTTATTTTCTATTGTGTGTCTATTTTGGCTTTACAATTATATTTGTGACTTTGTATGTCCTTCATTTCTGATAAAAGATTTTTGTTTATAAATATGGCTTCCTTGTTTAATGAGTATTTGAGATTATTATTCCTTTGTTTTTTATCTCATTGAACTGAATGTTTATACAAATACGACAAGAGCAGAGGCTTTGGGTTTCGATTTATTCTTGGCATCTAGCTAATAATTGTTGTAATTGGTACTCGTTATATTTTAATTAGAAGTTTTGGCTAATCATTAATACTTGAATTGTTGTAATGGGAAATCAATGTATTTGCAATATCCCTATTCTTTTCTATGTTTGTACTAGTTAGCTTTGAAGTTCTCCCATCCAAGGAAATTTATGAACTTTATTTGAAGTGATCATATTATTTCCATTGCGTCTCTGAAATGGCTTTCAATTGGGCATTCCTAATATACGAATCCAGGTAATGGCTACTCCAAGCATTTACATCATCGACTTGTTTCCCTCAAATTTTTAGAGATGGGATTACTGATGTTTTCGCGCGATTCAGTTGCACGGTGGGTATATGGATATTCGCCATGGAGCTTGGAGACTCAATGGAACGTTAGTTGTACCTAGAAGCATATTATATCTGCACCGGAAACAGTTTATCTCATGGTATTGGAACTCTAGGTTCTGGTAATGAGTATCAGTTCTTCTCTTTAATTTACATTTTGTATTCATTAGAATTAATTAAAAAGAATTTGCATATTCTTTGTATTGACATTTGCTTGCTTTTGCATTGGCCTTTTGAAGGGTTTGTTGCAGATCTGGTTGACGTGTTTAAAGGAAAGCCCTTTTTTTTGCTTCGTTGACCTGGCTTTTTATAGCATTCAGTTATCTTGAACCTGTTTGGCTTGCATACTATTCTCACTCTCACGCCTTCCACCATTGGCGTCACCCTTCCATCTACGGGCTGATCCACGGCCTCCTACTACCAAATTCGGTCTTTTAAACCAGCGATGTCCGCCATTCAAAGCCATTGGAAGCAACAGCTATTTTACCAGCCTTGTAAACCGGCGATGGCCGTACTTGAGTGTTTTGGTAGAATTTCTTTAAACTCATGCAAATTGGTAATTCTGTTTCGCTGTGTAAAGAACTATTTTTTTTTTCAGATCTGGACATATTCACATAGATTGAGCTTCCTTGAAAAGGCCTCCGCCCTACAACAAGATCAAGGTCTGCGCACTACTACAAGAGGGGCTGTTTTGAAACAAAAATTAGAGACGAAATTATAATTTCGTCTCTAATTTTTTCCCTTAATTTTTTTAAATAAAAAGTGGACTTTTTCTTTCTAGACAAATAATTAGCGGGGGAAAATTAGGGTTCCCGCTCATTAGTTTTGATAGCGCATGGGTTTTTTTCTGCCAGTTGCATGTGCCCTCATTTTTTTCCTTCCTGTTGAAAGAGGAAGGAGGAGGCGGTCTTGTGATCCAAGGTGCAGGGACAGAGAAGGAATCAGGGGGCAAAAACTCTCTCTTCGACGGCGGTCAGAAACACTGGAAGGTAAGTGGTTTTATGTTCATGAAAGGGGATTCAAACTGGACTCCTTCCTTGTTCTGTTTTTCTAATCCTCTAAAGGCCGCGGTTACGAGTATGGGATTTTTATTGATTTTTGTGCATTCTGAGATATGCGGAGATCTTGGGTTTTTGTTTGGAATAATGGAGATTTTCCATTGTGTCGATTTGGGTTTTTTTTTTTTTCTTTTTGTGCCTTGCAATGAATGTTGGTTGCTGTTGAAAACCATTGTGTTTTACCGTTGGCTTCTTTAACATAGTAGTGGTGCATTTGCTTTTCTTGGCACCCGAGTAGGGTTTGGTGAAACCCTTGTCCTGATTGAGGTCTGTTTCAGCTGGGCAAGTGTGAATGTTTCATTTAACCCTAGATGGGTGAATCCGGATATTATAACCCCTCCTACTTATGCAATTTGCCACACTGTGAATGATAGATCTTTCCTTCACCTCAATATGGAAATCACCATAGTGTTGATTTACTCATAATAATTATTATGCACTAACTCCAAACTAAGACCCTTAGATCATGGGTAATGTGATTTTCAATGAGTAGGAGACTTGCGGGAAATGTCATGCAACTGTTATCATGGCTGTGCGATTATACATCTTCTATTCACAGTTCATTTAGAGGACATAATTTTGTGCAGTAGTTTTTAAGTCCAAATTAATATTTCCATTATGGTTTTCGGATTTCTTGAAGGCTTATAGTAAACCTGAGCATTTTTGCAAAAACTGGCAGATAATTAGATGTTTGGCTTAATCCCAGCTTCAGTAACTCTAGATCAATTGAAAAATAAGTTTGCATTATTGGGCAGTAGACCAATGTGGATTCCGCAGATTTGGTATTCTAAAATCATGGACCTATGTTCTATACATTCTTTTTATTAAATTCTAAGTGCTTGGTTTTGGTGCGAGTTCTTCAGTATTTACCTTTATCTGCTATAATGATTTTTTGGATACTCTTGAGTCTTATGAGATGTTTATTATTTTTTTGTTGTTTAATTTATTTAAAATCTGAACTCTTGATTCAGGACAAACGGCGCAATATGAGTGTAAGTTCTAGTGGTCAGGGATGCAGGGAGAGGATAAGGAGTCCAAAGAAAGCCTTCGCTGTCGTGCCTTTCTAATCGTTAACATTTGAGGCCACTCCTCCTATGCTTGAAATAGAAGCAACCCCATCAACACCTATAGATAATCTTATTGCTCGTAAGCTTTCAACAAATGGGAGAACCACTGCCCCAAGGTAACTATGATTCAAAATGTTTTAAGATCAAAAGATTTGATGTGCATTGTATTTGTCTTGCATTACCCTTTCCCTGTTTTATACATCCCTTTCTATAGATGTAATATCCTTTATGTCTTTTGATGTGACAATTGCTTTGATCTTAAGCGAGCTTTCTTTATAGGCAATGCTGAGTCTAACTGGAGATTATTCTATCATTCAATATATATTTTTTGGCTTTGCAAGGAATCGCCTAGTCTTTTGCAGATTCAGTCAAGTCTTGTGAGTCCTGTCCTTTGACTCGCCAAGTCCTTTCTATTTATTTGATGATTTTTTAAGTTTGCTAGTTTTTTTTTTATGACTTTTTAATAGTTTTTCTCCTAAAATTCACATTTTTAATTTTTTTTAAAAATTTACCAAATTTTGTTGAGTCTGAGCTTGGGACAAAAATAATCTTACTAAGTCTTATTGTTGAGTCTATGTTTGAGCTTAAAATAGGCCTATCACACCTTTATTGAGTACGAGTCTCGTTTCTATGATAAAATTATCTTGAGAGTGTGGCTTTTTGCATTACTATTCTACGATGTTGTTGTACATGTATGGTGAACATAGTAACAAGGTTCAGAAATCTGAATGTCTTCGGGAGGGAAGAATTTTGAAATCTGGAATTCTTGAAAAAATTACGAAAAATCCGATCTAGAATGTGTGTGTGTGTGTGTGAGAGAGAGAGAGAGAGAGAGAGAGAGAGAGAGAGCATAGTTTTATAAATATATAAAACTACTAAATACAATGAAAACAATAATAAAATAATATAAAAAGTTAATATTATATAATACTTATGGTTTTTGGGCCTTTTTTATGCAGAAAACCTTTTTAAAAAATAAATATTTTTGAAATAAAATAGGGCCGACATGGATGAACTTATCCAGGTTGACCAAAACATCCAAATCTAGCCAGATTTTATGCAGATCCAATCAAACCTTATAAGTCATGACTATGAATTGGTGAGTGCTATATATTTTAGTATACCTGATCTTGTTCAATCATTATTTATCTAGTGTATTACACATTCCTATTTTATGTCTTGTAGGTAAACTACTGGATGTAAAGTTAGACATGACTAAGCTTTGATATATCGAGGGGTCACTTAATCCATGGTACATACAAAAATTAAATTTCCTTTGTTAAAATTATGATCCCCTAATGAATTTTATTGAATTGCATTTGTGAATATTTATCCTTGTGCACACTTTTTCTAATTTTATGCTGCAATTATTTATTTCCATTGTGTGTCATTGATGTTCCTTGGCTTCTTGAGTTTGACCATGTTTTCCCTGAACTTAGTGTCACTAACATGCATGGAACAATCAACATGTAATGTATTTTTTGTGTTAGAAATCCTATAGACTTCCACAGGGGATATTTGGCACCGATTGTAAAACTGATAACTGGGTGTTTTATAGTGTTATTGCATTTTTGAAAGTATAATTGAAGTTTTCTAGCAATTGGATATGACTGTTTAGAATTTAAGTGTATACATTTTGGGTGCTTAATTTTTCTTAAATATTCTGTGCTAAAACATTCCTAATTTCATTACTAATATATGAGTCCTTTGTCTACATTACATCTTCATTACCTAACAACTTATTTGTTCTAAGTTTTGGAAACTAAATATTACTCAGGTTGAGCGTTTAAATTATTGCATTCATCAATTAAAAGTGCTCATTTTGTGAATATGATAATATAAGCCCTTATAGCTATGAAAAATCCAAATGGGAATGATGTAACTACAATTACAAGTTACATTGAGGTTAGTTAAGCAAATTTGGTTAAGGTATCTAGATTCAAGTTTGTATGACATGGTACTTTGTATTACATGGTTATCTTAAGCATAAACCCATGCGAATTATAATCATTTATGTTTTGATATTTGTCCGCGTGGATATTTATTATTTTCTATATTTGAAATGTTGTTTTAACTCTTGAAATACAAGATGGAAAGTTCCAAGATTATGTTAACTGATTTTGTATTGTCACTACCAAGAACTTATGTTTCCTATAAGTAGTTATATAATTGATCTATTTTCATTGCATCATAATTTATATGTAATGGAGTATGGAAAATTTACATAAATCAAATTTGATAAGAAAATGGTACATGTTGAAATATTAAATAGGCATATTTATTATTTGACTATATAGATGTTTGGTCTTGAGAAGTCATAAAGCCAGAGGACATAACTACCAGAAACTAGAGTACATAAATACTGGATGAGGTATTGTCTAAATCACCTTGTTAGGTCTAACATGTTTGTTCTTTATATAATTAGAAATTTTCAAATATTATTTTTTAAATTGGAAAAATTGTGATAACACAAACTTACTGGAGAGGGATAGCTTTAAGGAATTTAAATTTAGATATTGTGAAGAAATATTATATTTTACACATTCTATTTTGAACATTTGAGGTGTGTAAGACAACAATTCAAAATATGGAGACAAGTGAAACACCTTTGAATCAAGGGTCACCATATGTATTTGCTTCTATGGTAAATTATTGCTATAAATTTATGTATCTTCTATCTCTTGCACTCTTTACTTCTCTATTCTCTCACTAGTTAGAAAGATGTTTCCTAAAGCTATAATATGCTTACCATATACTTAGTGAGATTTAATAAAAGGAGGATGATATCAGTCTAGTAGGTCTGGCCTCACTCACTAACATTGAAAGGTTAGCAATTAGCAGAGAAAAAGAGCTAACCACTTTTGATGAGGCCCTTGGATATGCAAACTTAGTGGAGAGGTTTCATCTAGATTATTTTAATAGACAATGATACCTCCCAGGGTCTCGTAGCAAGTGGTGAGACAGTGAGATAAAAAAATTGAGCTGCAAACCCTCCACTGAAGAGGCTAGAAAGGCCAAATTTCCAAAAAACAATATTGAAATAGATTATGATATAAAAGATGACTCTTATTTATGTTTTTACCTATAAAATTATTCAACCTCATTTAATGTTAGGACTCATAGTTAGAGGCACATTGATAATTAAACTCTATGATGTAATTTTCCTATTTATGATGATAATACACAAAATTGTCTAACCCCAAGAATCTATAAATGCAATAAAATTAAATTAATCTAGCTCTCCCAATTCAAGGTTTCTATCATACTTTATGATTTTTCTGGGGACATCTTTTAAAGGTCTAGCAAAACTCATTGCTTGCAAAGTCAAAAGTTTATGACAAGGAACCTGATGAATCATGGAACAATCATTCAATCCTTATAATCAAGCAAAAGTTAGTCAATAATAAATGATGTTCTTAGAGTGTACTTACAATGTTGTTGATTGTAGTTGCTAATAATATTAGAACTTCATCTATTCTACATACATGTGTTTTTGGTATAAATATTATTCTTTACATAAGAATTACTTGGAAGATTCTTATTAATAATGTGATCAAGGTGTATTTTATGTAAACATAACATTTTCCAATGTGTATTGGTCATAAACATAACATTTGTCAATGTGTCAAGTTTATTAAAATACAAAATATATTAATGTTTATCTGTTGAGTGGTAGCTCCATTGTTCCCTATGATTGAGCTATGAAATAAAGGAAATTACTTTAAAAATATGTCATAACTCAATTTATAAATACAAGATAAATTCATCCGTCTTAGGACTATATTTAAATTTCAATATAATAATTACCGTTTGCATATCTTATTGCATATGGACTAGGGAAAACATCTTGGAATTTAATTATTTTATTTCAAAAAGAAAATTAGAATTATAGCATTTATAAATATGTCATTTATTTAAATATGAAGGACATCAATGTTTATCAGTAGATTTTAACCATGCTCTTTACTAAGCTTGAAATATTGAGCATAGGAGATATCTGGTAGACTAATGTTTACATCTCAGAAGTTGGAAATACAAACTAGTTTTCATCCTTTTCAGCATTAATATTTAATTTAAAGATAATAATTTATAGTTAGCACATAAAATGAGTTTAATGCACATGGATTTAGGGAAAACATATCTTATTGCATATGGACTAGGGAAAACATCTTGGAATTTAATTATTTTATTTCAAAAAGAAAATTAGAATTATAGCATTTATAAATATGTCATTTATTTAAATATGAAGGACATCAATGTTTATCAGTATATTTTAACCATGCTCTTTACTAAGCTTGAAATATTGAACGTAGGAGATATCTGGTAGACTAATGTTTACATCTCAGAAGTTGGAAATACAAACTAGTTTTCATCCTTTTCAGCATTAATATTTAATTTAAAGATAATAATTTATAGTTAGCACATAAAATGAGTTTAATGCACATGGATTTAGGGGAACATCTTAGTATTTAATTTAATATTATAGAACTAATACCAGGAGACATAGTTTATATATATATATATATGGTTTTGGGATATGTGTTATATTATTTTGTGTCTCGAATGCACAATTATTTTATCATTACATTTATTAGATTTAAAAGGATATCACCTAGATGTAGTCAGTCTGGGTTTGGGTTTAATTAATTTTTTTATTCAGTAACAACATGAGGTACCCTATGATTTTAGGTGATTATTGAGTTATAAGCTAAAGTGATTGGTCACTCAGGATAAAATTATGAAGGTTTGTACCTTTAATCCTAATTATTTAATTTATCTGCCACTGTGCATCAAGAATTTGAAGTTAAGTGGTTATTGTAAAGCTGAATTTACTTGTATCTTTTTTTGAAAGTGAGTTAAAAGATAAATTATACCATTAAAAACCCATCAACTTGAGTTCATTTCACACTCTTGGTAATTGTGGCATGTATTATTTGAAAATTGCAATAATATTTTATCTTTCCCTTTAGCCTATCCTTTTGTGATCAATGTTCAAATTATTCATGATAATAAATACAAAAATAGTTCCTAGTATTAAATTAATTTTTATCATCCCAAATTTGTGCATAATGCAACATTCAAATAGTAAGTAAATCCACATTTGTGAGAAAAAATTAATAGTGCAACACCACCTACATTAAGGTCCTATTTGGTGATATAAATTACAAGGGATTTGAAATGATCCCTAAGAAACTTTTGTCTTGAAGAGAATGAAGGAAATAGGATAGGCATATGACATTTTGATTGTCATGTGCTCTAACATTCATTCACCAAAAGAGAATCACTTAAACTATTAGTTGTGGTAACTATTTTTGGTGTGTTAGTTGATTATATGAAATACACAGACAAAAATATATTAAGGAATGGATGAAATATCTGATTATGCCACATGTGCTAAATATATAGATCACAGACTCCTAATTGGTGAAAACTCAATAAAGTTGAATAGTAAAACTATGAATTTTATGTTTATTTTAGTTTTCATGTTTTAGTAAAAAATATACTTTGCATTCCACAATAGATCATTTAATAAAACATTTATCAAATAATGAAAACGTCATTGTAATAAAATGCACACAATCAGTCAAAATGTATATGCCTATTTAATAAATTATATCATGTTTATTTTGATGTATCTAGGAAGCATAATCATATAACTTGGGCTCAAGAAGAACTTGGCAAGAAGAAGAGTGAATGGGCTTGGCACATGGAATTTTTTTTGAAAATAATTTAGTAAAAAGTTGGTTTTACTTTATTTCTTTGAGGCTAGAGTCAATCCTATGAGTCTTTAGACACTTGGGAGAAGTATTGCATTGATGGGATAAACCTATTACAAGGGGATATAAATAATTGTGAAAAAGGATAAAACATTTTCAAGTAATCTAGGACACATTGGGGGCATCCACCTATGTGCCCCCAGCTAAGAGGGCATGTCCCAAAGACATCCCCTTAACAAACCCTATAAGAAAGGGGATGGGTGGATGGATTCCCCTATTTACCTCAGCCTTCTCAAGGATGATGAATGAAGACAATCATGGATTCAATGCTTAGTACCAAAAAAAATAGTTTTTAAATATAAAAATCACCCTATTATAATCCAATAAACCAAATTATGTTGATAGGCATAACCTATAATGGCAGCTAGGGGTGGTGGTGGTGGACTTTAATGTCCTTGAGATGTTAAAAATTAACTATTGACCTCAAATTTGATGTCCCTCTGACTGCCATAGTGTACTTTAGCCTTAAATTTGACATCTATTTGGCTGTCATATTAATTTTTTCCCTCACTTGGAAAAGTCACTTGAAATTTCATAATATCTTTGGCATATGATGGAATTTGGACCCTCTTTTCTATACCAGCAAGATTCTTTAAACCAACATAACGACATAGCTTGATTGAGGTCATTTGTGACAATTCAACAAGAAACTTGTAGATGCCTTCAATGAAGCTATGTCATTATAAAGATAAATATACAAAAAATTGATTACATTATTTAAAAACTACATAATAGGAAACCACAAATAGCTAACCTTGCTTAATTTTTAGTCCAAAGATAAACAATAACATGGGACATAACTTATAAAAAAGTGGTAACTAGGATATCCAAGCATAATTTGTCATTCATCATGCCAAAAAAATGACATATTACCCCTTGATTATTAAAAAAATAAAAAAAGTCCAATAAGTCAACACATCCATAGGTTCTTCATTGTCATATTCCACACCCTTAGCTCTATCACATGATTACAATTCCTTGGCTAACATCTAAATTGTCTATCCTCAACATCATCTCGATCTAAGCCCTACCTATGTCCACCACCACCACTCCTTTACCTACACCTTCTAGGTTTACATGTTTTTTCAACCACATTCTTTGTCTTTCCATAGTTACGAGACTATTCACCCATATTCACCATGTGTTTCTTATAGATGCCACCAATCCCTAGGGTTGATATTATCACTAAGAACCTTTTATGCATGTAAATAAATAAATCATCAAGGTGAATAGTAGTACCATCACTCCAGATATTGCCTCTTCTTCATGAGCTAGTTACCCCAAAAAACACAGATCCCAACTGGTTGTTTCCTACTACACAAACTCACACAAGGAATATTTTTTCAACCCTCACCTTAGTTGTCATTCAATTTTGAAGAACCCATTATTGTGAAATTAAAGGCTATTTAATATTTTCTATGTTCAAGTGTGAGAAAACATTCCCCTAACATGTGTCATCATCTTCTATTAAAGCATGAATTTGCTCCATATAATCCATCAACACTATAAACCATTCCTCCAACTCCTAAAAAACACACATGCAAATTATCCATCTATACTCCACCCCTAAAAACTTTAAGGTTGAAATATCCTTAATATTGACCCTATCAAAAGTCTGAGGTAACCCATGATGGAATCTAGGGCATACCATCTTCTTGACAACTCTTTGAGTGGCCTTCTGATCCCCCAATGCTCTAAAAATGTTTATTGCAAAAATATAGGTGAGTTCCAAGTTCAACTTAATGAGAATTGATTCAGTTTCATTTAAAGTTATTAACAAAGACATGCCTTAGATCACATATCCCTCATAATATACAACCATAAATTTCTATGAAATGAAATAATAAAACATCATTATATTAGATTTCAACCATAATAAATACAACATGCACAATGACAATAATAACACTACAATTCCATTATGTTATTAATTTGACCATATATTACTTATAAAAATCAGCTTACTGAGTTAGAATATTTACATGTGTAATAATCTCATGATAACAGTCTCATATCTAACCTTATTACTCAAGATAATTTCAAAAAGATGTCTCCAAAATAAGTCTAAAAATAAGTCCCTTAGCAAACCATAAATTCATATGAAATGAAATAATAAAAAATCATATATATATTAGATTTCAACCAAAATAAGTATAGCATGCACACTGAGAATAATAAAAATGAAATCCCATTATGTGATTAGTTTGAACATAGATGACATATATCTCAACTTACTAAGTCATAACATTTACAAGTGTAACTATTTCATGATAGCACTCTCATATATAATCTTATTTCTTAAGAAAATTCCAAAAAAATATTTCTAAAATAAGTCAGAATAATTTCTTGAGCACAATTTAAGAGGCATGCCTATAAATATGCAAGAACTACTTAATTATATTAAGTGATTTTACACAACTAACATAATTAACAAAACTTAATTTGTCATAAACATTAATTATCATGAAAAATTGAAGGTATAGGAACACTTTATAGCTTAACGCATCAAACATATATTACAATCAATATTAAATGAATCCTTATCAACTTCTAAGACTTTCAAGACTAAATTACAAACAATCAACAAATAAAGTCAAATGAAATTGTATGAATTTATAACTATCACTTGGCATGAAAACATTTCCACATTATCCTTATGTTTTATCAAGAAAAACACTACACTTTATCACAAGATTTCCAAATGATGTATAGTTCAATGCATAGATTGCACAATGAAAATATAATTCCACAAAAAAAGATCTTCCACACAACTGCTTCTATATTGAAGAATTAACTCTAATTATGTACCTTATTACTAAATATATATCATATAATGATGTAAATTTACTTCCAATCTATGCATTATTATGTTGGAGTCAACATATTAACATATCATCCTTTGTAAAGATTCACAATCTTATTTTTTTAGAAATTAGAGATAATTGGTCACAAAAAACTGATGATAACAACATTAGAAACACAAGTACACTAGAAGACATTGCAAATATATAGTAAAAACATGCACACATGAAGGTGATGTAAAATAACAAAAGGAAGGTTTTTGAAACACAAAAGACTTACACAAAATTATAAAAAGACATATGCAAAACAATATACTTGAAAAACACATTGCTTTGTTAAATTACCTAAACTAACATGTTTTTGGTTGATGAAAGATTTCATATGAACTAGGATGATCCTACATCATATACCCTATTAGGAAAATTAAACATTTTCTCGTGCTCACGTGACTTATAAGAACTCTGATAATGATATTCCTTATTTTGGAGCTTCTGATGCACTAATCCATGTCACATATCCTATGTCTTAGTGCTTTCATTTTACCAGATATTATGTCTACTATTTTCTTCATGTAGTTTACCAACTCATATATCAGTAACTTCTATTTATTTAGTCTTCTTTTTAGGCATATGAAATACCCAATATGTTTCTTTGGAATATGCACTAGCATTCTCACTACTTTATTATTCTTAAAATGGATACAAATCTACTATTTTTAAAATAATTGATGTATTTATTGCTTTGATTAATTTCAATTTTATATTCATTATATATATATATATATATATATATATATATAAAATTTTGCACTACTATTTTTTTCAATTCAACTTATCATAAGTCTCATTTGTAAGTATCTATACTCTCAAGTATGATAAGACTAAGTCTCTCATTTGATAATTTAATTATATTTTCTTCATATCTAACAATTTTTTTATTTCATTGTATTCTTCTCAAACTATTTTCACACTGTTTAATGTACTTCTCCCATATAATTTGCAAAATCTTGTACTTCAACATTTATCTTCTTCTCATGTCTCATGTCATGTAATTTTGAAAATCCTCTTAGACTGAAGCCATAAATTTTTTAATTGGTTTCTTTCCTATAATGTTATTCAAATTAAACAACACACACACACACACACACACACACACACACACACACACACACACACACACACACACACACACACACACACGCACACACACGCACACACACACACACACACACGCACACACACACACACACACACACACACACACACACACACACACACACACACACACACACACACACACACACACACACACACACACACACACACACACACACATCATGCATCAAAATATTATACCATGTTATTCACTTACCTTCAATTAAACATCTAGACAGATTAAATAAACCCCTATTGACTACTTATGTTTATCCTTCTCTCTAAAGATTATATGTTGAATTTAAATGTATTTTATTATTCCACTTGTTCCATAATGTCCTCCATAAATGTCTAAGAAATTTTATATCTATGTCTTATACTATGTTGCATAGTAAACCATGTAGTCTTAAAACTTTTATGGATAATAATATAGCAATTTTTATTGCTACAGCAGTCTTTATAGATGACCCAAATGAAACCATATTAAAAAATCTATCAACTATCAAAAAAATTAAATCATTTTCTTTCTATGTTCAAAGTAAACCTAAAACAAAATCCACATTTTTATCCTCCCACATATTTCTATGGAATAGGTAATGGTTGTTACAACCATGTATTTTGACTTTTTCCTTTTTCTAATTTGCAAACTCTTCACTCTTAAATACTTTTTTGCATATCTACACTCATTCACAACTAAATATAAAATTTTGTCATTTTTGTTAATGTTTTTTCATAACCAAAATAGCCTACTAAACCTCCACTATGTCTTTTTCAGGTCAAATTCTCTCACATTGAACCTATCAAATATATATCATCACCAACCTTTCAATTACAAACCTTCTTCAATAAAATACTCTAACCATGGTATTCTACCTTTACTCACCGGTTATGCATATGACTTCTATGCTTCTTAGAAATCTTCATTTTCTATATAATATTATTTCATAAAATTAATCTATGACTTTCACTCTTAACTCATTCAACAAAATAATTATTCTATGTGATGGATCAATAACTGTATTAGACTTTGCAATCTTATAATTCAATCAAAATGAATAGCTCTAGAGGAATTCAATGCATTTCATATTTATTTGATTCAGCTTATTTTTATTATAAATGACTTGTAATGATTAATGATCTATATACAATATAAATTCATTTAGAAATAATTAATGTCTCCATTTATTTATCATTTGCATAGTTTAATAGAAAACTTGATCATATATTGAATACTTTCACTTTGCATCATTCAACTTCTTATTGAAATATGCAATAGGCCTTCTATATTCACTCAATATTACTTCTATTGGGGTGCTACTTCCCTCAAAGTATCCCTAAGAAATATTATTGAAAATTTCCAATGCTAATACAATTTACTATGTTATCTTTTGGTTCAACCGTTAAAAACTATGATTTTTTTGTCCATATAAATTCTCTTTTATCCTTGTGTAGCACATAAATGATTGTTATGCATGTCCCACTAAAATTCCTAATTAAATTCCTATACAAAATTATATTACATGAAAAAATTGTGAATCAAAGTGAATTTTTGGTGATTGCCAATCCAAGATAGATCATACAATTTTTAGATCCATAATAAATTCTTTTCTTGTAATTCACTAGTAACATTTCATAATTTAGGTTATTTATTAGTTTACATGGATGTCTCACATATTTTTCCATTATTAAAAGTCAATATGTCATCAAGATACATAATGGAAATTATCAAAAAATTATTTAATAATTTTATTCAAGTTTATCATGAATCTACTCAGTGTATTAGTTAACTTAAATGGCATAACCAACCACTCATATAATATTTATTGTGTTTTGAATGTTGTCTTCTATTCATTACATTATTTTATATTAATCTAATGGTATCCACTCTTCAAATCAATTATTATGAAGTATATAACTCCACTCCAGCAATCCATTGAATGATATATTCATGGTAATGAAAATATATACTTTATAGTAATCTTCTTAGTCAGTCGATAATCAACACACATTCTCAATTATCCATTATTATTTTGGTACTACACATGATCATAATATTTTGTAGATTAAACCTTTATTCCATATCCATTTAACATTTATTTTTACATATACATTTTTTTACAATCAATTTATGTGATACTTTATTTGGTAAACTTGAAGCAATTATCAAATCCATGCAGTGAATTATGATGATCACTTGTAGTAATCCATTTGGAAAATAATTAGATACAATCTCCCCAAATTTACTTAGTATCTGATTTACTTCACGCATAAGTATTTATTCTTGTACTATATCATTGGATTCTTACACTGGGTTTTAAGTTAGCATGTATCATACATTCTACATTTCTTTCAAAAATTATTTTCCTAAAACTATCAGCGCTTTTTTATGTTATCCACTTTTTTGCATTTATCCTTCTGAGTTATTAGTATGTGTGTTACTTAATCTTTCCACAATGTATATGTATTAGCAAAATCATCATGTTTTATCTTATAATCTAATTTATAAGGCCTCCTAAGAAAAATATGTCAAAAATTTATAAGAATTATAATGCATAAAATCTCATCTTTATCTATACGAATATGAATTAGTACAAGACATTATTCATTAACTATAAATTTATGTTACTTCAACAAAGAAGAAACCTTATATGGGGTTGGATACAAAATTATCTTCAATCCAAGTTTATCTACCATGTCTTACCAAATAACACTACCTATACTATAAAAAATAAATTTTCAACACTTACCTTTATATTTGTAAATAGTATTGACCAAATTATTTGTGTTTTCCTTTTTGATAGGACTATCAATACCCTCTTCATGATGAAAACTTATCTAGCCTCTGGTTCATCGATGTTATGAATAAATGTAAGTTATTCTTCATATGATTATGCATTACATGTACTCAAATCAGTTATTTTATTTATTTTAGGATGCATATGAGGACATTCAAATGTCGTGTGGCTGGTCCCACAACCACTAAAACATGTATTATTGAATCTATGACCTCTACCTTATCTATAGGATCATTGACCTCTAATATTACCTCTATAAATTTGGGTTTTAACATTATTATCTTGTGAAGTATGTGTCTTTATCTATTGTACTTTCATAGAATAAAATTCCCCCTTATACATCCATTTTTTAATCATTCTTTTGATTATGTTACCCATCCTTTTTTGTGATAACTTTTTCTATGTCTTTATCACAAACTAGTGGGCTTTTCTACCAAACTAAAATCTAACAATACCAAAATCAACCTAAATTTTATTGTCAGTATATTTACATATCTCAATCCCTATCGACATCATGTTTAACATGACCCATTCTAATTCTATAATAGTCCTTAGTGTATTATTAAACACTGAATACTGTTTCTCACAAGTTTTGGAGTTTCTTTAACAAACTCATATGATAATACATGAGAATGAATGTATCCTTTAAATTTGAAACTAATGTAATCATGTATTAATTTTATATTTATCTTTGTAGAATCTCTCAACTTATATATGTTCCCACCACAAAGATGTGTGACCTTTTAACTTTGAACCAATGAACTCAACTAACTTGGGATCTTTCAGAATTTTGTTGTTAGTATTTATTTAATTAAATGATCAAATCAATGAGGTATTCATGATTTAAGCTTATTTTGTATTTCTTTTCATCTTTAGTTATGCTTAAATAAGTACTAGTTGCATGCCTAGAGGAAGGAAGAATCCAAAGAGCTAGCATGTTGGCATATCATGAGCATGACCTCATTTGCTTAGCTAAGGCATAAAACCTAGACCGGTTCCTATCAGTTCTAGTGTGCAATGGTGGATAAATAAATGTTACTTAGGCACTTGAGTTAAAACATCTAGTAATTTTTAATACAATAATTATTTTTTAGTTATCCATTTAATTTATTCACATAGTGCATGTACTTATCTAGTATCATAAAATAATAATTGACATAAAGGAATTTTAACACATCAATATTCATAGACAAAGCATTAGTTTAATTGATCTCAATAGATAAATTTACAAAGGTACTTCATTGCATACATAATCTCTCCATACCTTTATCTTCATATCAAAAACACATCTACATCCAAAAACACTTTCTAATCAAATCTAAGGGGTATTTATAAACAAATCAATCCTTTCTTAGGTGGTACCATTAATAAGTTATAGATGACAAGCCAATGACTATTTTAGAAATAGAATTTGTGCTGATCTATTACAATCAAGTTCCTTTTGATTCAGATAAAACATCTCCTATTTACTCCCTCTATCCTAGATATTAATTTTCATTCTACTCTTCCCTCATGGATTGGTGTTATATTCATGCTTCCATTGATCTCTGTTTATTTTTTGAGATGATTTATAATCACCTCCACTTTCTATCCATTTTTCTTAGTTTTCTACTTTAATGACTCCTACATTTCATTGTCTTTCATAGATCGCCCTTCCATACCAAGGTGGTTCACACTATTCTACAATCTCTCCCTCTTTTGTATCATTATCTTTCACACTATGGTCTTATAAATTTTTTCCTCACCCTTACATCTCCATGCCATGGCTTCAAAATACTTAGAATATGTTATTAAAAAATTTGGGGTCCAACATCACTCTAGACTAAACTAATAGTTTGTCCCATATTATGTTATAATTTCCTTAAATTAGAAAAAATCATGACCTACCTACTATACTTGGTGTTTGAGCTCCTCCCACTAGTTGAAGGTCATATGAAGATTCAGAGTAATAAATTTGATTTCACATCTCAATATTTTCATGTCCGTTAGATGTTAAAAAAATATCAGTTTGAGTTATCTAAATCCAAAGCTGAGTAGTTATAGCTTTCTAAGTGCCCCAAGTGTCATGACCTTTACCAAAACTTAATTTAACAAGTGCTGAGAAACTAACATTCAACTATTGTTGATATGCATTTTTTATTTTTCCATTTCTTTAACATATTAGAATAAATTCATGCATTGGGCCTTTTCATTCATATTGAATGAATTCTTAGCCAATTACTAGCTCTATCATTTCTCTGGTAGTAGTCACACTTCCAAAAATTTAACTGACCATGCCAGGTTGACAAAAACCCAATCGATGATTGGAATAATGGCATTTCATTTATTAAAAAATTCACAACAGACATCCATGGCATATGTGAAATTCTCAGTAGCCCATATCTTTTCTTTTTTAATTTCCAAAATGTTTTTACATATCTTCACTAAGAAATACGAGTGTCTCTGATTTATTTATGACTTCACTAATAATGATAATTTCATCCATCAGTGTTTATTCAATTGTAAAAAAAATTGAAATAGGCCTAAATTACTAAGTCGAGATGCTTTGTTCACATCTAGTCATCACTTGAGTTCTTTCATTTCTTATTTGAGATTGCACCTCATTTCATGTTCTTGCTTATACAACTAGATAGCCTCCTAATGTTTGTAGAAAAAATAGCCAACATCATGGTTGTTAAGAATGTTTTTCCTATTAACTTATAGGGAAAAATTTATAAGGGTTGTGTTTACTTGCTCTAGGGAGAAATTCAGGGGATTTATATAAAGCATATATCGGTGTCCCTAGATTGGTCATGGCTAAGTATATAGATACTCTAATTATAGGATATGTCAAGATTATAATGTATAAGGTGTGGCCTTATTTCATATACATCAATGCCGCCATTGTGATACCAATTATTTCTTGATCCTTAAGATCTATACCAACATTAGCTCTAGAGCAAAGTAACCCAACTACTTTACTAATCTATTTAGGGGTAATCCTCATTCTACACCCAATAAAGTAGAGGTAGTACTCATGAGTGCATGAAATTAGAAAACAAAATGCCTCCTATAATTTACAAAAATATGGTACTTTGAAGATTTGGCACACCCCCACATCTTCCAATAAGTTATAAACTATGATATCATAAGTGATCCCATTCCTGATGTTCTAACGCTCCACTTGGTAGTCTTGATTCAAGTTGTCAAGGACCTAATAGGTGAAAACCTTATATTCCCAATCATCCACACACAAAACTATCATTTAGTATTTTATTTCCTCAATCAAAATAGGATATGGTGGTGGTGTTATAACAACCTTCTTTCCCATGTATGTGATTTTTGGTGCCTCTCCACTAGATGTCTATGTTTTCATATATTTGGGATCCTTACCTTAGATGTCATGTTCACTAGATCCTTTTTGTTGGATATAAATGGGACTTCTGTTTTTGTCCCCTCATGCTCTTCTACTTTGGGAATAACAGAAATTCGATGTCTTTTCTTGCCTTTCTACTTTGGACACATCACCAACTAGGGTCTCTAAATTTTAACATGTTGTTGACCAATTCTAATACATAAATACATTTTAATTCTTTTTTATAGACCCTAATAAATTAGGCTTATTGATTTAACCTCCTCTAATGGTAGACTAAATGCTGATAACCTATGACTTCTCTTTCTCCTACTTGTGTGGATGCATTTTCACTTCTCTTTTCTTGAATGAATGTCACCTCAATCACTAATTCACTCCTATAATTGATAGAACTATGGAGACACCTTATTCATTGCTTGTTTTTTCTCATTTAAGCTCTACAATTTTTAATTTTTTAATAGTAAAAATGAAAATGAGAAGACTCTCTATATTTTATAGACTATTAAAAAAATTACATTTTCTCTTCTCCATGTTGTCATCCATCACTTCAACCATTTAATATTTTAAATGACATGCTTTACATTCATACCATTCTCTTGCTAATAAATTCCTATCCCATCTTGTATGAGTTTTTGGACATTTCATGTAGTGTATGCCAGCTATAATAATTCAAAATTTCCAATTTATTCTTGAGAAACTACCTTTTTATTTTAAACCATTTTTATAACAATGTTTCCTTTACCATCTTCATTCCAACTTCCTAGGTAATGTTCCCCCTCTTTCACACCTTTTTTATTTGCCTCTTCTTATGAACTTAATCTACATGTGTCATCTTGCATGCTTTTATCTTCAGTACCTTATCCACCCTTAAAACTTACCCCACAATAAAATATGTGTGTGGTCCTCCATGTCATAACTTAGCGAGGTTCATGTCAATCAAGAAAGAGTAATAGAGTGCTAAAGGCCAGATTCATATCAAAAAGTGTCAAAAATAAATTAAAAAAGGTACACAATGAATGACATGCTTCTTTAAAAACAAAACTAAGTCCTAAACTAACCTAGTGGCATACCTCTTATTCATTGAATTGATGAATTACATAGAATGGTAGGGACAAAGTTGACTACCATTGAAATGTCCTAGTAGGAATTGTCCACTTTCAATTTACAAGTGCTTGTTAGATAGATAAGATGAACAATAAACAAACCATCCCACCAAATCTATAGTTTACCTAAATGGCACACAATGAATCTTAAACCAAGACATACATACTAGGTTGAATTTTTTTTTGTTTTGATATGTGAGTCATGCTAAGATTTTTTTTCTAATACCTTGAATCTAGTGTGTGATAATTCACACTTCATATAATTGATGTAAAATGTCCAAATAAGATTTGAGGTATTCTTCATTGTTTAGAATACCCACACATGAAATATATAGGGAAGGGATAAGGAACTCCACTAGTAAAACTACTTTAGTGCTAAAGACATTTCTAAAAGGATCAATCTTTTTCAAACTTTTCCATGTGGTGTGACATGATCATAAGACTATATAAAATTGATAATCCCAATCATTGAAACTAATATTGTAAATCTTAGTTAGTATATTACCCAAGATCTTGTTGAAGGCTTTAGTTACGCCATTAGCTGGAGGGTGGTATGGTGTGTTCTTATGGTGTGCAACCATGAACTCAGCCAAGAGGATGGGTATTGTTTCATTGAGAAAGTGAGTGCCATGATCATTTGTTAAACTTAAATACCTTGTGATGATATTTTCCCATAGAAATCTTATAGCAGTCATAAGAGTTTAACCATGTGTGGGAATTGATTTAACCTAACATGTGAGATAGTCTTTGATAATAATGATGTAGTACATGCCAGTTTATCTCACATCTCACTAAATGGGCCCAAAAAATCAATAGACCATTTCTCAAAAGGTTCATGAATAAGCAATGGATGAAAAGACACAACATCCCTTCATTTTGGTTTACCTACATGATGATAGATATCATATTGTCACATATTATCTTTAACATTTTTGAAAATGGTGGGCTACTATAACTCAATTAGTATAACATTTCTTGTTGTTGTATCACTAGAATAATGTACTCATGTGACACCCTCATGGATCTCTTGAATGAATTTCATTTACTCATGATATATTATGCACTTTCATAAAACCTCATCATAACCAAGTTTATATAGGTGTCCTCTAATAAGCTATAAATGGGCAGTGTGTACAACCAGCTGCTTTTTCTCTTAGGTGCTAAGGTGGTCTAGCATGGACCCTATTGCAACTAAGTCTGTAATTTCTTCTAATTCTTTGGGCACCTGCATAACTTGAAAAAATATACATTAGGTAAATCATCCTCAATGGCACACACCATTTCACCAGATTAAACACATGAGAGGTGGTTTGGATTGAAATCAACTTTGCCTAGTTTCATAAACATGGGGTATCAAAAATATTGTAAAAGGATAATTCAATTGTGGATGCATCCCTAAAATACTGGTTTATTTACAAAATACTGGAGCACTTCATGATTCATATAGAACACAAATGGGGTTACCAACAAGTATTGGAAAAAATTATGAAGCACATAAACAATAGACATGGCCTCATGATCTATTGTAGCATAGTTTTATTTTTAGACTATGAGATTTTAGCTATTAAAATAAATAGGATGATCAAGGTTTCCCTTATTAGGTTATGCTAATATAATACCTACTTCCATGTCTAAAGCATCAACATGTACATGAAATGGATGGTACTATTTTGGTAGCTAGAGAATGGGTTCAATCACCAATTTATATTTCAAGGCCTCAAACACTTGTTGGTGTTGAGACATTCATAATAATATCCCATTGTTTTTAAGTAGTTCTTCCATTATTGTGATAATTCTATCATAACATAGAATGAACTTTTGATAGTATCGTGTATGATATAAAAAGGCATGAACCTCATGTTGAGTGGTTAGTGCTAGGAGGTTGATAATAACTATAATTTTAATCAGATCCACTAGTAGTCCATTCAATTAAATAATGTGTCCCAACATAAACCCTTATAAGGTGGCAAAGATTCACTTGTTTAGTTTCAAGGAAATCTTATGCTTGCAGCAATGTTTGATCATGAGGCACTATACCGTACATGACTAGTCATCTAGATACACCTGAAAGAACTTATGGATAAAAACCTTAGAGGCTTTCACCTCGATGAGTGCAAACATGACCAACCAATTTTTATGAAAAAATACTTAAAATTATATGCAAAAGAACCCCATTTAATTATAAATGTAATTTTTCCTTATCTTTCTCAACAATTTGGACTTTGTGATAGCTATAAAAGCCATTGGTGAAGGTGTAGATCTCACACCAATAAAACCGTCAAAAATTTCCTAGGTGAAAGGTGTTAGGAAGGGTAAATTAGACATATAACATTGAGTAACTTTTAATCCACATAAATTTTAATGTAACCATACTTCTTGGTGTTGATCACCATAGGACTAACCCATTCACATTAATCAATGGGAGTAATAACTCCAATGTCCAGCATGCTATCCATTTCTTCTTTAACTTGAGCACACATATTTAGGTTCATCTAATATAGATTTTTTCTCACTAGCTAATATCCTTCAGCCAAATTAATGTACATCTTTCTCAATCATGGATGGATTCCCTTTGTATTTATGTAGTTTTGTTAGAAAATGTCTTGATACTCCTGTAAGAGTTTAATTTGTTTAGTTAACTCAAACTATGATTAGTAATTTCCCATAATGGATATTTTGGGTGCATCCTTCATCCCAATATTATACTACACCATTTAAAGTGACGTAAAATATGATTTTTACTCGATCTACATTATATATTTGACGTTGCATGCCCCATACTCTATGTTTAGGTAAAAATATGGCTTTAAGAGATCAGAACTGGTACTATCATCAACTTGGTATATGACATTTTTCTTGCCCCTCTAGATCTATTCTTGAATGCCATTCTAATATGGAGTTTAGTTCCAATTAAGCTATGAAAAGAGTATTAGGTTTTTGTAAGATGGAAAAATTATCCTCAGTTACACCATGCATGTTCTGTATTCAATCTTAAATTAGTGCCTGATCTCCTATAACTACCTGATAGATTAATTTCATATATAAATTTAAATATGTTCATGGTGAAGAAAATGCAAAAATAGTAAGCAAAACATGTTTGATTCACTACCATGTATCTATCTCTCTATGCATTTATTGATGAATATACCAAGCCCTAACCTAAGGGAGTAGAGTACCATATAATGCATGAACCCATAATAATTATAATAAAAATGTCTCATTAACACTCAAAAGGCTTTCATATTGTTCTAGATGTTCTTCTAGAGAAGCAACACCATTATAACTTAGGTTGGCACAAACATGGCGGTCATGGTGGAATTGATTATGCATGGTTACACATACTTATTCCCATGTATCCAATTGGTACTGATGATTATACCACCATTTAGTAATTATACCATAAAATATAAAGTTGATCATGTATAACTAGTCATCCTCTTTAACATATAAAACCTCTAACTATTGTAAATATTCCAAAACCTCCATTTGACCATAAAACCTAGGTGCCTAGTCCAATTGTAAGGATGGTCCATCCATAAGACATCCACCAATGACATGAACATTTTTATGGTGTTGTGCTAACTCTAGAGGGGAGGTTAGATGACTATCAAAGATACCATGGATGTGCCTTGTTAAATCATATGCATTTGATCCCATTAGTTGTAAGTGAAACTAGTGGTCTAAGAAATAGATTGAGCATTTTGCCATCAAAAGATACTATCAGGAGGAACATCCACATTTTCATTTCCTTGGGTAGGAATATTATAAATTGTGTTCACATCCTCATCCAAATAAATATGATCCATGAAGGGGGGTCCTTGGTAATTATTTAGAAGAATTAATACATGTTGACTATCATTCTCAACATTGATATACCTCTTCTTAAAATGCAAGTGAACATTGTTCACATAGGACCAAGGTTGACTCAATAGAGCTAGAAAATCATAAGTTTAAACAAGCTTTATAACTTATAAATCATCCTTAAACATGATACCCAAGATGTTGACAATGGTATATTTAAGAATGCTTATGTGAAGTACACAAGTGTTATTGGCTATGAACAATACATGTGGGGAAAAATGTCAAATAAGACTCCCCATATTTTTAGGCATATTTTATTAGATAATTAACCTTTGTGCCAGTATCCACCATGATTTTATAGATATTCTAGCCATTAATGGATGCATTGACAAGGATCTCCTTATCACCTTATAGATTTGGTTGAATATGGGTATCTTGTCATCATGCATGATTTAAATGATGATCCTCCTAAGAATTTGTCATATTTTTTGTAGCCAATTATTTATGAGGGGGATTATTTACATACTAAGGAATAGCTTGAATAGTTCATGGAACTCATCTTTCCCTAAAGTTATGGGTGTTGTATCTTTTTGCATATTTGCCTACATATTAGCATCATTGTCCTTTAAGAATACAAAATTACCTATATGTTCTTGGACTAAGGAAATTATGTAATTCATCACTTCTTTCTATTGTTAATGATCATGATAGTGTTTCAAATAAGGTTATGCATGCTTAACCTTTCCAATAGGTGGATTTGAAACTAGGTGGGAATGAATGCCACTCCTAGTAATATAGACCTTGGATCCTTTTGGTAGAGTCGTAAGGTGAAGTCTCTACTAATTATTTGGATTTTATAAAACACGTATCATCTTGAAACCCTTCTCATTCTATTCCTTAGTAATATAAACATACAAATAAAGACATTCTTAATAACAATTCTCATTTTTACTAAGGGCACAAGTTGGATAGATCATGCAATCATGTTGTTAGTGGTATAGAGAGTTACACTTGTCACATGTCCTACATGGAAAATAACCACCTCTACATCCATTTACATGCCCTTGATCTATAAAATATTGACTTCCACCAGCCTCTTGGTTGTGAGCTAAGCAAATTTGGTGCATACCTCATGTATGTGCTTCATGAATCTCATTGATGACCTAAGAGGAATTGGTATCATGTGTATATGCATCACATATTGTAAATTATAGTGACACTTTGGTTTGGGTGGTATGATAAATTAAAATAAAAATCCTTACATCATAATCTTCTTGGCATATGTCATAGGACTATTTTATTATAGCATGAATATTATTTTTGGGATAATTATTCTTGTTATGTCCTTATATTTCATAGTCAACATAGTAGAGGATATTGTATGTGTCATGAGAATTATTGGCCATAAGCTAATCTAGTTGATAATCTATACCAATCTAGGACTCCATAAAGGGGATGACATATGTATATATATCTCTGATGGTTTCAACATGGAGGGTGGCTTCTAGGTCCTCTCACAATTCAATGAAAGTCTCATGAGATAAGGCTCATGGAACAAAAGTAATAAATTATCCATAAACCACCAATAATATTGTATTGGGTTAATCTCAAATGAAATATTTGAAAGAATAATTTTAAAATGCATATCATATGCATGCACACTCTATGTGATATCTTGTTTGATATATTTTTAGGCAGTAATACTTTATTTCTCAAACTCAAAGATATAAAATTCTTGGAGAAGAGCAGTCCTTAGTAAGTTATAATTCATAACCTCTTATTGAGGGTAAAATTTATGATACCATTTATGCATGTGATGTGATAAATTAGTGTAAAAATGAGTTGTCTTTTCTTCAATAAAATCTATATCCTACACCCACCAAATGAGTTCACACTTATGAACATGTTCTGCTACATTTTTGACACCTCTATATTTAGGCAGGTGAAGTGTCATCACGTAGTAGGCTATAGGTACACTAGGTGGTTGTAATAAACCTTAGTGTGTCACTCCTTCAATTTCTCATGAACCTTGTTTTGGAGGTCGTTCAGTTCCTCTTGAGCTACCTCTTGATCCTCCTATAGCTCCAATAAAATACCTACAATTACTACATCCCACACCTCCTACAATAATAGGTGTACAAGAAATAATGGGCTATGAGGGAGGTTGATTAGTTATTATTGGGAATGTATTTTTCAGCATTCCAAGGAGAGCCATAGGTCTTTATTGCAATAGATAAGTAAAGGTTAATGGTAAATTAATGTTTTGAACTTGAACTCTCAAAAATTATTATACACTCTTAGTTTCATATTTAACTTCATATTTTACATTGTTAGTATCCTAATTTATAACAAGAATATTTTCAAACTCAAATGCATGAACATGTGCTATGGTGGGGAAATTGGGTCTATTATGATTGGTTTCAACTATCATGAATGTTTGTCCTTATTATTTCATACTTACCTATGCCAATGAAGCGTGTAGACCCATGGTTAGGGTGTACTCACCATTCCTTTCTTACCTCCTATAGATTCTCATGGCACTTCCAGTATCCTCTCATTTTCCCCTAGGATCACTACCTCTCATATCCTTACACCTAGCTTCATTATGGTTACACTTATGCAATTCACATTGATCGACTTCCATGTTTAACTACCAATCCCATACCAATTTATACCCCTCTATTTCCTCACCAATCATGATGCTCATACATGATAGAGTTGATCCATCCACAAGAAAATTCTCAAGTCTAGATTCAACCATAAGATTTTTAATTTCTAATGGAAAATGATTGATATACCTTTCACGTATCTCCTTGAGGAATTTGAATAGTGCTTCCTCCAGACAAGAGTATGTAGAGACACTATATTTTAAGACATGGATACTAAGTTCTCCCTTCCACTACACATCCATCACACATGTCAAAGTTATTTTAACTTTGTTAAGGCTATCTAACATTCTATATACCGAGGAGATTTCTATCCATAATTTATTGAATGGTCTTTCACATATGCCAAAATACAAACATGCAAGTCAAGGGGAAATTATATAAAGAATGTTTCATATAGAGAGTCATATAGGTGCCACTCTACCCATGTGTGTGTATAAAATCCTAGTTCAATATAATGAAGTGCAAATTTATCTTCTATAGTACTAAACAAGTGTTCATATTTTTCCAAAGATATCAATTAGATTTCATTTCTACAATCATGATAATAAGTGCAACGGGTCCCATCAATGGAACCAAAATTTTGTGTTTCTTTTTATACTTAGTTCTGCATGACTAAGTAGTAGTTGCACACCTATAGGAAGGAATAAGATAATGTGTTAGCACACTAGCATATCATATGAGTGACCTCACACTCTCACCTAAGGCACGTAGCCTAGACTAGTTACCATTAGTTATACCATGTGATGATGGATAGATAAATATGAACTTGAGTTAACATAATTAATCATTATTACAATATGCATTATTTTAGAATTAGACATTTGATGCATTCATATAGTACATGTACTTATCTAGTATCATAAATGCAGAATTAACACCAAAGAGATTTCACACATCAAGATTTACAGATAAAGTATTAATTTCATTGAACTCATTTGATAAGTTTACAAAAGTACTTCATTCGGTACAAAATCTCTCCATATCCATATATTGAAAGCAAAAACACATCTACATCCAAGAACACTTTCTAATAAAATTTAAATGGTAATTATACATAAGCTAACCCCTTCTTGGATTGCATCATTAATACATTATAGATCGTAAGCCAATTATTATTTTTGAAAAAAAAATCATGGTGATCTATTATAATTAAGTTCCTTTTGATTTGGGCATAACACACCCTATATACTCTCTCCATAATAGATATTTTTTTCATGCTCCTCTACTCTTATGGACCAGTGCTAGATTCACTCTTCCATTAATCTATGATATTTTCATGAACTACTTTATAGCTTCCTCTACTTATTGTGCCCTCTTCCTAATCTTATGATTATATGAGTTTTACATCTAATTTTTGTTATTCTCCATTTCCTTATATTTCATAGCTTGCCCTTTTACACCAAGGTCTTCAACAATATTCTTCAATCTCTCCCTTGTTATTTATGTCATTCCCTAATTATTCCTTTAATAATATGCTTTTGACTAAATTATTTCCAAGGCGCCTCAAATACTATGCTTTGAGGCGGTTCTATGATTTACCTCTCTAATCCATGAAGCCATTCAAACCTCTTACAGATATGCTTTTTGAAATAGTTATCTATTAACATTACCAAAATGTTTCTTATGCTCAAATTAAAAAAATAAAATAAGCAACCAATGAACCTACCAATGAATATGTCTTGAGGTACAAGAAAATGTTGGCTTAAATTATCAATCCAATGGTAGATAAAGAACTTAAGGACATATTCAAATAAAGTTTTTTTTATCCTTTACAAGATTCCATCATATTCAAAAAAATTAAATCCTTTGATGAATTTTGCCATGTTATTCAGGATAGTGAAATTAATTTTATCTTATTAAACAAACTTAATTATGTATTTAACACACCGGCTACATCTAAATCCATTACCAAGCTTACAATCAAGCAAAGTTATAAGGTTAAATCTCATGATCCTAAAAATGAAATAACCACCATGGTTACTATAGTTCCAAAACACGCTAATCATCTTGTATTATGTAATACACCATGGAAATAATTTAAGTACCTACTTGAGTCCCTTGCTTCATTACTCCCACATCTAGTAGAGTGTCATCTTATATCTCTCCCTCATCCTATAGAGGTTAATATGAGTGAACCTATACCTCAAGGATATGATGTAGATACTTAAATTTAATATCACCAAGGCCCTATGAATTATATGAACGTATGTTTTACCTTGGATCATAAGATCTGAGACCTCATCATTGACTAAAATGTTACATTTGATAATCCTCTAGAATCATCAAGTTCATAACTTTATGATCAATAAAAATAGAATATATTTAACAACCCTTTGAAATATCATTATAAGAAGGATGTGGAAGTGAAAATTGCATATAACCCACATCCTCCTCTATCACATTATGATCACCCACTATATGAGATTATTTATACCTATATGCGACATATACCTCATATGGTTCAAACACCATATATTTTATATTATGGTAGTGAAGTTAAGTATGGTGACCATGATATTAATTATGTATTCATTTGAGCATACCTTGTTCACTAGCCTCTACATAGTGTTGTGACTGATAATGGTGCATGTAATAATTTTTACACCATGACATTACTTAAGAAATTAGGTTATACTCATCATGATTTAAACCCTTATATCATACAAGTTAAAACATTTGATGGGACCTCAAAATAGATTCTATTAATATAGGTATTTACTCACCCAAATTTATTTATTTAGGAATATTATATTTTATTATATGGAGTTTTCCTACATTTTGGGATATACTTTCTTAGGTGGAGTTAGTGAGTCATAGGCATCATAGGTTTGACCAAAAGACTAGGATGTAACTCCTCTAACCACCTTTTATGGATGAATTACACCTCTATTTTGGGATCCTCTTATCACCTTTTGTGGAGTAGTTATGTTTATATTCCATAGGTGATTTGACCACCATTTTAGGAAGAGATTGCTCTCCTATATATATGTTCTACTTGACCCTGATTTTCTTAATTAAGATTGGGTTTTATCGACTTGTCTCATCTCTTTTAATATTTTAATTCTATCATTTAATCATGATTTAACATCATTTTGGTGTGCACAAGATTTATCTTATGTCATCCTTCAACCATTGCATTCATGTTGTCTAGACCTTGTGATATCTATTATATGGTATCAGAGCCACCATTGTAATTGTGTCTATTTTTTATTATTGTTAATCTATTGTTTGAAATCTATAAGATATTTGCATATATTTCAAAGTAATTTTCTTAGGGTATTATGATTTTGAGGAGTGGTTTTTATACATGTGTTTTTCCTTGCGGAGGTCTATTTCTACATCTGTGGCCTATCCATTCTTACTATTTTTTAAAACTTTACATTTATTTTCCACCATCATCCTGATCTTATTGAGGTTGAGAATGGAATTATACATCATTATATGTTATTTTCACTAGGAACCTCAACTGATTTGTCACCCTATGAACATTCATACTACTTTCATGATATCCCTACAACATTCTAATCCTATTTATCTACAACCAGATCTACGCCAATATTTCAATAGTTTTATCATTCCTTCCAATACCCATAGAAACCTTTTAGGCTTTCCCCAACTATATCACAACTCTCTCAGTCACTCTACCTACCCATTTTGTGCTTCACAATCTTCTTTCCCATTAATAAACATCTCCTCTTTATGGCATTCATGTTGATATTCTTTAAACACGCAACCACTAATTTTTTTTCCTCATGGTATTCAAAACCACTTTATTAAATTTATTAATACTTGGAAACTTCATCATGGTTTTGTGAAAATTGGGTGAACAATTTTAAAAATTTGAGTGTACCTCTTAATAGAGTTTTATATTATTAAAATGGTATAGTGGGGTTGTTAAAACAAGTAAATTTTGTGAAAGTTGATCATAAAGCTTTATGTTCGAGATTTTGGTTGTTGATTTTTTATAAAACATTATAAGGGGGAGTTTTGTTTTATGTTTAAAATAATATATTTATGGGTCAACTTATATCATGGGGGAACATTAACTCTTGTGATTTAGATTTTTTTGATTGTTTTTTTAATTAAAACAAACGTATATTATGAGTATCTTTTTAAAATTATAGGAATTTTCTTGTTTTATGAAAATTCTTTATATCCTCACCAGTCAAATATTAGAGGGTAAGGTCTGATTTGGTAGGTGGCCAAACCCCCTTGTATTCAAAACATTCATTTTATCTCTCTCACTCATTTTTTGTACTAGTTTTATTTAGACACGTTATTAGAAGAGCCTACCATACTCACATTGTTTTATAAACCGTGTCATTTCTAACATTTGCACTAGTTGTTATAGATTCATTCTTGATTGTGCCCAACATTTTTTGAGCATACATTATTTTTAACATTGGGGGGAGGCATGTGGGTGTATGGGTGGAAATGGATTAAATTTTAATCGACACACTAACTTCCTCTAACTATAATGTATGTAAAATCAAGATGGTAATAATTATAAAGAGTAAGGGTTTGTATAGGATAACTATGGGTGATGATAATTAACCTTGGATAGATGCAGATAAATTTAAGACTATGGGCTATTATGTCTTTTTGTACCACCTTATCTCCTATTTCGCTTAGAGCCTACTAAATCATAGAATGATGTATGGACCATTATAATAAAGTTTTTTGCGGAACAATATATTAATAGAGGTCATGAAATTGAGAATGAACTCATTATCCTAAGTCCTAGAAACTTTGACACCCTTCATGAATTTTTCACCAAATTTAACTCTTTGAGATTGAAGTTCAAATCATGTTGGATAAATAAAGAAGATGACCAACTTATTATATCTAAAGTCTTTATTCTAGGTCTTAACTATTTAGTCTTTGTCTCTACTTTACATGCCACTAAAAGTGATTTAGGGGATACATGGAAAATACCCTCTTTATATGCTTTCATTTCCAACTTAACCAAGGAGTAAGACAATTTGATCTAGATGGGCACATTGAAATCCTCAAATCCCCAATCCCTAACTACCAAGAATGAGAAAATAAAGTCTTAAAATAAAGAGAAGAAAATGAACAAAGATCAAGAGAATAAGAAAGAATAAACCTCTTCCAATGATAAACCTAATAAAGAGAAGCTTAAGTGTGCTTACTTTAATAAAAATATGCATGATGAACACAATTGCATGAATAAAAAATAGATCACCTAAGTCATCTTCTAGAGAATTAAAAAATAAGTGTTCATGAATCTATTAAACAAAATTTATCAACACAAGATTATACCAAGGCAAAGGGAAAGGGTAAAGATATTAATAAGGGCAAGGCTCTTGTAGTAGTTTTAGACTAACCTCTTCATGGATCATTGACTTGGATGATTCCCACCACATGGGCTCTTCACAAGTTGATTTTTCTTCATTAGATCTATTTAACATGCCCTATATCTCTTTAGGTGATTACACTATAGTATAAGTTAAAGTGAGTGGGTCTATTGAAATGGATGGTGGAATATTCAATAATGTTCAAAGTATTCCATCACTTTCAACTAATCTCCTATCAGTGTACCAATTAACCCATATTAGGAAGGACATGTAGGTAGTTTTTTCACCAAATTTTGTTCCAATCAAGTTTCACAATGATTCTACAATGTCAGTGGGTAGGGAAGATCACCAAGCTAGGTTATATACCTTCTCACATTTTTCACATAATTCTACTTTGACTAAATTGTTGACTCATTCAGATGGAGTTAAGAAACTTTCACATGAGTGGTTTGTCCACCTCAACTACCACTACCTAGAATAACTTCACAAAAATGAAATGGTCATAGGCTTGCCTCTAGTAAATTTCTCTAATGTTCTTTTTGAGGGTTGTGTTGGCATCAAATTGTGCACCCTAGGATACTCTTTTAAACCTCCTACAATTTGATGCAACATCGAATCATCTCTCAAGTTTATGGGAACTTGTAAGAGAGATTAATCTCTAGTATTATGAGGGATGGATGCCTAGATCTTTTTTGAAATGATTGTAAACTAATCTAATGCTTGATTATAGGGAAAGAGTTAAAAGTTTACTTGAATTAAAACTACACTAAAGTGGTGATTCACTAAGAGATTTCCCACACACTATAATACTTATATTAAGTAACAAAGATTTCTAAAACCAACTCTAAGCCTTAAAGGATCTTAACATAAGTGATTAAATGTGAAGGTAACACAAATGAGATAATTAATAAGACAACTAGTCCAGGGGTAGATTATACACCATAGAGATAATAAATTTCTTGAAGAGGAGCCTAATATCATAACTAAAATTCACATGACCTGTTAGATCACAACTCTTTCTTAAACATGACGGATAGAGGAATCAAGGATGATATTATCACTTAATGTCACTATTCATATCTCTCACACTTAGATAAAAATGTTCATAACTTAGAATTAGACTTGTATTCAATGTTTAAAAGCAAAGTATAATGTTATTCTAGTGGGTATTTATCATACCAGATGTGGTATTAGTCTAAAATGGCCAAAATGGCTGATACTTATAGTAATTCAAAAGAGAGAGAGGAAAAATAAGTCCAAGAGACACAAGGACATGTGTCTAAATGGTAAAACTAGTTACAATGCATCTAGGTGAATTGTAAGAGAAGTTAGAAACTTATTTGCATATGTTTCTATTCCAAAAAATCATCCTCTTCCAAAATTAGTGTAGTATCTATTCAAGCACCTTCCATTAAACTACCTTCAACATTGGCCTTCATTAGGTGTTCCAAAGCTGACTAGGGGAAAGTGTTAATTTCACACTAATAAGACAAAATTATAAGGAATAATCTACCTACATTGGAAGTTTTCCAAATCATTTTTATTCTCTTGAACAATAAAAATCATCATATGTCATTGTAATCATCCTTTTTAGACATTTCTTGACCCTTGGCCTTAGATCTCTTTATTCTCCCTAAGTAATATGTACTAGGGGTATTAAGACACAAGTTAGGACACCTCACATTTTTAAGCTTTTTAAATGACAAGGGGAGTTGATTAAAGTCCCAACCTATCCTCCCAAGTGATTAACATCCTTTGATCATCTTTAAAACCTGTAAGACATAAGAAATTGTCAAAGAAACTATTTTCTTGATCCATCTGCATGAATTCCATATAATATGAATCTATGGTTCTGATCCTCATGGAGTATTCAAAAAAATTTATTCAGGTCTTAGGGTCAAATTCTTCCATATGGGTTCATTTTAAACCTCATCTCTCCAATCATGTCCCAAAATAGGGGGTTTAAAGGGTCTTAGGTACATTGGCCCTTTAAGGATTGTTCATAAACCTCTGACATTGGAGTTCTAAACCAACACCCAAAAGTGCTTTTTTAGGATCCCCTTCAACCTCTTGTAAATTTTTGGAATTACATGTAAATCCTTTAGGTAGGTATTAGCATTTGAAGTGACCTTCTCAATTGCACCCTTTCTCATTACATACCCTGTCATGACATTAGGTCCAAGAATGATCAATTTGGGGTCTCTTCTTCATTCCAATAGCTCTAACAGGTCAAATTATTCCCCATGGGTCTACTCTTATCCATTTCATCCACTTTCTATCACTCCAAATGTTTTTGAGCTCCCTTTAGGACAACATCTCTCCACTAGGCCTAGTGGCTTTAGATCCTCTTTCATGGATTTATCAAACCTAGGTTTGTTTTAACACCTTAGGAGACTTCATTAATTTTTTTTCCATACTTATCCAAGCTATCCCAAATTTTTTTCATAGCCACTTCAACCCTAGCCTTTAATTTCTACCATTTTCTCTCTCTTTTGCAAGTTTTAAGCCCTGAAAGTGGCCTATCTTTGAGATAAAACAAAAAGTATTTTCCCTTCATGTTCAGTATTTTTTAATACATGGGAGGCTTCCTTTGTACATGATTAACTCTATACTAAATTTCACCTTTTAAATCCTTCATTTACCCCTCCAACTAGCATGGAACTCAAAACTAACTTCTAAAGGTGACTACCTACAAGTTGAGGGTGGAATTGACCCTTTTAACCTCATAAGTGGAGAAATTTGATAGAGTTTCCTTGTTTTATCTATCTCTTCATGTTTTTTTGGGTTCCTAACATCATATTCAAGCCATGGATATTTTCACTTGGTCTTGTTGAGGCAGTTGACTCACTAATTATCTTCATCCCACTTGCAGTTATGTGTGTTCTTGACACTTTGAAGGTTTTTTGTAGGTTATTTTTTACATCTAAGAGTAATTTTAGTGCCTTTAAATGACCTCTCATATCCAAACAACACTCACTATCCCTCTTGAATCCATCCTTGTCTCCTAGGATTTCATTACCCTCATCAAAGTGTGACCTTATTTGTGAATTACAACTTTTCTACACTCCTTCGTACACCTAGAATGTACTTTTAGATGAGATGAGATGAACCATCTAGACTGGGGATCTCTTCAATGCACATATAACCACATTTAGGTTAGACAACACTGTTTAAGTACCATTTAAGTCACCACTCCCTTTCTCATGTCTTTTGTTCACTTTTTCATTGTTATAAGCTTGCTTCAACACTTGTATGGAATGGTGATTTGCACAAGCTAACTGATGGTTGTAATCTTTGGAAATCCATGTGTGTGTTTTCTTGGAGCACTTCCAAACATCCAAAATTACTCCACTTGTTACCCCCATGTATTTATACATGCCTCACAAGGACTAATCCACATTGCCAATTTATCTTCCTTGTAGGCCACCTGTAGGTGTATTAACTCCATTTGAGTTTTAAACTTGTTGTAGCTTATGATGTGAAATTACCTTCTACAAGCCGCCTTGACAATACAACTATATTCATTAGATATCCTTCTTAAACATGCTCAATTTAGCACATCACCCATTTACAATGAAATGAAAGCTTTGGAAGGTAGGTAGGACTTCTAAATGGATCAATTCACAAGGTTTTGAATGAGGTGAAATCCTACTTTAGAGAAACTAAGGTTACTTTACCCCAAAATGGAAACATAACCATTCATGTTTATATTTCTTTGAAATTGCATGAGCAATGGTGATTCATTCTTGTTAAACTATTGAGAGACTCTTGATATGGATATGGTGAAGAAAAGCCTTGACCATCTGGATTTCTTATGGCTAAGTGTTTCATTGCCTCATATCTCCTACTACAGTACTATGAAAACCAAAACTTGGGAAATAACCAACATTGCTTTCAAAACAACAAAGATATCCATGCATTTTTATATAATAATATAGTTCTCACATTTATATCAACACTTCATGAGCTCTATTAGGATATGAAACATCAACACAAATCTATATGAACTCTTGAAACCATGCAAACATCATCTTCATAAACAAAACTAGAAAACACTCATTTGAAGATCCAAAGGGAAACATGGAAGTGTCGTAGTGCTCCACACATGGCAATTTGCTAGGGGTAACGTTGGATATTATGAGGATGATATTTTGACCCTCATGAAGTGATTCCACTGATTAGACCATATGAACCACCTCAACAGAAGAGGAAACATACATGGTATGGAGAATGATAAGAAAAATGGAGTGGATAACTTCTAAGATATGGTTCATAAATCTTATCCCACCAATCTCTAAAATCATACTATGAAAATGAATTTCAACTCATGTACTATCCACCCCTAGAATCATTGGACTTGAAACTCTTCTAGCTGACTATACCAAGTACAAACGTGTGAACATCATAATGCTTTCCAAGAGATGAATTTAGAGATGGAAAGGTTTGGAGCCATTTTTGGTGCTTCTAAAGCTATATAAACAAAGGGATGGATCATATAAGTTTAAGGGTCACATTATAACCTTCCCACATGTGCCACTCTTCCTCATAGGTCGTACAAGTGCCTAAAACCTCTTATTTCTTCAAGAAAACTAATTCTCTTCTAAATAATCTACCAATTTGTTAGCTGAAATAGTTAATAGAAGTTAGAATTGACACATATGATGTGACATCATCTTTTAAATCTTCTACAATTCCTAAGAAATTTGCACAAGGTATTAAATACACTATTTTGCCTATTGAAAAGACCTTAGAAAGACTTGAAATTACTTTTGGGGCCAAATTGATCATGGTTAGACTATTAAAATCATTAATTAACACTAAATGACTAATGGAAAACCCTCTAATAATTTTTTTTGCTATATAGGTTGATCCAAACTAACTAGATAGTCAATTTGGTTAACATTCTTGGCAGTTTTATAAGGGTGGTATGAATGCTATACCTAAGACTGGTAGCCTATCTTGTCCATTGGGGCATGGAGTCTCTCTAACACCTTTATAACACTAAAATGCCTTTGAAAAACACACCAAACCAAATGAAAACACACACAATAAGACACACTTAAAGTAAACACACATGTGTTCAACTAGAACACTTAGGGAACACAACCAAGAAAAAGAAAATCACACACCTATGCTACTATGTACAAAACTAAAAGGAATAATAACACAACTTTCTATATATCCCATTCATAGAGATAGGTGAATTTTCTCCATCCATCTTTATTAACTAAAAGGATTTGCTTTTCTTGCACTTGTTAATGATGTAAGGGACATTTCATAAAACATCAAATTTGGTGTGTCTACCTGGTTTGGGTCTATCCTCATCCCATTTTAGAACTAGTTCACCTTCTTTGAACACTCTATTAATTTCTATTTTGTCAAAAGGATTCTTTATAAGAACTTGGTGGTGTTCCATATTCCTATGGGAATTATCTCTTGCTTCTTGTAGCTACATAAGTTTAGTCAATCTGACTTACATTGGAGTATTCTCATGTAGTTCCAACTATTGTGACATAGATAATATATCTTCCCTTCCATAGACAAGCACAAAGGGAGAATTTATAATTGACCTGTTAGGATTAATCCTATCAGCCCATAGGGTTATCCTTAGCTTGATGTGCCATGCCCTTTGATTATTTTCCAAGGTCCTCTTGATAATCTTGATAAGACTTTTATTAGATGACTCAGCCAATCCATTATCTTAGGGGTAATAATTGGATCAAGTACTCAAGTAAACTTCATTGTTTTTTGCCCAATCAAAAGTTTTGGCACTCATAAAAGCTAGTGCATTATCAAAAATGATAGTGTAGGGAACTCCAAACCTTGTTATGATGCTCTCATAGAACTCCAAAATGGAATTTCCAATTACCTATTTCAATGCTACAACATCTACCCACCATGTAAATTAGTCTATTATAGTAAATATTCATTTATGTCTAACACTATATGGAGGATTGATCATACCAATGAAATCAAGGCCCCATGTCATGAAAGGTTGGTTTACTTGGATGAGATTCAATAGAAGGGCTGCAAGATTTTTTTTCCCCATGAATAAGGCACATTGAGGATATATCCTAGCCTAAGAGTAGAAATCCTTGAAGAGGCTAGTCCAATAATACCCAACTCTCATTATCTTTGTAGTTATTATTTTTTGGGAGAAATGACCTCCATCTACACCACTATGAAAATTTTCCAGCAAGATACCAAATTGATCCTTGTAAAAACACCTTAGTAGCACACTATTCACATCCTTCTGAAAGAGAATACTATCTACAAGAAAATAATAAATGGTTTTCAATCTAAAATACCTTCTTTTTAACTTGTTTAAACCATTAAGACACTCATCATTTTGGAAGAAATCAATGATGTATTGTGTCCAACTTTGAATTTGTGTGTGACTAGTTGGTATGCGATGAGCTTGATTAACCTAGACTTATTTCCTTGTCCCTTAAATATCTGAAGATAGATGTTCACACAACCCCTTTCCTCCTACTAATTTTGTTACCTTGATATCAACATCATATTCCATTACCTTTGTGATCAACCCAGCTCTCTTCTCACTAAGGTCTTTGCTTATGAGGAACTCTTTGGTGTTAGGATGAGAGAACATGACATGTATCTTGTTATTTAAAACCATGTGCATAAATTTTTTCAAACCTCTTATCATATCTAGAGCTTGCTTCTCAAAAAATGTGTACATGACCTCATATTCCTCCAATCCTTCACTAAAGAATGCAATGGGTTGTTCAATTTCCTCATCATTATTTTGCATAAGAATAACTAAGATTGTGTTAAGTTTAGCAAAAGTATAGACTATGAAGTACTTAGAAAATTTTGGGTTCAAGAGAGTATGAGACTGAGCAAATTATTGTTTGATTTCCTAAAAAACTATTCTTACCTTCCTTTATCCAAAAAAAATCTTGGTTCTTCTTGAGCATGGTTGTGATAGCTTTCACCAAAGTAGAAAACCTAGAATAAACCTTCATACAAATTTGACCTTGCTCAAGAAACTTTGGAAACCTTTCTTGTGTAGAGTCAAAGACAATCCTGTATTCAATCCTTTTAGGGTCAATAGAAAAGCCTTCTTTTGACACAAGATGACCCAATAACTTACCCTTATGAACAAAAAAATACACTTTTTTGGATTTAGATAAACTCTAAAATATCTACACTTCTCAAAGACTTGCCTTATATGTTTCATGTGGTCATTATCATCCTTATAAAAAATATTTATATCATCAAGGTATATAAGCAAAAACTCATTGATCAATCCTTTAAAAGCCATGTCCATTACTCTTTGGAAGGTATCACAGACATTAGATAAACCAAAAGGCATCTTTATATATGTAAATTTCCCCCATTTTATAGTCAATGTTGTCTTGAACTGATCCTCCTCAATCACTAATATTTGGTTATAACCTAAATAACCATAAAGCAATGAAAAACATGGAGAACATGAAACCACTTGCAAAATTTACTCCATGGAAGGTAGGGCATAATGGTATTTGAGTGAAACTCTATTGAGATCCCTAAAGTCCACACAAATTTTTATCTCTCCACTATTATTTTGAATAGGTACAAGGATAGCTACCTATGTTGATTTCTTGATAGGAAAAATAATCCGAGACTCAATCAATTTGGTGAGCTATTTTTTCATTAGTCCCTCTATCTTTGGATTGATAGGGTTTTTTTTGCCTAACTAGTTCAGATATAGGTTCTAACTCAATGACATGATGATCTAGACTTGGATAAAACCCTTTCAAATCCTTGAATTCCCAATCAAATATATCATGAAATTATTTACACAATTCAATTAAGGCTTACCTTTCAGAAAGAGAACATATCTTACCAATTTTCAAATGTTTATCCTTAAATATCAAGACTCTTTCATAGTTTTCTTTATTTTTATACATTATTACCTTTTATTTCCTTCTTTTATCATCTTCATTGAAAATAGTCTCCAAAGTAACGAATCCCTTTGGTATCTTGTTTGTCTTCAGCTAAATAGCTTTTTCTTCATATCAATTGTGAAGTTTTTTTTGGATCTTTGAAGAAAATTCTTATTCATTTTGTATGAAGTGTGCAATGTGTTTATCACTCTCAAATGATTTTCAATACAATTAATTATCTAGAATAGAAGGTCTTATAATGGCCTTGATGTGAGATTGGTCCTTCTCTTTACTTACATTAGAAACTATATCAAAGTGTGTTCCTATCAAAAACAATCTATCAACATGTTTATTTGAATTTATTGGTATAGGTTGGATATTGAAAGAATTAGAGTCCTCAATTAGATGCTGCACCTATATGCTTGTAGGCCTCAAGCAAAGGGTTCTTCGCTATAGCTTGGTTTCTCACCTAATGTATAATCAATTCACTATCTCTATAGACCTTTAAATTATTGATTCTCTTTCTCTTTGCCCATTGAAGGCCATGAACCAAGTCTTCATATTATGCAACATTTCAAGTACAAATAAAATGTAATATATATAAAGAGTAATATCATTTATTTGAGGGAGAAACTGACATGAGACCAACTATTTCCCCTACCTTTCTTCTAAATCCTTCAAAAAACATTTCTCATATCCCTTCAAGTTCATGATCCTCATTAGTGTGTGATGGTATAGGGATGTTATTATCACGTATAAAATATAACCCCAATTCAGTTTATTCTATGAATGCATAGGGATTATACTCATAAGTTTCAATTCCATTATCATCAAGAAAGAGGTTAGAAATACCTTCAAGGGGAAATAATGTTTCACCACCAATGACACCTTCTTCTTGCTCACTAATTGTACAAATCTTATTTGAATTTGTCTCCACATATGGTTCAATGTGGAACCTTACCAAGGGATGTGTTCTTATAGTTAATTTAGCTCCATATATTATTATCAAAGATTAGAAAGACCAATCAACTATAAGGTACCCTACAATCTTAGTTGTGAAGTCTCTTGATAAGCAAATAGCAGAATGACCTAGAAGATCAACTACCACAATGTCTTGTAACATGGGGAAACTTGGACAATCATGAAAGAAAAATTTCAAACCTTTAACCAACCCCACCATCTTGGAAAGAGTTTCATCAAGCTGAAACACAGCCCTACTATGAGGCTCATATTCTAGTCCCAACTTTTTAGCAATAACCTTAGGCATAACTGTGGTACTAGCTCCACTATCCACAATGAAATTATGAACAAATTTGTCTCCCAAAATGAGTGTGATGTATAAAGGTGGAGAATTTTCAGATTTGTTGGATGGTTATATGAAATATTTAGGTGTGTTGGTAAGGGTTACACCATTGTGTCTTGGATCTTGAGGGGCTACATGAATGTTTGAGAGTTGTTTTTGTAGAAGTTCCTTTTCGACGAACATATGCAAGACTTCCCAAAGAGAAATGCTTATCTTGGTATTCTTAAAAGAATAAATAATTTTTAGAGAGGAATTATTCACCTTGTCTTGCATTCTTTAATGAAATGAGGGAGATTGAACTTGTTGTATTGGAGGTTTGGTAGCCTTGCTCACATTTTGACTTTGAGGAGTAGTGTAACTAGCAGGATCTATTACATTGGTACTTCAATTTATGGCTTTAGAGAGGCACTACATGGAGTAACTTTTGTTGCTAGAGTATCTCCTAAATCCCTCTTTTTATCACTTGTGTTGGTTGAAACTGATGTATTTTGATTGAACACATAATTGTCTTATAGTTGGAAATTCATAAAATCAGTACTTTGGCTGCTACCTTCTCCTTGAACATCCCTTTGCACAAGATTTTCTTATTCTTATATAACATAAGGAGTAGCTCCTTATTGAGCTACCAAATCTTGATTAACTTCTCCACCATTATGCATAAACTGAACTTGAGATTGCCCTCAATGATCTAAATGTTCCTCTCCTTGAACTAGATTGGCATGGACTAGAATAATAGCCTTTGTGGATGGACTAGAATTAGGATTATAGGCATTGGGATGCCCATTTAAACCTTTTTGACCTTGTTCTCTTCCCTGGTAATTATATTTTGGTGGAGGTCTATAGGTTTATGAAGGATAATATTGGGGATTGGGTGGAGTAATTACATGCAATTGAGCTTATATGAGCTAATCTTGCAATGACCGATTCATTTCATCTTTATCTATAGAATTATCCACCTTATTTGGAGTGGTTTTAGGTTTTACATTGTTATTGAGAATTTGTGCTATGCTTTGGGCTTCAACTAAACTATGAGACAATAAAGGCATGGAGACTCTTGGAGGTAATTTCCCAGCTTATATAAAACTATTCTTAGCTTCAATGGATATCTCATATGCCTCAAGTAAATTAAATCCTACTATTGATTTAAAAATTAGTGAAACATTAGTGCCAATAGCCTTGATATATTTTGGGAATACAAAGCTTGTTAAATGCCTCATGATAGGTGGCAACCTATGCTATGTCCTTTGAAACCTTTCAATAAAATCTCCCATGGACTCATTCGAACCTCTATTTATCACATTAAACTAGTGAATTAGTGATGTATGATTACTCTTATTATCAAAATTATTCACAAATAACTCTCCAAAGTCATCCCAATTATTAATGCAACCACATTCTAAATTTCTATACTAATCAAATACCTTATGCTTTAAGGACATGGGAAGTAATCTAATAGTTATGCTAGCTTAGGTGATTTTTTGGAAGTTGAAAAAGTTTGAAATGAATCTAATGTGCTCATATGGGGTAATAGGACCCTCTCCATTTAATCTAGGGAGACTTTTCATAGCATTGGGAGGAATAAGATCATATACAGGAAGGTTAATTAGATTTTGGGTGTTGAAGGCTAGGAAAGGATGTTGCCTAGCCATCTTTTATTCCTCTTCTTTATCTCCTATCTCCTCAAATTATTATTCTACATCTTTAGGAACTTATTATTCATGATATATAAATTTTAATAATGGTTTAGGATGTTATTCTTCAAGAGGAGCTTCAAATAGTGGGACTTGATTGAAGGCTCTACTAGAAGAGGATCTAGTGAAGACCATGAAGTATAATGTGAAGAACTTTATATATAAGAAGAGATTATAACCTTTTGGAGTCACCAAATGCTATATTAGAAACACTTATACAACCTTGGTCTTGTCAATACTAGCATTCACCTTGACATTGAAATAATTAGGACTAGTTATCCCACCGAGAGTGCCAAAATTATTGGCATCAAATTTTGTAGCCTAGGATACTCTATTCAAGCTCTTAAAAGTTTTGAAACATAAAATCATCTCTCAAGTTTATAGTAACTCTTAATAGAGATGAATCTCTAGTATTATGAGGTCTAGCTCGCTAGATCTTCTTTGAAATGCTTGTAAATTAATCTAATTCTTTCTTATAAGGAAATATTTAGAAGTTTTCATGAAGTAAATCTACACTAAAGTGGTGATTTAGAAAGATATATCCTAGAAACTATCATACTTATTTTATGTAAAAAATCTTACTATGACCAACTCTAAGCCTTAAAGGATCCTAACATAAGTGATTCAATGTTAAGGTAACATACTGGAGACAATCAACAAGACAACTAGTCTAGGGGTAGATTGCACACCATAAAGAATAAATTAATTGAAGAGGAGTCTAATATCATAACTACACTTCACATGAATTGTTAGATCAGAACTCTTAATTAAACATGAAGGATAGAGGAAGCAAGGATGATATTATCACTTAATTTCACTATTAATCTCTCTCACACTTAGACAAAAATGTTCACAACTCAAAATTAAACTTACATTCAATGTTCAAAATCAAAGTACATTATTATTCCAGTATTGTTTCACCATAATAAATGTGTTATTAGTATATAATGGCTAAAATGATTCATACTTATATCAATTGGAAAGAGAGAGAGAGAGGAAAAAGAAGTCCAAGAGACACTAGGATATGTGTCCAAAGATGGAAACTAGCTACAATGCATGTAGGTGAAGTGTAAGAGAAGTTAGAAACTAATTTGCATATGTGTCTATTCCAAATGATCATCCTCTTCCAAAATTAGAGTAGCATCTCTTCAAGCACGTTTCATGAAACTACCTTCATCATTGGCCTTCATTGGACGTTCCAAAGATGACTAGGGGAAAGTGTCTCTTTTTCACTAATAAGAAGAAGTTACAAGGAACCCTCTACCTACATTGGAAGTTTTCTAAATCATTTATATTCTCTCTCACAAGAAGAATCATCATCTATCACTATGATCATCCTTTTTAGACCTTTCTTGACACTTGACCTTAGCATCTCATTATTCTCCTTAATAGATACATACCAGGGGTCTTAGGACACATGTTATGACACCTCATATGCTCACATCTTTTCAAAACACCTTAGAATACCTCCAAATTTGAGTTGCCACTCTTTCCACTATGTGATCACTCTTCCCATTCTAGATTGGCTAAAATGAGAAGCCTAGTAAAGATAATTAAAATAATTTTTGAGCTTTGTAAATGACATGGGGAGTTGATTCAAGTCCTAATATATCCTCCCAAATGATTAGCATCCATTGATCATCTTCAAAACCTGTAAGACATAAGAAATTATCAAATAAATTGGTCCCTTAATCCATTCATATAGATTCCATAAAATATGAATACATGGCTCCGATCATCATGGAGTTTAAAAAAAAATTCCTTTAGGTCCTAGGGTTTTTTTCTTCCATCTAAGTACATTTTGAACCCCATATCTCCAATCAGGACCCAAAATAGGGGTTTTAAAGGGTTTTAGGTGCATTGACACTTTAAGGATTTTTCATAAACTTATAACATTGGAGTTATAAATTAACACCCAAAAGTTATTTTTTACAACCCCCTCCAACATCCTTCAACTTCTTGGAATCCCATGTAAAGACTTGAAGTAGGTATGAGCATTTGAAGTGACCTTTTCAATTGCACCCCTCCTCTTTGCATACCCTATCATGACATTGGGTCCAAGAATGATTAATTTGGAGTCTCTTCCTCATTCCAATAGTTTTATTATGTCAAATTATTCCCCATGGGTCTTTTCTAGTCCATTCAATCCACTTTCTAGCACTCTAAATGGTTTTGAGCTCCCTTTAGGATAACATCTCTCCTCTAAGCCTAGTTGCTTTGGATCTTCTTTCATGGATTTATCACACCTAGGATTGTTTCAACACATTAGTAACCTTAATTCATGTTTTTCCATGCTTATCAAAGCTTTTACCAACTTTTTTTCATAGCCACTTCAACTCTAGCCTTCAATTTCCACCATTTTCTCTCTCTTTTATAAGTTTGAAGCCCTAGAAGTGGCCTATCTCCGAGACAAAATAGAGAGTATTGGCCCTTCTTATTTATTATTTTAAATACATGAGAGGATTAACTATGCCATAAGTACCCCTTTTACTAAATTTTATCTCTTAAATCCTCCATTTAGCCCTTTAACTAGCATGAAACTCAAAACTAACTTCCAAAGGTGACTACCTATAAGTTGAGGGTGGAATTGACCCTTTTGACCTCATAAGTGGAGATTTTTGATATATTTTCTTTGTTTTATCTATTTATTCATGTTATTTTAGGTTCTTAACATCATATTCAATCCTTTCATATTCTCACTTGGTCTTGTGGAGGCACTTGACTCTCCAATTGTCTTCATCCCACTTGCAGTTGTGTGTGTTCCTGACACATTGAAGGTTGGTTGTAGGTTGTATTTTGAATTTATGAGTCATGTTATTTCCTTTAAATGACCTCTCATATCCAAAAAACACTCATTTCCCCTATATAATACATCCTTATCTCCTAAGATTTCATTACCCTGATCAAAGGGTGACCTTCTTTGCCAATTATAACTTTTCTACACTCCTCCATGCACCTGGGATGTACTTTCATCTGAGATGAGATGTACCATCTAGACTATAAATATTTTAAATGCACACGTAACCTCATTTTTGGTAGATAACATTTTTTAAGTACCATTCAAGTCACCACTCCCTTCTTAATGTCTTTTATTCACTTCTTTATTGCTATAGGCTTAGTACAACATTTGTATAAAATGATGATTTGTACAAGATAGTTGAGGGTTGTAATCTAAGGAAATCCATGTGTGTGTGTTGTGTGAATCCTTCCAAACATCCAAACATACTCCACTTGTTACCTGAATATATCTATACATGCCTCACAAAGACTAATCCACATTACCAATTTATCCTCCTTATAGGCCACATGTAGGTGTATTGATTCCATTTGAGCTTTGAACTTGCTATGGCTTCTAATGTGAAATTACCTTCTACATGCCACCTTGACAATGCACCTATATTCATTGGATATCCTTCTTAAACTTGATCAATAGAACACATCACCCTTTTGTAATGAAACATAAGCTTTTGAAGGCAATTAGGACCTCCAAATGAATCAATTCACAATGTTTTGAATGAGGTGAAATCCTACTTCAGAGAAACTAAATTTACTTTGACCCAAAATGGAAACATAACCTTTCATGTTTATATTGTATTAAACTTACATGCGAAATGGTGATCCTTCTTCTCAAACCATTGAGAGACTCTTGATAAGGCTATGGTGAGTAAATGCCTTGACCATTTGGCTCTACTATGGCTAAGTGTTTCATTGCCTCATATCTCCTATTACAGTACCATGGAAACCAAAACATGGGGAAAAGAACATTGCTTTTAAAAAAAAAGATCTCCATGTATTTTGCTATACCAATATGGTTTTCACATTTATGTCAACACTTCATGAGCTCTTTTAGGATATGAAACATCAACACAAAGGTGTATGAGCTCTTAAAACCATGGAAACATCACCTTCATCCACAGAACTAGAAAACACTCCTTTAAAGATCCAAAGGGAAACATGGAAGTGTCGTAGTGCTCCATACATGCTAATTTTTTGAGTGGTAAGGTTGGATATTATGAGGAAGATATTTTGACCCTCATGAAGTGATTCCACTGATCAGACCATATGAACCACCTCAACAGAAGAGGAAACATACATGGTATGGGGAATGATAAGAAAAATGGAGTGGCTAACTTCTAAGAGATGGTTCATAAATCTCATCTCACCAATCTCTAAACTCCTACTATGAAAATTAAGGTCAACTCATTTAGTATCCACCCCAAAAGCACTCAACCTGAAACTCTTCTAGCTGACCATACCAAGTACAAACCTGTGAATGTCAGAATGATTTTGAAGAAAGTGATAGAGATATGGAAAGGTTTTGAGCCATTTATGGTGCTTCTAAAGATGGAGAAACACAAGGTTGGATCAGAGAAGCTGAAGGGTCACATTGCAACCTTCCCATATGTGCCACTTTTCCTTTCAGGATGTACAAGTGCCTAAAACCTCTTATTTCTTCAAGAAAACTGCTACTTTTCTAAATATCTTGCCAATTTGTTAGTTGAAATAGTTACTAGAAGTTAGAATTGACACATATGTAGTGACATCATTTTTTGAAGCTTGCATAATTCCTAAGAAATCTATACAAGGCATTAAATGCACTATTTTGGCTATTGAAAAGACATTAGAGAGACTTGAAATGAATTGTGGGGCAAAATTGACCATGGTTAGACTATTATAAGCATGAATTAACACTAAATGACTTATGACAGACCCTCTAATAGAAATTTGTTCTATATAGGCTGACCCAAACTAACTATATAGTCAATCTGGTCAACAGGTTGATCCATTGGTAAACATAACAAAGTAAAATTTAACAAAGTCAAAGATTGGAGTGATGCAATAGGTAAGAAAGCAAGTGAAAACAACTCTAAGGCAGTGAATTCCATCTTATGTGGTCTTTTAGAGGCAAATTTTCTAAAGGTCATGCATTGTCATACAACCAAATAAATTAAAAGCTGCAAACCATCTATGAAAGAGATATCAAAGTCAAGTTGGAAAAATTATAGACCCACTAAAGGTAGTTTGAAATTCTGAGGATGAAGGAGAATGAAAAGATTGCATCTTAACTATTAAGAGTAGATGAATTGGTAAATGTCATCAAAGGTCTAGGAGAGAAGATGGAAGAATCAATAGTAGTAAAAAAGGTACTAAGATCCTTGACATCTAAGTTTGATTCAAAAGTCTCTGCTATGGAGGAGATCAAATATCTCAACATACTATAGATGTATGAGATTCATGGCATCCTGACTGCCTATGAAATGAGAACAAGTGTTAGAAGACCTTCCAATAAGGAAGCTACATTCAAAGTTGAGAAAAAATCATAAGGTAAAAAGGTCAAGGATGATGTTGATATAGATATTGATGATGACAAGATAAAATCCATGTTTGTCAAAAACCTAAGGAAATGATCAAGTAAGTATAAGGGCAAGTTACTCGCTGAATAGATAAGTTACAAAATTATGATATGCATTGCATGATGTTACCATTATTTTTATATGTTTTAATTTAGAAGTGAATTTTGGGAGATGAAAAAACATTTTGATTTTAAAAAGGAAAAAATGATATTATTATTCTAAGGTTAATTGGTTTATTATTTTCATTATTTACATTTTTTAGTAATGAAATATTAGTAATAAATATAAACATTTCAAGAGAATGTGAAATACATAATTAAATATAATTTAAAAAGAATCAATATTTATAAATTAATATAGATATATTAAATACATTTATCTAAAAGATATCAAGAGATATTAATATGGAGGTATTTATATTAAGCTTATGACATATGTTAGATAGACGTCTCAAAATTGATATCTCTTGGCATCTTTTAGATAGATATATTTAAGATATCTATGTTAGTAGCATCCACAAATATAGCATGCACATTTCACACTAAATATTAATTAATACAACATTTCATATTTATCTAGATAAGAAATATATATCATCTTAAATAACAATTAATGAAATATTTTATATTTATCCAAATAGATAATATACATCATATTAAATGATAATTAGAGAAAATAATTTCATATATATTTAAATGTGAAAATTATTAAGATACGTGATGAAAAAATATTAAATATGTATCATTATTGTAGTTCCAAGGATTTGAGTCTCTCTTCCTTAGATTTTTGTTTGAAAAGTTGTTTCCCTATTTTCAAATTTTCATATCGATCATATGAAAATGTAGCCAAAATTATGAGACCTTCAAAATATTTTACATGTAAGATCACCACAAAATTTAACCTCATTCTTTTTTTATGCCCTATATCATTTGTTACTTTATAAAGAGTCAACCCTTGTGTTTTCATCAATCTAAACATCTATATATAACTTGTCATATTATATTTTATATTTTAGTGACATATAGACCCTCTCTCTATTAAATATAAAGCTATAAATTTTTCCACATTGATCTCTTCTCTGAACAATAATGATCAACAAATCTTTTATTTGATGTGGTGAAACCTTAGATATTTATTTAACTTATTATGGAAAATTGATTGTATGTCTTTCATATTTATATTGACTTCTAATTATGTGTTTGGCTTGAAGGATTGGATTGGCTCATGCTATAAACATCTCTTATACTTTAGTTAAGCATGCAAGTTGTGGTGGATGTGGACCAGGATCCATATTGTTTGATGTTGAAAATTGATGACCATTTTTCTCTTGTCAACATTTGTGAAAAATTAGACCTTTATGTGTTCGTAAGATATTTATGCTATGGTAATTTTATTGATAAACATAAAACATACTTGGCAAATCCAAATTTTTTAGACAATAGCAAAAGATCATTTGTAACATCTTTAAATTTACCTCAATATTTTCACTGCTATCATCTATATTTTATATATTATTTTCAACATCGTCATCCATGGCATTTATTTCTCTATTATTTGGTGTGTCTAACACACATTCTATGGTCATGGAATTCAATTCTTTATTGTTAGCATCAACATTAGCACCTGTTTGATCATGTATTTAAAGTGATTCACAATTATGTTCTTGTAGTTGGTTTCTTTCTTCCTCTGTAAATTGATTCAAATGCATTTATTTTTGCATTCTTCTTCTTCTTCTTCATCTCTTTGGATAATCTTGAGATGTTTGTGCATGATATGCTATCATTTCTTAGACATTTTTATCTCAATTCTACTTTTAGCATTTTTACCCTATATTTATCATGTTTTTCTATTTCATTCTCATTATATTGTTATCTTTGTTCTTCTATCATTTGTTTACACTTTTTTCTTTGATATTATAAAGCATATTATCTTCGTCGCTCTTAGATTTTAAAATTCAATCACAAAAAAACATACATATCAAATATAAACATCAAACATTCAAACATTTTTAAAAAATTATAATAATTTAAAGTTAATAAAAAGTAATGAAATATTAAATACCAACTTCAAAAATAATAAATATTGACTTAATAAAAATAAAATAATAACTAAATACTAAGTTAACTAATTAAATATGTCTTACTAACTACATTTTAAAAATAAAATCCCTCTCATAATATATATATATATATATATATATATATAAAATCAATGTATTAACACCTTACGTACATACATTAATCGCTACATATATTTTAAATACCTTTTTTAACATAATTAAATATAGGGTTTCAAGTACAATATATGTGACAAATACAATCACCAAATATGTGACTAAGAAGAAAAAGTTTGTGTTCTACAAGCTATAATAAATTTGTGTCAAATTTGACATTAGATAAGACTACAAATTAGTGTCTTACATGATAAATTGTAAACTTCTCAATTACTTATACACCCAATAAATGGAATATAATAATGTGAAATTAAAATTTCAAAATTTCCACACATATGGAGTTGGATATGTTAATCAGATAGTTCCCTAAAGCCTTTTTAGAAATACAAATAAAAAGAGCAATATAAGTGAACTGCGAGTTGAAAATCAGACTAACATCCATTTTATGAACAAATGAATGGCTTTGGATTCTCATGTTACTGTCAAATATTTATTCCAACATGAAGATAGAGGCAAAGATAGAGATATGTCTCTTACAAAGTAAGAGGCAATGCTAAACATTGAATCTCTTGAAAAATAAAATCTTGGCACTGTATGTCTGAAATAGCTGGAGATATGTATATCATAAAATCTATAGAGGAATTAATAGTGAAGAGGGAAAATTCGTTATAATTACAATTAAAGATGTTGTAAAAAACTTTTCAAAAAATAAGATTTTAAACTACGACTTGATTTATTTTATTGGTGAAGCCGACACTGAATACCAACATGGCGACATTTACAGTAGTCCCGTTAAGAGCCACACTGATGAAGAAAGTGCAACCCCTTGTCACCATCAAAAATTTCTACCCAATATCCCTAGTTATAGATGAGGCTGAAAGCAAAGACACTAATCCCACTATGTAAAGTGATGAAGTGAATAAAGTAATAGTCTAGTTGTCTGATTTGTAGTAATAATTCAAATTTGTCCCAATTTCCTTTCTAAATACTCTGGGAAAGAATTTATTCAAAAAAATATGGCATCGACGTTGAACGAGCAACGTCAGGATCCCACTTCTAGCCGAACTTATTTAAGACATAATTTGTTTAGTGGAGGCCGACAAGGAGATCGAAGAGATGTGTCTCTTTCTTCTCACTTATATATATATATATATTTCTCATTGTTCAAGATATTCAATTAGAAGTATAATTCATATGTCAGAGCAAACTTCTAAAGAGTAAATCAAATTTATTTTGTTGTGTTCATTATTCATTATGTTGCATTTTTGATTGTTTCAATTCTGATCATAAAACTAACATGGTATTAGAGTGGGTTTGAAGAAGATCATGATCATATTTGTCATTGTAGCAATACTCTATTGATCTATATATCTCTTGTCTATCCCTGTTTTAGTCAAGATGGTGAACATTCTTAAAATTGAGGATAGAGTCAAAGGAGCATCCAACTTCACATCATGGAGGTTTAGAATCATGCTCACCTTGGAAGAAAATGACTTGGCCAAGTTTGTGGAAACCAAAGTTCCCAAACCATCGGAGGAAGACGAGAAGTTGCAGTTGAAAGAAAAAGACATCAAGGTGAAGATGATATTGGTTTTGGCAAATCCTACGTTTAGAAAAATTTGTATCAAAATTAAAAGTGGATGCAGTGACAAATGTGTAAAATTAACTCGACATGGCAGACTTTTGATCAGTCTACAGAAATAATAATACCGATGTTTATCTCGTGCTCATCAATCAAAGTAAATTGTTGAGATGCTGCCCCAACCTCCTGTATTGAGTATACATTCAAGCCTAGTGAAAAGAGGCAGCCATTAATGTTTCTATCTAGTTAATAACTAAGCATGGGTAGATCTCCATGCTGCTCTAAAATTTCTATCCTCAATCACAGTGCTTGGATTGTGCAAGAGGATTTGGTTTTGAGCAAATATATCACAGTTCATGGCGAGGGTGGATGGAGCTCTCTCTCCAAAAATACTAGTAAATAGGTGGTCACTGATTGCTGGATGACTGCCAAATCGAACAGACAAAGATATCAATAATTACTAGAACACTCGCCTCAGCAAGAAGACCTTGCTAGAGAAAGATCCTCTTTCCAAACAATGCACAGAATCAAAACCTAATCTTCCTGCAAGTGATCGTGTGTTTAAATATACCATGCTTAAATTAAAAGCAGTGAGAGTGGCGAAGGGCCGCAACAAATATTTGGCTTGTGGTAATTCAAATCCTCATGTCTTCAAGCCCAGTGATGTGAATAGCTCCGAATTGGCCCCAGATTTATTCGTGGAGGAATTGATGATAAAGCATGATTCTGACTTCAAAATATGGAATGATATCACTGAATTGGGATCTTCATCTATTTAAATTAATGGGCATTACTATCTCCCTTGTGTTCTAGATCCGACAACGGAGGGGAGTACACTTTTGAAGAATTTCATAACTTTTGCATTGAAGTAGGGATTAAGAGGGAGTTATGTGTCCCTTACAATCCTCAACAGAATGGTGTTGCAAAAAGGAAGAACAGATCTATTGTAGAAGTCGTCAAAGCTATGATAACGAGTTCTTCTCTGTGAGAGAAGTTCGAGGTGAAATCCCTTAATAATGAGTTCTTCTCTATGAGATAAGTTCGAGGTGAAATCCCTTGATAACAAGTTCTTCTCTATGAGAGAAGTTTGAGGTGAAATCCCTTGATAATGAGTTCTTCTCTGTGAGAGAAGTTTGAGGTGAAATCCCTTGATAACAAGTTCTTCTCTGTGAGAGAAGTTCAAGGTGAAATCCCTTTATTCCACCCTCTAGGAGAACCATGGTGGATGTCATGTAAAGTGATGAACACTTGTACATACTATGCATTATTGTAGCCATTGTGGTTGACATCACAATGAGGTGATATGTCTTATGCAGCTGGAAGTATCCTCCCTCACTGAGAGGGAGTGTTGATGTTGAACGAGCAGCGTCGGGCTCCCACTTCCAGCCCATCTTATTTAAGACATAATTTGTTTAGTGGAGGCCAATAGGGAGATTGAAGAGATGCGTCTCTTTCCTCTCACTTGTATATACATAGTGATTTCTCATTGTTTAAGATATTCAATTGGAAGTATAATTCATAAGTCAGAGCAGACTTCTAAAGAGTAAATCAGATTTATCTTGTTGTGTTCATTATTCATTATGTTGCATTTCTGATTGTTTCAATTTTGATCATAAAACTAACAGTAACTACCCTGTAGTTATAATCACATTAATTATGTGAAATAAAAAACACGTGGAAAATACAAATAAAAAGAGATATGTATCTGTAGCTACTACCTGAAATTTCAATGTCATAGCCGAAGATTAGTCCTCTAGTGGCAGCAACAATCCATATTTTGAAAACAAAAAGTCATCCCAAAACAATAAGAAGAGAAGACACACAGAAATTTTGGGAGAAACACTGGCGGACATGAGAGAAATGCCACATGCTTTTGAAATACCCATCTGAGTTTCTCATGGCAGCAGTCTACAGGTGTCATCGTGGAATCATTGCCTCTGATAGCATGAATTTGACATCTATTTCTCAGTCTGCGTATCATTGGCTTTATCCAAAATTCAAATGAATTAAACTGATAGAAAATACGCTAGTTAATACAACGACCATAGCAACACTCTAATCCCTAAAAAAATAAATTAAACAAAAGCACTTTTCACTGTATGCAGTTTACAACCACAATTCATTGTTTACTGTTAACTAGGAAAATATTTAAAACTTTAGAAACCATTTGATTTCATTGCAGGAACGGATTATTATCATGAGGCCTTCACAATGGTTTCAGACAGGTACTAATAATAACTCGCTCGCACTATTTTGCCTCTCTAAGTAGCTCCCATTTTATAGAGACATCTAGTACTTAGATTTTCATTCTTATTAATATGAATTTTAGATATTCATCAACCTTTCTGATCTCTTATATTACGTTTGGAAATTCATATTGATGTACTATGATACTTAACATATATTTATTAAAATATGATACATTGGCTAGTTTAATACTATCTTAACATTCAAGTGACTATTGATAGTATCGTGCCACATATAATCTTACTCGTGCAGATCTGAGTATCCTTAACAAACTATACGCATTTTATATGATTCCATAAAACATTAGTTAAGTCATATATATATATATATATATATATATATATATATATATATTTCCTTTTATATAGATTTGAAAATTGTTAACAAACCATACACGTGTTTATATGGTCCCATAAAATATTAATTAAATCAACGTAATTAATATACATATCTTAATTATTGGGGTGCATGTTTAAAATGATTATACAGATAATATTTATTTATTTATTTATTTATTTTAGTTTTAGTTTAATATGATTTTAGTGTGAATTAAATAGTTAGAAATAAATCCCCTTGTTTCTAAAATATTTTAGAAACAAAGGGATTTATTTCTAACTATTTAATTCACACTAAAATCATATTAAACTAAAACTAAAATAAATAAATAAATAAATATTATCTCTATAATCATTTTATCTCTATAATCATAATAAATAAATATTATCTCTATAATCATTTTAAACATGCACCCCAATAATTAAGATATGTTTATTTATTTAAGTTTTAGTTTAATATGATTTTAGTGTGAATTAAATAGTTAGAAATAAATCCCCTTGTTTCTAAAATATATATTTTAGAAATAAGGGGATTATTTCTAACTATTTAATTCACACTAAAATCATATTAAACTAAAACTTAAATAAATATTATCTCTATAATCATTTTAAACATGCACCCTAATAATTAAGATATGTATATTAATTACGTTAATTTAATTAATATTTTATGGGACCATTATATATATATATATATATATATATATATATATATATATATATATTTATATATAATATTTTTAATCATTTCATATTAGATTTATTTAATATTGATAAAGATTAATTTAAAAAAAAAAATAACATTTCAGTAATATGTCATTATTTATATGAAAATCTTTATAATTATCAAAATCATATATTTCACAAGGATTAGCAAGTAGATGTACAATATTCTAGTCACTAACTATATACAAGACCAAAAGAACATTGGTCACAATTTACTAGTTAGGTACTTCAATTTATTTATTATTATGTATATTTGGGTGATATACATGGTGGAAGAAGGATTTATTTAAACAACCCTTCAAATTCAAAAAAAAATTTGCAACCTTGAGAATTATGAGGCCTACGACCTAGACTCATAAATTCAATAAAAACACTAAAGATGTGATATGATGTGTGGATTAAGGCATGAAATCAAGCCAAGGAGTTATTGAATATGACTAACTCTATTAATGAATTAAAGGCATTATGATAGAACTAAAGAACTGGAACACATACAAATTAGATGATTTGTCCCCCTGACAAATTTTCATGCCAACAATTTTTAGTGCCCACTGTGGGGCACATTTTTTCAACTTTCATGCTGACCATATTGTCTTTTTGGTTGACATGACTCTACCAACATCTCAAGGACCACATCACTAGCCTGACCTAGTTTGGAAACAATCAACCCAAAATGATATTGTGTCAAATATTTAAAAAAAAAATGGGACTCTGATAGTGTTTATGTATTGCAACTCTAAATTATGATAACAACTTCGAATCAAGAAATTTATCATGAAGACATAATATAAAGGATTAAAGAATTTAAAAGAGAACACATAAACTATCAGGGTACTCATAACTAGTGAATTATCACTTGACCATCTCAAGCTCTCACAATCTTGATCATCAACTTGGTTTGACTTGGGATGAAGCTTTAGAATAAGATTTAGCGTCAAGTCTTTGATTATTTTCCTTTACCAGTAGAAAAAGTATTGCTCAGTTTGATTCCATTAGAGCATAATTGGATGTAGAAGAAACACGTACTACCATTTCCCAGAGGAATTTTGAAATAAATTTGAGAATTTAAGCTAAGAGATAAACTATGAAAATTTATCATATAGTCATAAGAAATAAATGAATAAGAGAAGATTCATCACATGATAATTCAAGGATAACAAGCTCTAATGCATTAACTTAATCTCGAATGGATAACTCAGACTCAAGAATATATTTCATCATATTTGACAATGTTTTCTTGGGATAATAGGACCAACTCAACACATTTTCATAGAGATGTTGTAATCCTAGAAGAAGAAGAAGACCGAGTTGTTTTAGTATAGAGAGTAGAATTAATAGTTATTTGAAGATTACAACAAATAAGGCTAGCTTAGAGAGATCTTCAACTTCAACCTACACCTCAATGCCAGTAACTTTCTTCCAAATTAGAAAAAAGGAGAATCCCTAGAGCTAGTAAGTCAAAAGGTGAGGTTTACCTTTTTTATTAGTTAAAATAACATTCTAGTTTTAATTTGAGCCCTGAACATCAAAGAAAACTTAAAATAGCAACTAGACTTTCCCGAACCCCTTAAAAAAAAACCTAAAGGAGGAACTTTAACACGTCAAATTCTTGTCCTATCAAGAACCGTTATTCCCTTACAAACAGTCTTTCAAACTATGACATTACCATGGGGAAATGTGATTGTTACATTCGTTGTAGGATAATTCTATAATCTTCCAAAAGGGTCAAGAAATAACAATCCAAAGTTATATGGATATGGAAAAAACATCCATACGAACAACATACAACCTTCAATGTTGGATGTGGCATTTTGGGCATTGAGCATGAAGATGTAACCATGAAATTATTTGTTGAGATGTTTCATTATGGAGATATAGATTGGTTTTACCACCTCACTCTAGGATCTGTTACTAATTGGAATACTATGAAGATTAAATTTTAAAACATATTTAAAGCAATCCAAGATGCCCATGTATTGCTCACTCATTTCACATAAATGAAAAAGGAGGTCTATGAGTCTATGAGAAATTTTGTTTCCAAATTCAATAAGTTGCTAAATAAAATACCATCTACCTCACAACCAACAAATTAAAATAAGAAATGTTTTTTATTAACTCTCAGATGGTTGAGGTAAGTTATCAATTGAGTAGATCTAGAGTAGTAAATTTGAAATAGTTCAAGAATTGGTTATTGATGCCAAAGATTACATGATAATGTTTGGAAAACTAAAAAAAGAACCATTAACGAATAAAGATCAAATTTTTGGATAGTCTTCAACAGAGTAATTTTTATCAAAGATGGCTAATGATATAACAACCTTAAAAAAGGAAATACCTCAAAAGACCATTATTGCTCCTTACTAAGACATTCCAAGGAGAAATTACATTATTTTTTAAAGATATCTCCCTATATTGCAAGATCCTTAACCAAAACTTGCACTTGAGGCTCCTTCTCAACAAAACACTAATACACATGTGAATGTAGTCCTAAAAATTGAAGAAATATTTGGATATGAAGAAGTTGAAGAAGAAAATGAATAAGAAAATATAGACATTCAAGAATGTGAAATTGAAGAACCTAGTGGTTAATCATAAACATGTTTTTAGAATAAAATTTAGATGAAGATGATTATGAATAAAATGTTGGGGATATGAATAGTCAATCCTTCACAATTTTCACTAGAGCTCAGAATCAAAAAAAGTAGTCTAGTGATTAACATGAGGAAACTCCAAAGGTTATTCTCCCATGAAAAACTACCCCTATAGTGAAAATAAAATGAAATAAACCACTTATAGGTATTCCATATAATTCCAATGCTTCTCAACCTATTAAAACACCTTCTATCTATATGCCTGCTTTTGACATAATTAATCATGTTTAACAAAACTAAAATCTAGATGTCACAAGCTGAGTAATTGAGAGTGTATCAAATTTAGTTTGATAGGTTAGTCAATTTCATGAAAGGATAAAATCCCAATGAATGCATCCACTTACAATTCTAATAAATTTTACCCATTCTATATTTCCTTAGTCTTCAAGCGATGCAAATTTAACAATTATATCATTGACACAAGAGCCTTAGACAATGTCATGCCTAAAAAAGTGACTCATGCTCTTGGCCTAAGCTGTACTAAAACCTTTATATGTTGTTATTACATAGAGGTGAAACACGTTCTACTCATTGGATAGATTAAATGTGCACAAGTGGCTTTGGCATATTTTCCCCAAAAATAATTTAAAATCAATATCTTGTTTGCAGATATTTTGATAGTTATGAAATTCATTTGGGTAAAAGTTATTGTAAAAAATTGGGAGACAAAATCCAATTAGATTTATCCAATTCTATGATACCAGTCAAAGGGTTCAAATAACATCTAGATCCTGAATTGAAAATAAAGTATAAAGTGCAAAAATTTGATGATCCCAAGGCATATATTTTCTATGAAGATGTAAGAATTGGTAATTATCTTTTGATTAAAGAGAAAGATATAGACTTATGATAAATCATGCAATCAAATTTGAATGATGTTTAGATGATGGAGTTTCATTATAGTTGTTCATAAATAGGTTTAGGTGAATGAGTGATCTTGATATCTCCATCTAAGAATTTTTTTATTTCTCCTACAAGTTGTAGTTTCACTGTACTAGTAATAAAACCAAATATGATGCACTTTGGCAAGGGTTTTAGGTAGTAAAAGATATGGGAATCAACACTTTGAAAGTCTTGGGTGATGATAAAATTATTATAAATAGGTCAAAGGTTAGTACAAGGTGAATAATGATCTTCTAAGACATTATAGGAATAAATTATGGGATTGTATTAAAGTCTTTGATGCTTTCTCTATAAATATGATTCCTCATGAACACAAATCTAACATTGATGCTTTAGTAATATAAATTTCTTTGATGATTCCTCACATAGATATTGTTATAGATAAATATACAATTAAATTAATTTATAGGCCAAGTATCCTAATTAATGCAAATAATTGACAAGTTTTCAATGAAGATAAGAAAAATATTTGATTCCTTGAAAAATAAAATATCTTTAAAAATTTGTATATTAAGGGTAGTGATTCTTCATACAGGGAATCTTCAGCTCATATGTCAAAAGAGGGAATCACCAATGAACATGATGAATAAGGTGTTATCAATTTGAAAGGGAAAAAATTTCCTAAAGTCTTGGTACTCTTTGAAGAATTATTTGATAAACATGATGTATTTTTAAAGAGTAAAATGCAAAAAGAAAGTCTTGATTTTTCTAACTATGAAAAAGTAATGATTGGCTCAGAGGAACATCTTAGGTTTATCAATATTGGAAAATGTTTCTCATATAAAAAAATAATTTTTTTGTTATCCTTATCTATAAGTATATTGATATATTCACATACTTGTACACAAAACTTATGTCTTTCTATCCTAAAGAGATGCAAGATATGGTTCCTCTAAATCCTATTGCAAAACCTTTTAGACAAAAACTAAGGTAATAAAATCCTAAAATTGCAAGAATGATTGTTGCTAAAGTGTAAAATATTATTGATACTTTCATTATCTTTCATAGCTACCATTAAACTTTAGTAGATAACATAGGACCAATCCATAATAAGAATGGTCAGATCATAATTTGTGTCGATTTTAGGAACCTCAATCAAGCATCCCTCAAAGATAATTACCTATTTCCAATCATGGATAAAGTTATCTAGGTAATAATTGGTTCTAAGATGATTTTTATTCTTGATGTTTTTTCAAGGTACATGTAGATCGAGGTTAATAGGGAAGACCAATAAAAAATAGCTTTCACAACACATTGGGGCACTTTTGCATACAGGTAGATGCCATTCAAATTGATCAATGCAAGAGCCACTTTTTAGAGGGAAATGTATCTAGAATTTAAATAATTTAAGAATGAAATAATTTTGGTATATCTCAATGACCTAAAAATATTCTCAAAAAATCAATGTCACCATGAATATTTAGAGAGAGTTTTTAAAAAGTGTCATTTATATGAAATTTCTCTTAATCCTAAGAAATATGTATTTTGAGTGACTAAAGCTAAAATCCTAGGCCATATTGTTTCAAAATAAGAATAAGGATATATCCAAAAAGGGTTTAGAATATTCATAAACTTTCCCTACCTATAAGTAATCCAGTAGTACATTCCATGGGAAAGTGAACTTTTTAAGGAGATTTGTTCTTGATTTTCCTAAGCTCACTAGACATATTATAGACATGATGAAAGGAACAAATTATTTCAACTGTAAAAATTAAGGTAAAGAGTCATTTTAAAATGTAAAGGTTGTTATTGCTAATTTACTAGCATTGGCTTGTCTTAATTTTAAGAAAGACTTCATTATTTATTACTACGCTTTAGATCATACACCCTTAAAAATATTGATTTAGAAAAATAGTGAAGGTATCGAGTCCTTAATTTCCTTTATGATTTGTGATCTCAAGGATTATGAGTGGAAATATTCTCTTTAATGAAAACATGCCTATGTTGTATTAAAAAAAATCAAACAAATTAGGTATTGCATATTTCATTCACATTCTATTGTAATGGTGCGAAGTCAATCTCAAATCTATTTTTAGCTAATAAGAACCCAATTCTAAACAAAGGAATTATATAACTAAATTTAAAGAGTATGATTTATAAATAAAACATACAAAATTAGTTAAAGGAAAAGGACTATGTAAACTCATGGAAGAATAGGAAAATATTAAATCAAGTTTTTTAATAGTTTGAGCTAAGCAAGATGACCATAAACTTCCTCTAGTAATGTTTGTTGATTCTACTAGTGAAATGTTTTCTCACATTTCCTTCTACATGACATATGGATAATGTCATTCACACTTGAATGCTAAAAAATGTAGAATGGTCAAGATACAAGCCAATAAATATGTCATGTGTGATGGCACTCTTTTTAAGAAAAACATTGATGGCTTTTTCTTAAGGTGTGTTGATAAAGAATAAGAAAAAAAACTATTTCAAGTTTTTCATGATCAAGTTTGTGGAAGGCACTTTTCTTCTAGGGTAATATTATATAAAATAATAAAATATCATTACTATTGGCCAAATATTTTCAAATATTTATATGAATGGGTAAGAATGTGTAAGGCAAATCATTAATTTATAGGTAAACCTAGATTGGCAACACTTCCTCTTCAACCAATAATAATTGAAGATAATTTTCATCAATGGGGACTATATTTCATGATAACATTGAATAATCATTTGAGTTTAGGTCACACTCACATTCTCATAGAAACATATTACTTCACTAAGTGGGTAGAAGCAATCCTTGTTAAGTAGACAACTTCAAAAGTCATTTGTAATTGCATCAAGAATCCCATAGAATATTATAGATAATGCCTCTAAATTTTATTCTTCATAAATGATTGAATTTTATTATTTGTATAGGATCTCATTATCTCATTCATCAAACTATCATCCACAAGGTAATGGTTAGCCTAAGTTAAGTAACAATAACATGTTCATAATCATGCATAAAGTAGTTTATTAGAATAAAAAAAATTGGCATAAAAAGAAATATGATAACATTTAATAAGATCATATAACACATAAAAAGGCTATTGGAATGTCTCCATTCTAGTTAATATATAAAATATATTTTTTAATTCTCATAACTCTTGACCTACCTTTAATTCTTATAACTCTTGACCTACCCTACAGTTGTCTAGAGTTGTTGAGAATCCAAAATTTGAAAGCCCACTAGATAAAATAACTTTTTGCATATAGAAATTGGAAGAAAAAAGAACACAAGTGGTTGATAGAATCACAAAACATCAAGCTCAAGTTAAATTTATATTTTAAAATAAATTAAAGAACATATAATTCTAAGTAGGGGAGCCAGTCCTACTCTAGGATAGTCACAGATAACCAAAAGGAAGTCAAGATAAATTTGACTCACTTTCAATGGGGCAATTTAAGATAATGACCTTTTATAGTAACAACAATTTCTTTCTAGCATATTTCAATGAAACTCATCTACCTTTTCCCTTCAATAGGCAATATCTCAAACACTATTTTTAGTGATAAGTAGGTAGTCCTTTTTTGTATATATGTAAATACAATCTTGGTTGTGTTTTTTTTTTGGTCATTCCTCTTGGATTATGTCATTTTGTACTTTTATTTTCAATTTTGTCCATATTTTTTATTTCATCCTATTTTTAATTTCTATCTTGAATAATCCTTTCCATTTTACCTAATCGAGCTGGTCAATAACTCTATAGCCTAACAAGTTTTTACTACGTGTATATTCCTATCCACACTTGAGATTTTGTCATTTCAAATGATGGTTCATCTTGAATTAAATCATTATACAAATGATAGTTTTGCATAAATGAGAATGTCATGGTCACTTATCCTGATCAATTCCCAAGTTTGTAATCAAAATTCAATCATAAGAATTTAAGAGACATTTCTGTCTTTTCATTTTAGTTTGTGTGAAAACACATAATGAAAATGTCCTCACATACACTATCATTTTGGATGCGTTATAACACCTATTAGGATAAGTACTTGATCTTCACATACAATATATTTTGACATGTGATATTACTTATTAGACTAAGTACTTGACCCTCACATACATTGTCTTTTGACATGTGATAATATTTTGATGGCTTAAGGATCCATCATTTTATTGAAGATTAGTGATTTCTTAGTTGATCAAAGTTGTTGAATTAAAGACTTCATTACCCAATGAATAAAATTCCAGCCTATGAAACCAAATAATCTAAGTTATTTTAGTCTTCACAATTATAAATCCTAGTTAGAGCTAACTATTGTCACAGTTTTAGAAAAAATACAACATTTATGAAAAATATGTTTTAAGTCACTAATTTTAAAGTTCAAGTTAAAAATTTTGAATGTTAAAAATATGAAAATTAATCAATTATTTATATTAATTTATTAATCAATGAAATATTGAATTTTAGATCAAAATTTTATTTTTCCTGAATAATTCAATAACACTTCTGAGCTCCCATGTAAAATGTTGTTGGTTTTTCCCATAAATTGCAAAAATAAATCGCTCTTTTATAAGTTGTGAAAATGTTTTTTGATTTTCTCCAAGTTCGGATAAATAACATGACATTTTTCTAAGTCATGTAATTTTCAAAATCACTATTTCACTTAGTGCAATTTTAATTTTTAATTTTTCACGTCGTGCAATTTGTAATTTTATTTTTCCACTTTGTGCAAATTGAAAATTCAAATTTCCATTTCGTGTAATGTGCATAATCAAATTTCCACTTGTTGTAATATGAAAATTAAATTTTCTACTTGATGTAATTTTCAAATTCATTTTGCATTTTCCCTTCCCATGTAAATTAAATTTTTCTTTTTTGTGTTACTGCAATACCCAGATCATGCAAATTGAAATTGTACTACCCAGATCATGCAAATTGAAATTAAACTTCCCTAAATCATATAAATACAAACCTTCATCTTGTAATTTCCTTTTACCATTATGTTCCAATTATCATTTTAAATTTAATACTCCTTCAACTTGTATGCAATCACCTTTACTTATTTCAAAGATTGTGCACTTTCTCTTATTTTCTTGAGTTATGTTAAATCAAAATATTCTTCCCTTATAAAAATCTTCTTAAACTTGTATACCTAAGCTCTGGTAAATTTTTAAGAAAGTGTAATTATATAAAAACTCCAATTGATTTTATTTTGCATTTTTTACTGCTCAAGCCTAGGATTATATAATCAAGAGGTGAACTAGAGAATGTTGATTTATGAGAGAGAAAGACTATTTTAATTGTTTTCATTTACCAAAGTGAAACAGACCTAGACATACGCCCCTTTTAGAGAGAGAAAAATTATGAAAGGTCAAAGTAGGTAAAAAAAATCAATTTCTTTTTTTTTATTTACTCAAAGTAGTTAGACAACCCACGTGGGAAGGTGAAAGTGCAGGTTTTTACCAAAATTTTGCTTGTTTATCTATTTGTTCTCCATATGTCATCTGTAAGACTTGTATTAAAGAGAAAAGAGTGGAAATAAAATATTTTTTGATTATTTTTACAACACAAGAGGAACCGTACAGTCACTGTATGCCTAAGAGAAAAGGAAAGTTTTATAAAAAAAAATCTTGTTTTTTTTCTATTTTTGACCTGCACTAGGCCGTACAACCTATGGTAGAAGGGGAATAATGGTTTAGGTGATGTAAATGAATAATTTTTATTTATTTTTGGCTAAGAATTAAAATCGTATAGTCACTGTACTTATCAAATAATACAGGCAAATTTTCAAAGAATAATTTGGGGTAAAGCTTTGTATTTTTAGACCTACATAGGATGGTCATATGACCACACTAGAGTTGAAAGAAGAATTTTAAAAAATGAATTTTTTTGATAAAATTTACATTTTTTTATCTACATGGTAATAGCCAAAGCTATATTCTTCTACGGAAGAGAATGAGAGTTGCTAAAATCAAAAACAATATTTTAATGAGGTTTTGAATTATGTAAAGTAAAATTTAAGGGTTTAAATTGTCTTTGACCAAAAAATTAGAAATATGTATTTCTTTAATTGAGCTCAAGGGGTTTAAAATTGTGAAAAAGCAATTGGTAATTAATTTTTTTTATTTTAGGCCTAATCAGGAATAGGTGATAAAATTTTAAATTTGAAAATGAAATTTGCAAAAAGAAAATTGATTCATTTTAATTTTTCAAAAAAGTTTATCAAATAGCAATACAAGGTGAATAACCAGGAAAGATTGAAATCATGAATTTTGGTCAAGTAAAAGTTTAATTTTATATAGGTGGTATTGAAAAATAATAGAATAACTTACATGAATTAACTTGTGAGTACGATCTTCCGGTGCATTTAAATAATTTGTTTTATGTTATTTAATTTTGTCATTTTTGCAAAGAAAGAGTTATTATGCAAACATCTCTCAATTGTTAAATTTTCTTTTAAAATTTAATGTCTTCATCCTCTAATCTAGATAAATTAATTCTGAACAAAGATAAAGAAACCATGAAATGTCAATTTTAGGGTGTGATACTCCTCTCACCATTGGAACATTAACTTAGATAAGTTTTGGGAGAAGATGAACATAGTGTAAAAAAACAACTTTGGTCAAAGCATTTTTGATAGTGGATTGGCACAAGAACAACATTCCCTATTATAGTACAGTATCTTGAGTTGGTCTTAGTCATGAAAAATAAATATAACTCAAAGACAAGGGAAGTGAGAGATTCACAAGGTGAATTAGAGGAGAGTTTCATTCTTGAACACATTGATAATGTTTTTCACCTTCCAGATCATGAATATTTTATACATATGACTCCTAAGTCCTCTCAAAGCTTTTGGGATGATAAGAGTATTACATGTGCTAAGCAAGTCAATAATGGATGGTTGACTAAACCAAACCATTCTTCCACATGACTCTCAAAAATTATTACGAGCTTTGATTTCATGAATTAAATAAATGACATAATAATACTATTACAAAAAATTATGAGAAGCCAAAGAATAAAGAATTTTTAGACATGAATGTATAGATTTATTTGGATCATCCTTAGGAATAAACAATATCTCAATTTGGGATAGTTAATTAGCGATGCAACTAACAAATAACTAATAGAAGTGTTAGGTTGTGGAGCTAAAAACTTCACAGTTATGCAAATAAGGAGGTTGCTAGCCTTAACTAGTAACCGGCATCGGCAGTTCTACCCACATCGGTCAGGCGTGGATCAGGGATCGGCCGGCATCGGTCATGTGTAGACTGACAGAAATTGACGTCGGTCACATGTGTGTGTGCATGTGTTTTCAGAATTAGACTTGTCTAATTTTAGGTGGTCCAAGTGTTTGCATGTGAAGACTAATTTAAGTCTTGAGTCTGTGTGTCTAATTATTGTATGCCTTGGATCCTATTTAAGAGACCCATGGGGAATGTATTGTAATTAAGAAGGAAGTTGCAAGTAAGCAAGGTCAATTAGATCTACAAGGTGCAAGATCGAGGAGATCAGCTGAAGCAAGGGAAGAACAACTCAGTTATTGAGTTGGTTGTAATTGATTGAGAGAGAGAAGTCTTGAGAGAAATACTATACACCCAAGAGGTGTGAGAAGAGTGAGATTTCTTCATTGTATTCCAGAAGAGTTTAATAGAGATTGGTTGTTTCTCATATCTCCTCTTATTTGCTATTTCTGATTTCCAGTTACTTATTTCTTCTGGTTTAATTCCGTGTTTAGTTGCTTATACAAAAGTAATCAATTGTACTAAGTGTAGTATCCTAATAAGTGGTATCAGAGCTTTGGGTTCACTAACATGTTGTATCAGATCAGGTTAGTGGTTGTTGATTACAAGTTCACTCATAGGGGTTTCTGTTTGAGTGGGAGTAAAGTAATGGCAGAAAAAAGTAAGCTAAGAATGGAGAAATTCAATGGCAAGAATTATCAATTATGGAGGATGTAGATAGAGGATTATCTGTATCAGAACGATTTATTTTTATCATTGGGTGGGGTTTCTAGTAAGCCCATAGATATGCAAGATGAAGAATGGAATGTTCTTGATAGAAAGGCTCTTGGATCTAAAAGATTGAGCCTGGCATCTTCTGTGATTTCTAACTTATCACAGGCGAAGACAACGATAGAGTTAATGGATACTCTGAAAAACTTATATGAAAAATCTTTAGCTTCAAATAAGGTATATCTTATGAAGCAATTATTTAGTTTGGAAATGCAGGAAGGTGGATCTGTATATAGTCATCTTAATGATTTCTATGAAATTGTAAATTAGTTGAATTCAGTCAAAATAGTTTTTGATGATGAAGTTAAGGCTCTCTTAATCTTATGCTCTTTACCTGAAAATTGGCACAACTTGGTAATGGCAGTTAGTAATACTGCATCTACTTCACATATCTTGAAAGTTGAAGATGTTAGTGTAATCTTGAATGAAAAAATTCATAGGAAAAGCACATGTGAAACATCAGGTAATGCTTTAAGTATTGAAAGTAGGGGAAGGCAAAGAGAGAAGGGAAAACATGGGAAATCAAGGTCAAAGATGGGAAGGAGATCCAAATCCAGAACTGACAGAATAACTTGCTGGAATTATGGAAAGAAAGGACATGCAAAAAAAGATTGCTGGTTGAAGGATAGCAAAGAAAATCAGCAAGAAGGTAATAAGGAAGTGAATGTTGCAGGTATTGTTACACAGGATGCTCTTATATTTTCTTTGGATAGTCAAGTAGAATCATGGGTTTTAGATTCTAGTGCTTCTTTCCATGCAACCCCGAATAAAGAATTTTTCAATGATTATGTCCATGGAGACTTTGGAAAAGTTTATTTAGGGGATGGTGAGCCTTGTCAAATTGATGGCAAAGGAAAAGTGTAGCTAAAATTACAAAATGAAAACACATGGGTGTTGAAATATGTCATGCATGTACCCATCTTGAAGAGGAATTTGATTTTTGTAGAGAAGTTGGGTGATAAGGGTTGCACAGTAACTCTCACAACTAAATCTTGGAAGGTTTCCAAGGGTCACTTGTATTAGCAAGAGGTAAAAGAGTAGGTACACTTTATCTATCTACTTGTGTTATTGATTATTCTCCTTTTGTTTCATCTACTTCAGATGTAGATACAAAGTTGTGGCACTATAGGCTTGGTCACATGAGTGAGAAGGGAATGAATGTTCTTAAGTCAAAAGGTAATCTTTTAGATTTGAAAAACATAGATCTAGATTTTTGTGAGCACTGTATTTTTGGGAAATAGAAGAAAGTAAGGTTTTTGAAGACTGGGTCAACAAAGAAGAAGTACAAGTTGGAGCTTGTTCACATAGATGTGTGGGGACTAGCTCAGGTAGCTTCTATTGGAGGATCAAAATATTATGTTTCTTTAATCGATGATGCTACAAGAAAGGTATGGTTTTATTGCATGAAAAGGAAATCTGATGTTTTTGACACATTTAAAAAATGAAAAGCTTTGGTTGAGAATGAAACATGTTTGAGATTGAAGTGCCTTAGATCTGACAATGGTGATGAGTACTACAGTAATAAATTCAATAGCTATTGTTCTATAAGTGGAATACACAGGGAAAGGATGGTTCCAAGAACACCTCAACAAAATGGAGTTGCTGAAAGGATGAATAGAAAAATAATGGAGCGTGCACGGAGTATGAGGTTGCATGCTGATTTGCCCTTAAAGTTTTGGGTAGAAGCTGTGGATACTGCAGTTTACCTAATTAATAGAGGACCTTCTACTACACTGGATGGTGGAATTCTAGAAGAGGCATGGACAGGTAAAAAGGTAGATCTTTCATGTCTCAGAGTTTTAGGTTCTGAAGCTTTTGTGCACATTGATAAAAAGAATAGAAAGAGGCTAGGTGCTAAATCCATGCGATGCACTTTCATTGGTTATGGCTTTGGAGATTTCAGATTCTAGTTGTGGAATTTAGAAACTAACAAAATTATCAGAAGTCATGATGTAGTTTTCAATGAGAAGGTGATGTACAGTGATCAGCTCAAGAGGTTGAATAATATTGAGCAGGGCAATCTTGATTTGGACGAGGTAATGATCTAAAATGAGCTCACAGGTAAAGATCATCACTCATAGGAAAACATAGATATCGACATCGATCATGTAGAGACATATGTCAGCCATACAGGAACTAACGTCGGTCAGGTCGGATAGGTGGAACCGACATCAGTTAGGTACAGACAAAAAGATGACTGAGATCGATCACTGATAGAATGAAATTTGGGCAGACAACAAGCTGTGAATGAGTCTCAAATGCCCATAAGGAGGACTGTAAGGGTAAGTAAACTTCCAATTTTTTATTCCCCTTCTTTATACTATGTGTTGCTCACTGATGTTGGAGAACCAAAATGTTTTGATGAGGCAATATAGGTAGAATCCAGGAAACAGTGGGAGCATGGCATGAATGAGGAAATTAATTTCTTGGAAAAGAACCAAATGTGGGATTTGGTTGAGTTGCTAGCCAGAAAGAAAGCACTAAAAAACAAATGGGTTTACAAGTTAAAAGAAGGAGAGAATGGACAAATGAGACATAAGGCCAGGTTGGTAGTAAAAAGATTTGCACAAAAACCAGGTATTGACTTTGGTGAAATATTTTCTCTTGTAGTAAATATGACTTCTATTTGGACTGTATTGTCTTTAGTTGCTATTGAGGATTTGCACCTTGAGCAGCTTGATGTTAAGACAACATTTCTTCATGGAGATTTAGATGAAGAGATATATATGGAACAGCCAGAAGGTTTTGAGGTCAAAGGTAAGGAAAAACTTGTGTGCAGATTGAAGAAAAGCTTATATGGTCTTAAGCAAGCTCCAAGACAATGGTATTTAAGGTTTGACAGGTTTATGACAGAGCATGGCTTTATTAAATGTCAATCTGACCATTGTGTTTATTTTACCAGATTGGATAATGGTCATTATAGTAAGAAATTACTGAGCTAAAGGTAAAATTAGCTCACACATTTGCCATGAAGGATTTAGGAGCAGTAAAGAAAATCCTTAGCATGAGTACTAAGAGAGACAGGAAAAAGCACAGGTTGATTTTGTCTCAAGAGGATTATGTGAATAAGGTGTTGGAGAGGTTCTATATGTAGGATACAAAACTGGTAAGCACACCTATGGCTGGATAGTTCAAGTTGAGCAAAAAATAGTGTCCTAAATCACATGATGAGGTTGAGTACATGAGCAAAGTTCCATATGCTTCAGTAGTTGGGAGCTTGATGTATGCTATGGTATGTAATAGACCTAATATTGCCCAAGTAGTGGGAGTTGTCAGCAAGTTTATGGCCAATCCAAGAAAGGAACACTGGAAAGCAGTTCAGTGGATTCTCAGATATCTAAGAGGAACCAGCAGTAGGCATTTATGCTATGGAGGGTCAAACACTTCTCTACATGGGTATGTAGATTCGGATATGGTAGGTGACTTGGATGGTAGGAGAAACACCATAGGATATGTGTTCACTATTGGTGGAACAACGGTTAGCTAGATTTCAAAGTTGCAGAAGGTAGTTGCCCTGTCTACTACAGAGGCAGAATACATTGCAGTCACAAAGGCTAGCAAGGAAATGATATGGATGACATGGTTCATGGAAGAGTTGGGAAAGGAGCAAGAGAGTTGCAGACTGTACAGTGATAGTGAAAGTGCAATTCATTTGGCAAAGAATTCAGCCTTTCATTCAAGAACCAAACATATACAGCTTAGATACCACTTCATTAGATATGTATTGGAGGATGGATAGTTGAATCTGGAAAAGATCCATACAGATAAGAACCCTGATGATATGTTAACATAGCTAGTAACAAAGGAGAAGTTGAATCTTCATTCAACTTTTGTTGGTCTTCAAGATTGAACTTGAAGAGGGAGAAACAAGATAGAGGATGTTGTTGTACAGGTACTGGTGTAGCTATTTATCTCCAAGTGGGAGATTGTTAAGTTGTGGAGCTAAAAACTTCACAGTTATGCAAATAAGGAGGTTGTTGGCCTTAACCAGTAATCGGCATCGACAGTTTTGTCGACATCGGTTAGGCATGGATTAGGGATTAGCTGACATTGGTCATGTGCACACTGACAAGAACTGACATTGGTCACCTGTGTGTGTGCATGCATTTCTAAAATTAGACTTGTCTAATTTTAGGTGGTCTGAGTGTTTGCATGTGAAGACTAATTTAAGTCTTGAGTCTGTGTGTCTAATTATTGTATGCCTTGGATCCTATTTAAGAGACCCATGGGGCATGTATTATAATTAAGAAGGAAGTTGCAAGTAAGCAAGGTCAATTAGATCTGCAAGGTGCAAGATCGAGGAGATCAACTGAAGCAAGGAAAGAACAACTCAGTTATTGAGTTGGTTGTAATTGATTGAGAGAGAGAAGTCTTGAGAGAAATACTGTTCACCCAAGAGGTGTGGGAAGAGTGGGATTTCTTCATTTTATTCCAGAAGAGTTTAATAGAGATTGGTTGTTTCTCATATCTCCTCTTATTTGCTATTTCTAATTTCTAGTTACTTATTTCTTCTAGTTTAATTCCATGTTTAGTTTCTTATACAAAAGTATTCAGTTATACTCGGTTTAGTATCCTAACAAGAAGTAAGATTCATGTCAAAGTTTTATATGACTTCGTATCTTGTTAACACTATGGTGAGCCAAATATATTTTGACTGATTTCATACATTAGGTGATATTTTGAAAATAATTGTATATGACATCTATCCCCAACTGAAATTAAAGGAAAACAATAATCATTTCAAAAGGTAAACACTCTTTAGGTGCACTTTATCATTTAGTTGTTTTAAAAAGAGATTTTTAAAATGAGGATATCAATAGTGACCACCATAGAGATATTTAGATGGGGAACTTGGTTCATACAGCTCCCTACTTTCATTTATTTAAGAATCAATGATTATGAGGTTATTCCTTATATGCTTCAATGGTATGTCAGTGATAAATGGGAATTTATGGAAATTGTGAGAGAACTTGTTCAAACATATAAATTTTTAATAGGTCCACATAAGATAGGAGTCAAATTTATGATCTCAATTCTAGTATACTTATCCATCATTGATAAAATCTAATTTAGTCAAATAATATATGTCTCATAATAATCTCAAGGCATTTGAGAGTAGGTTTACATTTGACAATGATAAATTAGTAAGGATAAGATACTATTCATAGTTTAACATGAAGAAAATAGTCAAATTTGGTATAATTAAAGTGCCAAAGTAATTTGTGGGTGATGAGGTAACATTGGACCCTTTCTTTAAAAAATAAAACATATCAATGAAGCCACTACCTATATTCCATTGGAATAAGAGGGAATATACTTCTCTAAGAATTAGAACATGAGTAGTACTCGATAAAACTCTAAATTGGTTGAGGAGCAAAGGATTAGATGTTGGAAATGTTGATTTCCCTACACCACCTAGGGAGGATGAATTTGGTAGCTTCTACAAACAACATGGTGGATCAGAGAAAGCATATGAAATAAGTCTAAGTGAATAATCCATAATGATAGAAGAAATGCAAGAAAAAGAATCCATTCAACAAAATATTCCACCATGGAAGATTCTCAAGCTCAAAATAAAGAGGTTAGGTGAAAATATATCCTATTCTCCTAGTCTTTCAATTCCTCAAAAAATTCATGTTGATAGTTTCTTGCATTCTCAAGAACTTGTAGAGAATAAAACCCAACAATTTCTTGCTTCAAATGATATGTTGTTTCCTATGTTATCTACTTTCTAACTATAAGAAATCAATCATGTTTATTTATCTTCTCCTTTGAATCCTAAACTACCTATTGTCTCCTCTCTGAGAACTCTAATTGATATAATTAAAAAACATGAATAAGTAGAAACATCATTTCAAGGTGCCACAAATCAAAAAACACCTTCTTAAACTCTAGCTATAGTGGTCCCACCAGTCTTAACCTCTACCCCACCTCCTTCTTTGAGCATGATAACTTCAAATCAGTTATCCATGATAGTGAATAAAATAAGAAAAGTTGTTGAACCTAAAGAGATTGAACTTGGGACTTTGACAATACCTATTTCAAAAAGATCAAACAAAGTGAGAGTAATTTTATGAATGGTAATAGATGAAAAAGGATAGAAATATGCAGAAGTGGAAATTCCTTTCCTATAGTCAAAAAGGATAAATCATAAATCAGAATTGAAGACTATCAGGTATCTAAGGTTCATTTGGGAATTTTTACTAGAGAAGGAATGAAGGGAGAAATATCGTTGGTAATTGGTATCATTTTTGATAAATTTGATAAAGACAAAGAAACAAAAGATGAGTTAAAATAAAAAGTAGAATAATTAAATCTAGTGATATAGAGATTGATTAGACCAATTCAACTATAATTTCTTCATCAAGTATTCATACTAAGATGTTAGATAAAGTGAGATAGGTATGACAAATGGGAAATGTAGTGAAATATTGGATTGAAAAGATTACTGATCAAGGAACCTTATCAATTGTCATTATGAAAATAATGGTATCTAAAATTTCATCGCAATGTGAATATATAAAAACAAAATAAAGTGGGTATGTAGAATAAAAATATAAATAGGAAGGGTTCAATCCCAAGATAATTGAATTCTCAAAATTTCACTCTATTGACCTTATTTAAAAAAAGAGTCATCAATACGAAAGAATTCATCTATCAAATTGAATTCCTCCGGGCTATGAAACTCAAGATCCAATCACTTCAAGAATGCCTTCATAAATTCAATAGTGTAAAGTCACTTGGAAGTAACATGATGGTGGAGTTTGACACTGAGTCAAAATGTTGAAGTGTCCTTTTGTCAATGACAAACATCAATATAGGAATCTAGTTTCAATTAAAACTGTGATTGAAGAATTTAGAAGGCAAATTCATGGAATTGTCAATCCCATATCTGTATTTAGTCACAAGAAACTTCACTTATTAGCTAAATACCAAGTAAATGTTGATAATCTTAACATGAAGATAAATAGTCTCCAAATCAAGTTTTAGGAAATGAGGGAATTAGATTTCTTGATAGGTGTCAGTTACAGGTATACAGATGGACTAGATGAAGATTTGATAAGGGTGTTTCTCTAAATATTCGATGATTTTATGAAAGGGAAAGATTTGTTGATGAAGCATAAACAAGATTTAAAATTGTTCTCAATGTTCCAATATTTTATGCTCATGTTTATTTTACATTGAAATTTTATTATCACAATGTATTTCCCCTTGTGAATGTATTTGGTCATGAGA